>JALMQS010000089.1:6585444-6803177 GCA_024734495.1 Forficula auricularia
AATATTCGAAAAAACAAATAACACAGTCCTGTAGAGCAGAAAAGGCACTGTCTAATGAATACAAACCCTTTGCTCAACAACAAACAAATCCTTTAAATAATCCTCTTTGAAAAAAAACTTAACGAACTTATTCCCCAACCTAATACTATATAAGAAAAAGCAAGTGAGGCGTAAAAGTTTAATCTTTAATATTTTTCTATACTTTCCTTAAGGATCCACAACCAGTGGCTCTCCAACTTTTTACTGGCGCCTCAAATGAAAGAGGGGGGGGGGGGGGCAGGAAGGTCTCCCTAGAATCAACCTAAAATAAAAAAAAAATAGCCCGGAGTGGTCATTTAATCATTTGAACTATGTCTTTATTTATCATATAAAATTCACGAATGTAGTTACTATAAACTAATTAGTTTGGTAGAAGTTAAGTGGGAAAAACTAAAGAACTCATCCTTTGTCAGTTTCATTAAAATTAGCTCGTGACTAACAGTTTGAAAACCAATGATCTAAAATTACACAAATATTATACTAACTCTATAATTAAATACTTAACATATAATATTTTTTTTTATAATTAGGAAATCAATTTTTTTTTCATTTTAGACTTAACCGGCAATCCACTTGAACCTTCATTTTTTATTGAAAATGAATCAAATGGTGATGCATTGAATGGAGAGGCTAACTATGTTGGATTTCCGTTAAAAGAATCAAGGTAAAATGTATACATTTTTACACGCTTTATATTAGCTTCACCTGTATGTATGTATGTTTGTATGTATTTATCTATGTATCAATGTGACTTTTGTTCTGTTAAATTCCGCAAACATTTCTCTATAAAAATAATTGTTTACCTACTCAATTTAAATGAAATTATATAAAAATAAATACATTTCATTCTGTTAAATTTCGCAAACTTTTCTCTATAAAAATAATTAAGACTAAAAAGTAAAAAATAAATTATATTTAAAAAAAAACTAAAAAACACGCTTCTAAAAAGTACAAAATAATCAGTGGCGTATACACGGGGAGGGTTTTGGGGTTCAGAACCCCCCCCCCTCCCTCCTCCAGAGACATACCCTATCTATCTGTCAAATCTAAAGTTAAGTAAACAACGTGAGATAGGAATCAAGTTTCTAGGATGAGTGGTTTTCATTTTAAGGAAAAACTGCGATTTTTAGCAAAAATTTGCAGTTTTTCCAAAACGGCACGAGTTACCATTATCCAATTAAGATGAAACTTTATTTGACTTGTAGCAAATTTAATCTAGTTTAAAAATGTGTAGAGTGTTCTTTGTCGAAAACATGCTCCTTCATGGTCAAAATGGGAAAAAATCGAAAAAAGTTCGAGTTTTTGGGATATTCAAAAGTGATCCAGGGGTTGTTTTTTTCGATCCCCATAAAAAATCGAACTACTGGATCACTTTAGAATAATTAATCGACTCGAAATTTTGTCCTCTTTAATTTATTTTAGGACGGTTATTTACAAAATATAGACCGTTTTTCGAGATATAAGCGAAAAACTGGAAAAAGTCAGGTTTTTCGGTCACCAAAAGTTGTCCCCCACATTTACGAGGTCGCAAACTTAGATTTAGCATAAGTACCTACACCATACCAAACGATCCTAGAAAAATCTTTTCCCGCAAATAATGTAAGCTGAAAGCCCCCCCCCCCCTATATACTGGGCTATATATATCCTTTTAACTATGGTAACTATTATAATATTCAAGTCGTGGGTTTTTTCAAAATCTCAACACAAAAATTTAAAAAAATGATTAAAATAAAAAAAAAGAACATTGTTGTAAATATGGACATGGGTAGGGAGTATTTATTGTTCAATGCTCAAATAATTGTAAAATGAAAAATAAATATGGAAATTTTATTAGGAAACCAAACATTTTGTTCAAAAAAAAAACGTAAAGAAATGCAAAAACTAACAACCCAAAATGGGGGGGGGGTCAAGAAATCAAAATTCTTTCTCTTGGAACTCAACCAAATTTTTTACCCATAATCTGTGGGTCACTAGAAGACTAGAAATGTAAAAACTGGATGCGGGGGTGAGTGGGGTGCTGTGGTGTTGTGGTGGAGGGCTCCAGGGGGCATAGCGGGGTGGGGGGCCCAGGGGCATAGTCCCCTGACTAGCTAAGACGGCCGCTGAAGGCGGGCCTTGCAGCTAGTAAAATATAAAATAACCAGCTGCGAAGCCCGCCTTCTACTCCATAGTGGGTTTTAAAATAATAATTTAAATTTCCTAATTTTAATAAATTTTATTTGTCATGAACTATTAGTTGGTTTTAAAATTAAAAAATCTCATCGGCGTCGGTCGTCGCGCGAGCCGATTATAATAAGTATAGAAGATACTATAGATATAGATGACACATCAATTTGTAAATTAAATTTAACCTCAACCCGACAGTAAATTGCAATTTCTTGGCAAGGTAAAATAATCCTCGCTCACTGAATGCATGAATGAATGAATGAATCGTAAAGAAAGCGAAAGCGAATGGTATACTTACTTGGAAAGCTCTTGCGACAGATCAACAGGCGCGTTGTGGTTGCTCTCGAGGAACCCCCCGTCGTCGCCGTCATCAAGAAGTTGAAACGGAGTGGTCTCCATAGCAACGGGACTGGACTGGACTGGACTCCTTCACACGTCCATCATGATCACTCCAAGAGGAAACACCACCTACTGACCTGAAACCAAACGTATACGACGAATGTTGATTCAAGCAACGTCACCACGCGATTTCCTTAAAGGTGTGATTCATACCACATGCTTAGCAATTGACTAATAAATAAATCGAACGCTTCATTTTTAAATTACGAATATTATTGTTCAAGTGGATTTAGTTATAGGTATTTTTTGCAATATTGAATGGAAAGCTAATATTACTCGGTACACTCGGCCGGCAAGAGAGGATTTTGTTAAGGCACTCTAGATAATTCAATTTATTATTTATTTTTTTGTTTATAGTAAATAAATAAATAAATCACATTGACACATGACATTCATATCATCCATATAAGTCAGGATATCGTGGAATTATTAGCGTAGCCAGAATATTTTCATGGGGGGGGGGGGGGGGTCAATCCACAAAGCAGAATATTTAGTGGGAATATTTTTTTATCTACTTTTATTAAACGAGCAAAAATTGTTTGTATATTTATATATATATATATATATATATATATATTTGTTTGTATATATATTTGTATCCTGGTTCTATTTTGAAAACGACTCTACCGATTTTGATGAAACGAATACTATTAACAAGTTTTGAGGATGTGAAAACGATCTGGCTAGGTCTGGACCTCGACAAATTTAATCTTAATTGATCTTTTCTTAATTAAATTAATTATTGATAGATGAAAATGTCAATAAAAAAGTTTGTTTACATTTTTTTCAATTATCTTTTATTTATTAATTGTTTTTTTAATTTTAAAACCCACAAATTGGTTATAGCAAATATTAATATATTATATTAAAAATTAGGAATTTTTTGATTGTTTTTGATTAACAGGTGTCTAAATCATAACATTACAGGTGTGTTTACAAATAAAGTGGTTGAAGTGGCTTTTTTTATATAACTTGGAAACAAATCTTATTTTATTTTATGTTTTTATTTCAGATCCTATACGATTATTTTTTTATTATTATTTTCCTATTTATTTTATTATAATGTTTATCAATATGAACGAATGTGGCCAAATTGGTGTTCGAGTAAACAAATATACACATAATATGTAGACCTCTAGAAAGCTAGAAATGCAAAAACTGGGTACGGGGTGGGGTGAATGTGGGAGGTGGGGTGCAATTGTGGGGGATCCGGGGGTGTGAGGCGCGGTTGGGGTGGGGTGGGGCGGAGTGGGGGTGCATTGGTGGGGGGCGAGGTTTTGGTTTCTGGAGGCGGGGGAGTCAGGGGTTACCGTGCATCGCTCGGTGGCTCCAGGTACTTAAAACGAATAGTCCAGTTAAATTGTGCTTTTACCCGGAAAGTTTTGGGGTAGTTGTAATTTCTTCAACTCATTATGTTTTTGGGTGCGCTGAATTTGAGGTTTGCTAACAAAATTTCCTGATGGTACATTGTCAAAAATGCAAAAAAAAGGTAGAAATTCTCATTTTTTTGCTTATAACTCGAAAAATATCAACTTTTTTGTAAATACCCTTCCTATTCAAAATGAATGTTTATAAAATTTCTTACAAATTTTAATATTTAGATTTTTTTCCGACTAACCGTTCGGGCTCAAGGGCTAGTTGAAAATTGGCCTATTTTTTCTGTTTCCGCAAATGCCAAAAACTCCCACTTTTTTCGATTTTTTCCCATTTTGACCACGAAAGAGCACGTTTTCGACAATGACCATATTCTATACTTTTTTAAATTTTTTTTATTAGTTAAAATTTTTAAAATAAACACGTTTTATATCCTTGTTTTATGGTTTAAATAACCTAAATAAATTTAATTCTGATCAATAATATACTTTTTTAAGTTCGCGGAACATCTTACAAAAATTCTATTTTTAATTTATTTAGGTTATTAAAACCATAAAACATGCATAAAAAAACTAGTGTGTTTTTTTTTTAAATTTAACTAATAAAAAAAAAATAAAAAATATCATGATTTTTGCAATTTTTCAAAAGTTTCAAGTTCGATGCGCGAGCGGAAGATGTTAACCGATTTTAATTTTTTTTTTATGCCTTTTTTCTTCTTATTACAATAGGCAACTTTTCCGCAGTAAAGCGTTTTCAAGAAAAAAAATTCATTTTTTCGACCCACCCTATTGTGTACGAGCTCCCCGTCCCATCTCAATTGGCCCACCAATAATTTTTCTTTTTAAATAAAATTATGCTAATTCACTGTAAATGTAATTTAAATATTTATTTTTATTATCATTTGGAACAACATTTTAAACAATTTTAAAACATTTTATTGTAACATTTAACTTAAAATTATTTTTTAATTGTTAAAAACATATTTTTATATAAAAAATAGTTCTTTGCTTTTCACGATTTTTTTTTTAAGAATCTTTGAATATGTGAAATAATCAAGTAGGCTTTGCCTTTTTACAACAAAAGAAATTTTGTTTTGTTTATTATTAGTAAAAATGACTGGTGGAAAGGTTGTTGATGAAACAATTCGCTCAATTATCATGAATTTATTTAAAAAGGGAAAATCCAACGCGGAAATTGACTATCTAGTTAATTTATCAATGTTTACTGTCAGAAATATTATTCGAGTTTATAAAACAACGGGTACAATAGCTACAAAACCTCGGTATGCGTCGAAATCCAAAATATCAGATGCTGATAGATGGGCATTGAAGAAGATTTTTAGAAAAAACAGGCGTTCGAACTATGGTGAATTATCTGTTCTTTGGAGCGATGCTGTGGGGCGAAGTGTTTCAAGATCCACATGCCATAGAGAATCCCTTAAGTTAGGTTTTAAAACTTACAAGGTAATTTTATTGCAACTTATTCCAAAATTTTTTTTTGTAATTTTACTAATTTTTTTAAGAAAAGCCACTCTTGACATTAGAACAAAAGAAAAACCCGCTTAAATGGGCTAAAAGTCACATTAATTGGACGAGTGATGAATGGAATAGTGTCCATTGGAGTGATGAGTCTCGTTTTGAAGTTTGTGTTGGGGACAATCGAAGCAGAGTTATTCGTCAGAAAAATGAAGTTTTCAATTCAGATTTTTTAAAAAAGAAAGTGAAAATTTCCTGCTTCAGTTATGGTATGGGGTTTAATGTCTGCTAGAGGTGTTGGAAAACTTCACTTCATTGATAGAATTGTAAATACCAATAAATATTTAGAGATTTTAAAAAAATCGTTACTTCCAACAATGGCAGATGAATTGCATAATAATAATAATTTTGTGTTCCAACAAGACGGGGCGGACTGCCATAGATCAAGCAAATCTTTAAAATGGCTTTCTTATCATAATGTTCCACTTTTGGAGTGGGTGGCAAACAGTTCCGAGCTTGTCACCAATAGAAACTCTTTGACACACAATGAAAAAGCTATTACGAATACAACCAGCTAGAAACGTAGTCGAATTAAAACACAAACTTCAAAATATTTGGGATACTTTCACTCAAGTTGAGTGTCAAAACTTAATAAGTACGTTGCCCAAAAGAATTCAAGCCGTAATTAAAAATAAAGGCGACGTCACACAGTGGTAAAGGTTGATTTTGTAAGTTTTCCTTGTTTTTAACAATTAAAAAATAATTTTAAGTTAAATGTTACAATAAAATGTTTTATATTGTTTAAATTGTTGTTCCAAATGATAATAAAAATAAATATTTAAATTAAATTTACCGTGAATTAGCATAATTATATTTAAAAAGAAAAAATATTGGTGGGCCAATTGAGATGGGACAGGGCTCGCAAATTTATTGGCCAGCAGAATTTTAATTTACCTGGGCTAAAACGAATCCCTAGAAAAATAAAAAAACAATCAAAATAAATATCTTGCTAATTATTATTTCTTGTCTTGACCGTCCTTTTTCATTTAATGCTCGCTCATATTTCATCATGTATATTTTTATCATTTACAGCTTCTATTATAGCATATGTATCATCTATATCATATGGCTATCAAATAAAAATTTCCATATGCGATTGCAATTACTATAGAGAATATGACTAACGAAACTAATGAAATATTATATCGCTTTGCTCTATATATATCAGTCGTTATGAAATAGTAGGAAATGAAATAAAGTCTAGTTGGAATATCATCTTATCATTTATGATATTAATAAAGTAATATAAATATACTAGGAGAGTTGTTTATTTATAAACGTAATAATTACATGCATTATTGAATTATTCAAATACATAATAATAACAATATAAACAAATAGAAAAGCACGGCCACTCAGAAAACTGTAAATAAAAGGTCTCATCAATTTCAATTTCAATTTTTTATTATCCTTTCGACCAAGGTATATATTTGGACAAAAAAATAGAATTTGGATACGTCAGATACATCAAAATCCAGAAATCAGAGCTTCAATCATGTAAAAACGAGAGGAGATTGACAGTTTTAATGAGGCGTGTAATGGTACCCGTATTCTTTTCATCAGTCGAGAACATATACAATTTTAAGAATTCAAATATTTAATGAATTCGATAATTATGTAATGTGATCATTATTACTCTAGTTAGATTTTCATTTTATTATTGGTAAATGGAATCAAATTTCACCAAAAAACCAATAATAATTTAAAATTCATTATTTACTTGAATTATTTGAATACATTAAAGTGTGAAGAAGAGATTATTAGTGTTTATATTATCATTTTACTAAGCAGCCATGGAAGAATATTTAGATGAAGATATCATAGATATATTTGTTAATACTGGCGACCAGTTAAGTGCTAAGGACTTGATTTTAAAACGTTTCATAGAAATAAACAAATGAAACTTTACCAGACCTATGGAATAAAAGCCACCCATCTTATATGAACAAGAGAAAAGTTGCAGTGGCTCAGCTCTTGGAAATTTTGAAAGATTTAAAGCCAGAAGGAAGCGGACGTATCCAAAAAGTTGAACACTTTGCGTTCGAATTTTCGAAGGGAATTGAAGCGGATTAAAAGTTCAGCTAGAAGTGGTTCCAATCTGACTGTCAGTCGGAATGATCGTGTAGGGCTCTGCATGATTGAAGTAACGAATGACTTCGGATTGATTCAATCTGACTGATCGTGTAGGGGCCGCTTAAAAGCTCTCATCAATTTCAACCCCTGATTTGCACCAAGCAGAGGACAACCTCTTTGTTTCTCTTTATGATAGTCAAGGTGAGCTGACCACTTCAAGTCCGCATCAAAGAATAAACCCAAAATTTTCGCGCCCATAGGGCCAGTTGTATGTCGGTTGGTAAAGTCTTTGTCTTCTTCTTTTTAATAGGCGCTTGCGCCTGTTCTTCCAATTTATTAATTAGCCGGTGACAAAAGATTGATGCCATCTTTTTTTGGCCTTCCTCTGAAGCTTGTTTCTTGTGGACGGTTGTCGCGAACGATTTACGCCAAACCGTTTCAGACATCCTCTCAACGTGATCGGTCCAGCACCTTCTTTGAACGCCTACCCAGTCGGCTATGTCTTGAATCTTGCTTTGTTCCCTGAGGTCTTCACTGCGGATTTTGTCTCGTATGGTCTTGCCGTGGATCGTTCTTATGATCATAATCTCTGTTGTTCTGAGAAGTTGTTTCGTGAGAGTGGTATCTGCTCTTGATTCGGCACTATAAGTAATTACCGAACGGACGCAGGTTTTGTATATCCGTACTTTGCCTTCTGGGGATAGGTATTTGTTTTTCCAAATCAGGCTATACAGGCATCCGGAAATTCTCGCACCTTTGACCACTTGGGACTTGACTTCACATTCCTCTTGCTTGATATTTCAACTCCAAGATAATTGATTTCTGAGAGTTGTTCTATCGGGGTGTTGTTTATTCCTATGTTGCATGTGAGAGGAGTCTTAGCAATGACTGTCCGGTCCAGTCCCAGCGCTCACCGCGACCTCATGCAAATAGTTTATTCAACTAAACAATACTTTAATTGTAGTAATAATTCTTTAAGTGCACAACAGTCAAATTGTTAAACACATTGTATACTACGTGAGTCAATCAATCAATAATGAAATAATAATCCAATGAATTAATGAGAGTCGAGTCAACGCATTTAGCGGCGTGAGCCATGATATTCTTTGAATGTTATAAATGCGTCAACTCGAGTCGAGTTAATTCAGCTACCACCAAAATATGGTCTGCTCATGTGTTTTTGATTATTCATTTTCCAACACCTTATCTTCCCTCGTGGCTGGAACAATCGTCGGGTGACAGGGGCATTCCCCTCTCCTCCGACAACCAGCCACTACCAATATCCTAGTTAGCGTCGGACACCCCACCGCTAACACTGGCGGCCGCAACCAGTGACAATGACCATAGATTGGTTTGTCTTGGTTGTGGATATTTTCATGTTTAACCGTACGGAATTAGTATTGAATGCGTCCAGAAGGTCTTGGAGATCCTATTCATTCTCTACCAAGTCTTTGTAAAAGTTCGTAAAGTCTTTGTAAAAGTTGACAAAGGGTAAAACCTTAGAATTCACCTTGTGCTCGGCCAGATGGCCAATTAGATGAGAAGCACTTTCATCTGATTGGCCGTCGTGCCGGGCACAAGATGAATTCTAAGGGTTTATCCTTTGTCAACTTTTATAAAGACTTAACCAACCGACATACAACTGGGCCTAAATAATCGTAATCAGTCAGCTGTTCAGGGTCCGTCTCTCCACACTTTTTAATTTGAAAATTAATAATGGCAATCTTCTCACAGAATTCAATCGAGTATATGAGAATCAAATGGCTACAATGATGCAACCAAAGTACTTAATTTACAATAATTGCAAATAGAAGGGTTTTATATAATTTTATAATTGGATAATCAAATTACTCTGTTTGTTTTCTCAAAAATAATAAGAAACTCGCGACTGGAGGCAAATCCGTTTCATTCATTCATCCCCAAGAGGGAGTTTCTATTTCAAAGAAAACTTAATTAATTAATACAACCCTTTTTAAGTATATCCAACCGAAGGAAAAAAGACAAAACAAAAACATGAAAAGGGCTGATTAAAGTGTTTTAAATGGTCAAAAACAAAAGGATATTATTCTCTCTTTTATATCTTGCAGGTTACGTCTTTTAATAAAAAGTAATCTTTGATCATGTTATTTTCAAAAACATTACTTTTGGTTGAGGAAATATTCTTTTTAATTTTGTGAAAAGTCCAGTTAAATATGTGTTATTTTCCTATTTCTTGCGGAACCCTTAACCATGTTCACGGAACACTGGGATTCTGGTGACCCGGGTGGCGGCGGCAGGGGGTGACGCTGTTGGGCGAGCGCCCTGAATTGTTCTCGCTCAACCTGCTAAATTGAACATTTAAGCAAAAAATATTGAAAAATCGGGTTAATAAAATGAAAAAAAGGTAAACCATTGCTTTCAATATTAAAGGCCGTGCATAAATTAAGTCTCAGAGTAAGGGGTGGGGGCCATCCGAGATTTCTGACAAAATCTGAGAGGGAGCCCGGGGATCTTAAAAATTATGATATCACAAAAATCAAATTAAAAGATTTTAGGGTATAAAAGTGATAGTGTGACATCACAATAGAGGGAGAGCTCAATGAAAATGTGACGGAATGAAACAGGGAGGTCTAAAAATCTTTAAATTCATGTGACGTAATTTATATATAATAAAAATATAAAAATTATACCTAAACTATTAAAAAAAAGAATATCTAAATTCTACAAAAATCTGAATTACTCGAAATAATGCACATTTTTGCTGCCCGCCTAAGGTCTCACCATCCAAATTTTTCTGCCAGGTCTCGCCCAACCGAAATGAAAAACACAGGAGTTTTTAAAGAGTTATAGTGGTGTTTCACAAGTAAAAATAAAAATTGATTTTTTTTTTTAATTATAATTTAGGACTTTTATTTTAAATACTCTTTATATATTTCGGACTCAGTCTTTGTAAACACAAATTCCTGATGGCTAAAAACCCGAAATATGTATCATCATCATTGAGTATACCCTAAGACTGGTTTGATGCAACAATCCGTCTCCACTCGACTCTGTCCCCCGCCAGCTGTTTGACCTCTGGCATCCCATATCCCCAATTATTTGGTTGAAATATTCTAATCTGGGTCTTCCCTTCCCTTTTCTTTCCTACCTCCCCTCCAAGATATCCCTAAGCAGTCCCCCATGTCTCAGTGTGTGCCCCATCATCTGACCTCTTCTCTTCTTCTGACTCTTCCACAAGGTTCTTCTTCCTCCGATTCTTCCAAGAACTTCTTCATTTGTAATTTTATCCATCCATTTGATATTCCTTATTCTTCTGTAGCACCACATTTCGAAAGCCTCTAATCTCTTTCTCTCCGCTTTTCTAATTGTCCAGGTTTAACACCCGTACATGGCTATGCTCCATTCATATGTCTTCAATAGCAACTTCCTGTTTTCTGAGGGGAGCATAGTAGTTTTTGTTTTGAATTAAACCCCATTTTTGCTTGGGCAATTCTTGATTTAATTTCGTTTTTGCTCCTCCCATCCCATGTTATTTTACTTCCTAGGTAGCAGAATTCCTTAACTCCTTCTAGGTTTTCTTGGTTAATTTTGATGCATTCCTGACTCGTTTGTTCTTTTTTTGTACATACTAGGACCTTGGTTTTATTCTTGTTTATTTTCATTTTGATTTCTTCTATTAGCATTTGGTTAATTCCATTCAGGGCGTCCTCTAATTCTTTTTTATTGCTTCCTAGAAGGGCAATGTCATCGGCAAATCTTAACATAGATGGATTTCGATACCTGTATCAATTTTGTCTTTGAATTCTTTAATCGCTTCTTCTATGTATAAGTCTAAATATGTATAGCGTATTTAAAATAAAACTTCAAATATATAATTTAAAAAAAAACTTTTATTTTTATTTTTTACTTGTGAAACACCATTATACCCTTTAAGCCTTTAAAAACTCCTGTGTTTAATGTTTCACTATAAAACAACACCATTTTCCCTAAATGTTATTGAAATGAAAAAGTATGGGCCGCCATCTGGTAATTAGATATTAAACTAACTTTTTATCAATAGTACTATTTTTTTTTAAATTTTAAAAGCCACTAATACATAGTTCCCTAAGTATATATTATTTATATAAATTTAATTAATTAGAGGTATTTTCTATCGAAGACAAAATGGTAGAATTAAATGCTGAATTGATGCAAAGACATGCCCAAAGATAAACACAAATTTCGAATAAAAGAATTTATTAGCCCATTTTCATTCATTTCGTTAACAAATCCGACGATTCGGAGGATCGTCCCTCTTTAAGGAGCGGTGCTTATTAATATTATTTGTAATTGCGATTAATGTCAAAACTTTGTGCATAGCGATGCCTTGATGATGGCAGGAGTGGGTCAAAACGTTGAAAAAAAATTATTTCAGATTTATTCAATTCTGGCTGCAAAAAAAATTCGACCTTTTTACCTGAATTCAATTAATATATTGTTAATGTAAAGATTTAAGCATATTTTTTTGGAAAAAAGATGGAATTATTAAAAAATCAACCCAGGTTATTTAACCACAATAAATAATTGAGAAAGATCTGTCTTAAGGGTTTGACTAACTGCCTGGCAGGCAAGTTAGCGCTTGGGTTCGATTCCTGAGGGGACCAATCCCTCTGATATGCAATGTAAAAATATTTCTACTAAAATCTTTGATTCGTCCCTAAATAAAATAAATTCGTTTCTTAATATTAATATATTGCTTTTAACTAAACCCAGGAACTACGTAACGTATAGTCTAGGAAAGCTGTCCGCCTCTATCTATGCAACAGAAAGACGTCTCTGGAAAGGGCTAGCCTACCCTTCAGGCGTCTTTGTTAAATGAATATTTTTCATAATATAAAAAATAATTTTTAAGAAAAAAATAAAAACCGACTTCAAAAAATTAAATGCAACAATTAAAATACACTAAAAGGTATAAAATAATTATTATCTTATTTAGTTACAACGAAACGACGAAATATTAACATGAAATTACATTTTGAAGTCGGTACCAAACAAACTATGCCTAAAGAGAGCGTACCCGCCAAACGTACTAAGTAAGATCCGTCGAGTGCGATTCATAAAAGGTATATGTTTGGCACCGACTTCAAAAAGTAATTTCATGTTAATATTTCGTCGTTTAGTTGTAACTAAATAAGTTAATAATTATTTTATACCTTTTAGTGTATTTTATTTGTTGCATTTAATTTTTTGAAGTCAGTATTATTTTTTCTTAAAAATTATTTTTATTTTTCTCTTTTTAGTGATGTTATTAATAGTGATTATATCATCAGAACTTGACCAAATTAATATGACACCATCCCTAAGACACCCCCTTTTGGATAAAAAAAGAACCATCGAAATCGGTTCATAAACAAAGAGGTTAGATCTAAACAAACCTAATAAAAAAGGTCTAATACCTATGAAAAAAAACGAAAAAAAAAATGGGACCAATCGGAAGCTAGACTGGACCCAATGCAAAAAAATTTTCAAAATCGGTTGTCAATTGGCGGAGATATGAGGTAACATAGGCACAAAAAAAAAAAAAAAAAAAAAAAAAAATCAGTCGAATAGAGAACCTCCTCCTTTTTTGAAATCGGTTAAAAAGTAAAGATTTGAGCATCTTATTTTTGAAATTTATTTTTGTCTCGAGGGTGTGAGCTAACTGCCCGGAAAGCAAGTTAGTTCTCAGGTTCGACTCCTGGGGGGATGAATCCCCTCTGATATCGCAATTTAATAATATTTCTATTAAAATCTTAGATTCTGTCCTAAAAATTAAATTCTTTCTATTTTTCATAATGTTTAAAATTTGACGTCCATCTCCCATGAGCTCATTTCCTATTTCTAATTAGGAATGGCAACACCAGAGGGTGGGTTGGGCGAGCGCCCACCTTGTATTGTTGGTTAGAAAACACTGCTCTAGTCAGTCACTATGTTACTCAGGGACGAAAAAGCCTATCTTTGGCTTCAGCTTTTATAAAGTAGCAGAGTTTTTTTTATGAATAGATCAAAGAGAGTGATTTCTGTTTGATGAAAAAGAAAACAGTTATATACAGGGTGTCCCGTATCACAACGATAAACCGTGAACAGGGAAAAGATAGGCCAGTTTGCGACGGTCCAAAATATAAACATTTTTTTTTTTAATAAAAGTCTCACAAAGAGAAACAAAGAGGTTGTCCTCTGCTTGATGCAAATAAACATACACACATATATATCGAGATGATATATCTGTATATATATTATTTATTTGTTTGAGACTATAGTTTTAAAAAAATTGAAAAATTAACCCTGGAATCAATATATTCACAAAAGAATGAAAAAGAAAAAGAAAATCCTAGAATAGTTCTCCGATATTATGGACAAATTTCGGAAAAATTAAAACAAAAAATGAAAAAATTAGGGTTCAAAACAGTATTCAAAACTTCAATTACTCTAGGAAAAGAGTTAGGTTCAAATAAAAAAGACAAATTACCAAATATAGAAAAAGAAGGGGTTTATAGTTTGAAATGCAAAGATTGCGAAGCAATCTATGTAGGGAAGACAGAGAGAAATCTGAAAATTCGATTAAATGAAATAGTAGGGATTTTAAAAATAAAAAGTGCGAAAATTCCTTTGCGGAACATTTAAATTCAAACAATCACTCCTTCCCAGAAGGTATTAGATTAATAAAAGGAGAAAAGAACCCAAAATTAATTAGCGCAATCGAATCTTTAAAAATTTTGAAATCAATAGAAATTCAAAACTTTGTTTGAACAATCAAATAGAGTTGTCAAATAGTAATCTGCTTAAGATGTTTGCTAACAAAAGATAAAAGAAAAAAGAAAAACCCTTCCATTGTCAACCTTTCCCTTTGTAAAACAAGGAGAAAGGGAAATATATTTGAATGTGAACCGAAAAGAAAATGTCTTTGTTAGTTCCAAGTCGACCACCAGTGATGAAGGAACACCAAGTTTTCAATATCCATATGATATTGACTCCATGAAAAACATTTATAATTGAAGAAAGACTGATGATGAAGACCAAGTCTTTGAAACTATAGTCTCAAACAAATAAATAATATATATACAGAAATATCATCTCGATATATAAGTGTGTATGTTTATTTGCATCAAGCAGAGGACAACCTCTTTGTTTCTCTTTGTGAATCAACAACTCTGCTACTCTCGGCAAAACAAAAACTTTTCAATTAAAAGTCTCATAGTTTTCGAGTTATAGGCATTTTTTGAAAATGGTGAAAATCACTACCCTGCCCTAAATATCGAGATGCTGCGGCTACAAATTTACATATTTTATTATTCTATTTTTGAGTAAACCTGAATAATCCTGCTAGTGACCAGAATTCAAAATAAAACCATAAGTAATATACTTTTGGAGAAAAAAATAAAAATTTCCGGACTTATGCTTTAAAAAAACTTCATCAGCTAACTTTGATTCATCTTTAGTGTAAAAAAAGTCTAGTAAACAAGCATGGCAAGTTATTTAAAAAATTCGACCATTTAGTCTAGATTTCAAAATGGTAGAAAAAAAATATTGATATTTTCTTGGCAAAATTAGCTAATTTAAAAACATATTTTGATAGTGTTTTTTTATTTAATATGTTAATCAATTATGTCGCATCTTAATTGATCTAATCTTTGGCATTATTATTAGGTATTATAGTATTAATGTCTATAATAGCCAAAGATTAGATCAATTAAGATGCGACATAATTGATTAACATATTAAATAAAAAACACTATTAAAATATGTTTTTAAATTAGCTAATTTTGACATAAAAACTACAAATATTTTTTTTCTAAAGAAGGAAGTACTAAGTCCTGTACCATTTTGAAATCTTGACTATATGGACCAATTTCTTTAATAACTTCCCTTGCTAGTTTACTAGACTTTTTTACTTTATCCAATGCGAAGCTTGAGTTGTTTGCCATAAAAGAATTTAGTCTTTTTGATTTTAAGTCGATTCTTCCACGTTTTCAGTAGAGGTTGCCATTAATAGTCAAAGCATCAAAAATGGAATGCAATAAGGTTATTCCTCTAGTATTAGATAAGAATTGATTGCTATTTTTGATTTTAAGTCGATTCCTCCATGTCTTCAGCACTGGTTACCAATAATAATTGAACCGACAAAAATCCAATGTAGAATTGTTATTCCTCAAGTAATAGATGAGAATCAATCGCTTATTTTTGAATTTAAGTCAACATGGACTGCAAATAGCAAGTGATATCTGATTAATAATAAAGGAATAAACATATTAATATTTCAAATGAATTTGGATAAAGTTTAACAACGATCCGTTGCAGTTTATTTTTCATTAAACGTGATTAAAAGTTATCTGATCAAAATTTGTTAAATTATAAGTCCGGCAAAAATATTTTTTTCTCCAAAAGTATAGTACTTATGGTTTTATTTTGAATTCTGGTCAATAGCAGGATTATTCAGGAATGCATAATTAAAATTAAAATAATACAATATGTAAATTTATAGCCACAGAATCTCATTATTTAGGGCAGGGTAGCGATTTTCACCATTTTAAAATAAAAGCCTATAACTCGAAAACTATAAGACTTTTATTAAAAAAATGTTTTAAGTTCTTCGTCATAAACTGGCCTATCGTTGTGATACGGGACACCCTGTATATAAATAAATATTTTTTGAAAAACAACATAAGTTTCAAATGTCCTCGTGTGCCTGCTGACAAAAAGAAACCCTATTACACGATAAATAGCTCCTATCACACAACTCCCCCGTACCAATCAAACTCAATGAATTATTCTCGAACACGTGTCTATTGACCCGCACATATACTATATATATATTTATCTAGATTAATTTGTAACAACGCTTAGAGAAATTTCTCTAAAAAAATTACCCTCTTCCCTAGAATCGAACCGACGAACTCTTGAACTATGGTCATCAGCTCTAACCACTAGACCAATGTCACATTAATATTTATATCTTGATTTCTTTTACTAAAACTATATATTTTTGATTTAGACTTTGTGTCTAGATAATATTGTATTCATTTGAACTCGAATGAAAATGAAAAAACACCAATAGATTTTAAATTAAGAAACATTAAATATATATTAATTAACGAGGCAAATTTGAAATATAATTCTCAGCTCGGATTTTAAACTGATGGCTCCAATCGATTTTCATTAACCAGGCAAATTTGAAATATATATATTCGAATTTTGAAATGAAAGACTCCAATTCATTTTAAATTAAGAAACATTAAATATATTGATAATTGTTCCTTCCCCCCCCCCCCCTCGCCACTCAAAAATTAAAGATGTGAAACTTTTAAGAGACGATGTATTTTCGGTAGTTTACGGGTATACATTTGGAGTGTGGTTTTTTAAGAGGAATAAAATTTTTGGACCGAGACGCTGCCCGCCAGGGCACCAGCCCGGAGGGCCGAGCTTCGAGGGCGTGCCGAAGGCACGCACGAAAAGCTCGTTTATTAAATAACAGCCGAAGAAGCATCAAATATCTTCAAATAGATTAAGAATGTCCTTTTATCATTCTTTGCTAGTTATCTATATACTGATTTATTTTTCTTCATCATGCGTGGGTATCGATTTTCAACCTCGTCTGATTTATTATTATATTATTATTATTTTTCTTTTTTTTTTTTTAATAAATATTACGAAACAGAAGTTTGAATCCATTTTTTTTCTTTTATCTTTTTTCTTTGTTCGAATTTTTTTTGCCGAGAGAATAGAATCGATTGAGCGTAACCGCATGACATTTTCCATTCAGTATTTGATTAACCTTTCGGATCATCCGATTACCCCCATAGGACTTTTTCTATTTGTCACTGTGTGTTCCCCTTTTGGAAATCTCTTGTTAAATTAAAAAAATCACTTTTAAGCTGGTCTCTTTGAACATTTTAAAGTTGCTTTATTCAAATACCTATTTCGGGAACTTTTGTTTAAAGATTAATACGGGATCCTATTAGTATCGCTACAATGTTTGAATGTCTGGGTTAAGCCTAGTACACACTAGTAGACTATGTTGAGCGATTTGTCTATAGACCACCCAGAGACGATCTCGAGACTATTAAATATCTCTTAATATTAAATGAATGTCTTATTTTTTTCTACCTCTTGGCCTCGGGAACTTGATGCCCATTTAGCCAGTCGTCACAGATTCACGTCGAATAGGTGTATAAACAAATAAAATTAAACTAAATAAAACAAAACTAAATAAAACAAGATAAACTAACAAAACAAATAACTAAAATGTCTTATTTACTTCTAGTAAAACCTCTTATTATATATAAACGAATGTCTTGTTATCATAAAACTACTTAGATTTTTTGCAAATAGTGATATCTTAATAATTAAGATATTAAAAAAAAATTAACAAAAATTTTGTTTACATGATTGATTGTTTTTTTACTTTATCCAATGCAAAGCATGGGTAAAGTATTGTAATCGCTCTCGGGGCAAGCGTGGCTTCAAAGGGTCCTCAGGTAAAAACTACGGAACCCATGGACTCAATTAAAGTCACAAATTGTAGTATTCAATTAGGTTGAATTTTAACACGTGACGGTTTTGCCAAAAATTACAAGGGGTCTCGTCGAGAGGCCAAAAAGTGCGATTTTTTCATTTAGTGCGTGCGGATGGATGTATGTATGTTATCGTTTTTTTGGCCCACGATTTTTTCCACACCGTTGCACCGATTGAAATGAAATTAAAAACCTAGCATTCTTTTAACAAAATGAAGCGCTGATTAGTTTTTGGTACATATCGGTCCACAAACATTAGTACTTTATTTCAGTACTTTTTTAGTTTTTTCTAAATATCTTGAAAATGACTTAACCAATTTTGATGAAATTTAATATCCTAATTAAGTACCTTGGGGGACCACAAAAAAGGTTAAATAAAGTTTTTAGTAAAATTATATTTTAAAGTACTTTACTCTAGAACATATTAATATTTCAAATGAATTTGGATAAAGTTTAGCAACTATCCGTTGCAGGTTATTTTTAATTTTAAAACTCACTATAAGATTATAAGACATATTAATATATAATAAAATTAGATTAGCTAAAATCAAATATAATAATTAATTCAAATTTTTATCTAATTAATTCAACCAAATGAATAATTAAAATAAATATTTATATAATTCATTTGATTGAATATAGTAGATTCTACATCAAATGAAATTATACTCATCTTCTAGTCAGAATTACATATATTTATTATAAAACAAACATATTCACGTTTAAATTGAAAGTTTTTGCCGAGAGTAGCAGAATTTTTATATATTGAAGGAGACAATAAAGCAAAGCCCTCGAAACTGTAGTCTCGTTATAAATAAATAAAATTTATAATTCCAGCAGAAGACACACTCTTTTATTGTCTCCTTCAATATTCACGTTTATATCATTTCTTGTCCTAATTACGTATTATTCCATTTAAATACCCAACTATTAAATTTAACTATTCCACTATTTTATTAAAATAACAATATTTTAATAATTTACTTATTGGCTCTAATAGCGGCATCTTAACTATTAATATACCTAGGGTTGCTCAATTTAACTATTCCACTATTTTATTAAAATAACAATATTTTAATAATTTACTTATTGGTTCTAATAGCGGCATCTTAACTATTAATATAACTAGAGTTGCTCAATTTAACTATTCCACTAAATTTTACTATTCCACTATTTTATTCAAATAACAATATTTTAATAATTTACTTATTGGCTCTAATAGCGGCATAGTTAATATTAATATAACTAGAGTTGCTCAATTTAACTATTCCACTAAATTTTACTATTCCACTATTTTATTAAAATAACAATATTTTAATAATTTACTTATTGGTTCTAATAGCGGCATCTTAACTATTAATATACCTAGGGTTGCTCAATTTAACTATTCCACTATTTTATTCAAATAACAATATTTTAATAATTTACTTATTGGTTCTAATAGCGGCATCTTAACTATTAATATACCTAGAGTTGCTCCAAAAATATGACAATTCTTAAAATACGTATATTATTTATTTATTTTTGTGACTTTTGTAAAAAAATTTCAATTGTATTATTGTGTATAAGGACACTTTTGTCCATCTATTGATTTAAAATAAAATAAAATAAAATAATTCATATTGAACAGAGTTTGATTTCGAAATAATTAACTTGACCATCTATTCATATCAAATATCATTTCTTAACTATAAATATATCGTTTTTTCAGTGTAGTTAGTAGGTTTATACACGGAAACCCTCGGTATGTGAGTCTGATTCCCATTTGGTCTGGTTATTGATACCGTGTATTACAATTTTGTTTAGTCATGGACTTGTTAATATTTTATAGAAGTTAGATTATCCGATTCCATTAACATTAATATATTATACCAACGTAAAAACTAACAGCAAATTGAAAAAAAATTGTTTGTTTGTTTGTAACTTCCTCTTTCATTGCATCCTGCTGGTTTTCGAACGGTCGTGTTTTATTGCTTTTAAACATTAAGCCAATTAACAGAAGAGAGGACGCTGGAAAAGGTCTATCACACCACTTGGCACTTGCCGAGGGTAAAATGATGGTCTTTGTTTACCAACAAAATGGTGAATTTTTTTCCCCTGCCAATTTGAGTTAAAGCTCCAATTTTGATTGACAATATTAATATTTGCCTAAAAAGAGAGTTATTAATTATTAAAGGGGGAAAAAAACAACAGCCAAATAAAAGAATCTCCATTAGTCGACGTTTCGAATTTATTTTCTCAATTGTCATTAATTAAAAATTTATTGAAAATATCACTCTTTAAAAAATAAAAAAATATTTTTAAAAAGAAATAAAGAGTTTGTTTTTTCAAGTAGAAGACGATGTGTAAATAGAAAATTAATTAAAATTTTTTTTATCAAATATTTTTTTTTATTTTTGTGGTATTATTTCTGGAAATTTAGAGCCATTAACAATATTGTTGTCTGACGAACGTAGGGAAAATCAATCAAGTCTCAGCATTTTTCAATGGAAAGAGTAAAGAATCAACCGACCTCTAAGTCAAAATGGGTAGCAAAAAATTCTAATTAATTTTTCAATTAAAAAAACAAACAAAAAAAAAATGAAAAACATCAATTTTTTATGCCAAAGTTTCAATATCTACTCTTATTAAACGAGCAAAAATTGTATATATATTTGTATCTTAGTTCTATTGTGAAAATGGCTCTACCGATTTTGATGAAACCAACTCTATGAACAAGTTTTGAGGATGAGAAAACGATCTGGCTAGGTCTGGACCTCGACAAATTTCATCTTAATTGATCTTTTCTTAATTAAAGTAATTATTTATAGAAGAAAATCTCAATAAAAAAGTTTGTTTACATTTTTTTCAATCATCTTTTATTTATTAATAGGTTTTTTAATTTTAAAACCCACTAATAGGTTAAAACAAATATTTTTATATTATATTAAAATTAGGATTTTTTTAATTAACAGGCGTCTAAATCATAACATTACAGATGGTGGGGGTGAGGTGCTTGATTTCGGGCGAGGGGGGGGGGGTGGGTCCAGGGGCGTGTTCTATATATATTTGTATTTTTTTTTTTAATTTGGTCCGTGCATCGCTCAGTGGCTCCAGGTACTAAATTTTAATATAGAAATTAATTCATAATTCAGAAAATGAAATAGTCCCCGTGATATTTTAATGGAAATACATTACTTAGGAATTAGAGCAACGTCTCAAAGAGCTACTCTTTGAGCTTGCGATTTAATATTATTAGTTTGAACAAAGAACATGTTTGTTTATTTTCTATATCAAATAATAATAAATACTTTGTTGTTTTCATGGCAACCTAATTAGAATCCATAATTAATTACTGATAAAGCTTGATACAATAATAAAGAATGAAATCGAAAAACCAAAACTTTAATTGCTCTCGAGTCGCATATAAAGGGGAGAGAGATGGGAGAGTGGAAAAGGGTGGAGATAGGGCGAGTGGTAGGGGAGGAGATAGGGACAGTGAGAGATGTATATAAGGGGAAGAGTGATAGGGAGAATGAAATTGTGTGTCAGTCAATGGCGGATGAAACATTGACTGGGAATATTACAATTTGTCCTCTCCACCTTCATTCACCCTCTCAGATGAATCCACCCCTCACTAATAAACAACCCTTCATCTCTTATATTAATTATATGCATTAAACATTATTATTTATTTCTACTTATTATAATTATACGTAATTAGATATCGTGTGTGAATGTGTGTTTGTAGTGAAAGTGAATATATTTTGAGGTGGTATTTCTCTCTAAGAATTAGTAGTATAATAATTTAACAAATAATCGATACAATGGCTAAGTGCATGTTTTTTTCTAAATTAAATGGTTGTTGGGATAAAAATTCGCATTCCTATCCTATCCCTAATCGGAGACATGATTCATGTCAACAAATTACGTTTAATGTTAAAATTTAACTTTGCTATTTGTTCTATTTGATGCTACAAACAATTTAGTTGGATATAAAACTTTCCAAGTTATAAATTCACTACCAAAGAACGTAACAAAATTTCTTTTAAATCAATTGAAGAACGTTGTCCATTCCTATAGCTACACTGGAAAAACGATATATTTGTAGTTAAGAAATTATAATTGATATGAATAGATGGTGAAGTGTGAAATTGATCTATGTTCAATATGAATAAATGATATACGTATTTTAATTATTCTCATATTTTTCTAGTTATATTAATAGTTAAGATGCCGCTATTTGGACCAACCACCAATAAGTAAATTATGAAAATATTGTTATTTGAGTAAAATAGTAGAATAGTCAAATTTAATAGTTGGGTATTTAAATAGAATAATACGTAATTACGACAAGAAATGATATAAACTTGAATATTTTTTATTTATAATAAATATAGGTATGTATTTCTGACTGGAAGATGAGTATATTCATTTGATGTAGAATCTATATTCAATCAAATGAATTATATAAATATTTAGTTTATATAATTCATTTGGTTGAATTAATTAGATAAAAATTTGAATTATTATATTTGATTTAAGGTATAAGAGAATCTAATTTTAATATATATTAATATTTCTTATAATAGATTAAAAATTCAGTTTATTGGACAAAGTCTTTTTATTGAAGTTCTTCTTCAATGTTTGTTCTAGCCAATTGAGGTGAGTCTTATGTAATAGTAATGTTGTTTTTGTGATATTTGTGATTTTGGTTGTACCTGAATATTTAGTTGATTTGTAGAAGACTCTCACCTAATTGATTTTTGTTCTTGTTTGCAGTACTTGAAAAAGTCTCGAGAGAGACGAAACGTTGTACAAAAATTCGAAGAAGAACTTCAATAAAAAACTTTGTCCAATAAACTGAATTTTTAATCTACTAATTATAATGGACATTAATCAACATAATTTCTTATAATATTATAGTGGGTTTTAAAATAAATAAAAAAAGCAATTAATAATGTAAACAAAATTGTTGTTAATTTTTTTAATATGCTTAATTATTAAGATATCACTATTTGCGAAAAATCTAAGTCGTTTATATGATAACAAGACATTCCTTTATATAAAATAAGAGGTTTTATTAGAAGTAAGCAAGACATTCATTTAATATTAAGAGATATCTAATGAAAATAAAATAGATCATTCAAGTATATAATATATTTGGATTAAATGCCTAAAATTTTGAGTCATATTTGGAAATGATTTCGATATATCTTGATTATTAATAAAATATCTTTTGGAATAAATAAGAGCTCATTAAAAATGCTCAACTCTATTAATATATTTACTATAAAGAAATTGTTTTTTCAGTGTAGAATGAATAAATAATCTAATTGGATTAGATTTGTTGAATGGTTTTAATATGGTTTTTTAAACACTTTCGGAAGTTTAACCACAAAAATGTTTATTTAAAAATTGCGAGATTGAGCCTTCGTTATAAAGTTAGAGAATAATTTCCTTTTGAATGTAAATTTTTACAAGAAAAATTGATTCCGTGTATGTTAGAGTTAACTGATTCAGGTTCAGTAACCCGTCATTTTCTCAATGGGTGGTTTCGTTCTATTTGCAAAAGTAATATAAACTTTGGCTTTGATTTCGCGCCCTCCTTTTTCTTCCTAGCCCTTTGAATGAGAGAGTAAAAGGGCGTAAATCTTAACACCAAATTTTCTCATTTAAAATATTAAACAACTTAATGAGAGAAACTTATTTCCAAAGATTGACTCGATAATTATTTCTGCGAATTGCTTTAAGGGGTGAAAACAAAAGAGAATAAAAAAAAAGAAAATATAAATTCACTCCTTTTAGACCCCCCTTTTTTGACCTTAAATATCTCTTTCTGCCTTGGCTCGAGATTAGCACAATGAATTCGAAAATGTATTATCCAATTATTCAACCGGGATTAACTGAAACGAAACCCCCCGGGGGTTTCCGGGGTGGCGATTAAACTACCCCTAAAGCGTTCGCCGTCTTCCGATGATGGATGCTTTGGTCCGAAATCAGGTTATGATCATAAATTACACAGAAACTGCCACAAGGTCAGAAAGAAGCCATTTTAGGTCTATTATATAGGGTGGGGCAGAGTACTTTGCTTATTTAGAAATTCAATTAAGAAAAAAGTAACCGAAATATACAGGGTGTTTATAAAATGGGTTCCAAGACTTCATAGCGTGATTCCCCACATCAAAATTAAATGAAAAGTTTCAATAAACATAGTTTCAAAAACGCTTCGTTTTCTGTCACAAGCCTTTAGACTCTGCCGCTAGATGACACAGTCAGATCATTGCAACACTTTGCATGACTGATAACATTTCAGTCGTGTATTAAGTAAGGTAATTCGATTTCAATTAATCAAGCAGCTCTCCACCATCATGCATTCACCCACCAACTAGGCGGGTAGCGCTCAGCATTCACGCAGGTCACGAACATCGCCCTGCGAGGATTCAATGGAGCGAGCAACCATTGTTAGGTCCCCACCAACAAGGGGGGCAGCGCGGACACGCACCACGCAACACCCCCTAACAGTACACATGTACTTAACTATATATATATTATATATAATTCTTCTTCTTCTTCTTCTTTTAAACCTATAGGTTTGTTTCTAATATATAATTATTTATATTTATTTATTTATTTTTATTTTCGACGGCAAGAGGCCTTTACAAATTGGTTTAAACATAATATTATACATACATAATGTACAAGGAACAGAGAGATACAATAGGTAATATGTTAAGTGAAGATAGATTCTGTAAATAACAAACTAATGAACTTTGAACTTTAAAGCTTAATTATAACATAGCGTATTTTCTTTTATTTCTTTAGTCACTCTATTAGGATGAGAAGCCAAATCTATTACACTAATTCTTGAGGAAAGAGCGTTATAGCAAACACAGAGTCTATAAATTGGATTATTCTCGGCGTGGCGCGTGATTGGTACTTTAGGGTAGAAAGGCTGGTTTTGTCTAAGTACATATGTGGGATTATTTAAAGTAAAAAGAGACTTTAGTTCTGGACAATGGATTCTGTTTGATATAATTTTGTAAGTTAATACATTGTCAGAAGCAACCATGGAAGATAGAATTGTTGGTAGACTAAAGGTTTCACTAATTGCTGTATAATCGTGGTCGAATCTAGACATAGGGTTGCCAGATAGATACGCAAGATGTCTCAACGCCTTATGCTGAACTCTCTCAAGCCTTGCTATATTCATTTTCAAATTAGGTCTCCAAATGGTTGATGCATACATCAATATAGATTTAACCAAGCTTATGTACAAGTGTTTGATACTAGTCGTGTTTGTGAAGAATTTAGTGTTGCGAATGATGAATCCCCAAATTCGGTTTGCCTTACTAACCACTTTGGTTATATGTTCATTGAACGTTAGTTTAGCGTCAAATGTGACCCCGAGGTCTTTGATGGAAGTGACTCGGATACAGGATGAATTGCTATTTAGCTGGTATTCAAAAGAAATAAAATCGTCTTTTCTGGAAAATGTAATCGAGAAACATTTATCAAAATTGAGAAAGAATAAGTTTTCCTTGCACCAGTCAATTAGTTTATTCAAATCATTTTGTACTTTTGTGCAATCTTGAACATCACTGATTTCAAAGAACAATTTAATATCATCAGCAAATAAAAGCATATTGCTATAAAGATTTACAAGGGCCAAGTCGTTAATAAATAAGAGAAATAGTAAAGGGCCGAGATGACTACCCTGAGGGAGAATATAATAATAATAATAATAATATATATATATAATTATATATATAATATATATATATATATATATATAATATATATATATATATATATATACTATATATACTATATATATTATCTACTATTTAAAAAAGTATCTAAATTTTATTTTAAAAATTTTCAAAATTACGGCCATTTAAAATTTTTAATTGTGAATAACTTTTTCATCTTTGATTTTATTAAAATTAGTATAATTGAATAAAATGTTACCATTTTTATTGTGAACAGAATGACACATTATTTTTCAAGATCCGATAAAAAAAATAACGAAGTTATGACAAAATTTGTAAGAAAATACAAGGAAATGATGTAGGTCAAAATTCAGTCTACGGGAAGCCAGTAATTGTGCTTACACAAATTTTGTCATAACTTCGTTATTTTTTATTGGAAAAATATGGTGTCATTTTGTTCACAATAAAAAGGTCAACATTATATCTAATAATTCTAATTTTAATAAAATGAAAGATTAAAAAGTTATTCACAATTAAAAATTTTCAATGGCCGCCATTTTGAAAATCTTCAAGACTACTTTTTAAATAGTAGATAATGTAGTTAAGTACATATGTAGCAAATTTCATAACGATATCTACATCCGTTCTCAAGATAGACGCTTGTCTTAAAAATCAAATAAAACGGCGGCCAGATAGAAAACGAAGCGTTTTTGGACCTATGTTTATTGGGATTGGAACTTTTCATCTAATTTTGACGTAAGGAAGTCTTCGAACCATTTTTCTAAACACCCTGTATATTTAATTCTTTGAACAGCTTCAAGTACAACGTAAATCGAGCTCGGAAGTTTCGTTCAACTCTTTCCAGTATATGGACGGGTATGTTGGCGACAGGTTGACGAATGTTGTTCTTCAGGTGAGCCAGGCTCCTAGGACGATCGTGGTAGACATGTGATTTTAGATAGATCCATATAAAAATAGTCGCAGGGTGCTAAATCAGGCGACGTGTTTGTCAGTTCAGATCGCCCCTCAAGGAGATGAGCATAATGGACGCCATCTGCCTGATATCATCTTTAAAACTGTGTAAACATAAAATTTAAACGTTGTACTTGATGTTTTTCAAAGAATTAAATATATATTTAGGTTACTTTTTTCTTAATTGAATTTCTAAATAAGCAAAGTGCTCTGCCCCACCCTTTATAAACTGAGGCTTATTAGTCCGGGTCTCACGCAAACTTGCAGTAATTTTAAATTAATAGGGTTTCCGTTTTATTTGCATATACGGCGCGTTCTAATAAAAAATAGCTATTTGGTGCGTTATCATAACAAAAACAGGCTGTGAAAATGGAACATAACCAATGTGAAGATTGGAAATAATATAGAGCGCAATTGCAGTGACAGTTTGGGAATTGAAGCAAATGTAAAACAACCAAATGGATTTAATAAAGTCTAATGAAAATTGTCGCAATCATAAATCCAGTTTCATTTTATAACATCCCGCGGACGTAAAGTTATATTTTATTTAAATCATTTCTGCGTCTATTCATTTATCGATTGCTTATAATTAGTTTTAATCTAAATAAAAGAGCCCCTCCCCCCCGGGGGGGGGCTGTTTATCATTTCTAAAATTTAACAGTTTTATCTAAGCCTCGTTGTCGCTTTCTATGGTAATATAAATCGCGTTCTCTTAATTGGATTTAAGTTTCAACAAAAACAGCCAACTATTTTTCTATAAGCTCGTGATGTGTTAAATTAAATAATCGGACTATTTTTGTTTCGATCTGATAAATAAAGAGCACATTCTACAAAATCCTTCTTTTACGCCTCGCTAAATATTCATGAAGAAGATAGTTGGTTTTAATTAAATTTTAATTTACTTGATCTGCTTATTTTGAAGCTTCATTCGCGATATATAAATATTGGATATTAGTGGCCTTCTTGTCTGCAAGAGCAACGATATATGAATCTACTCTTATTAAACAATCAAAAATTGTTTGTATATTTATATATATACGAGCTTTTCGTGCGTGCCTTCGGCACGCCCTCAAGCTCGGCCCTCCGGGCTGGTGCCCTGGCGGGTAGCGTCTCGGTCCAAAAATTGTATTCCTCTTAAAAAACCACGTTTAAAATAAAATGAGAAAAATGTACTTGCTTTTGTATAATGGTGTATTAAATTATTTGACCACGGCACTGTAGTTATAACTCTTGATTATTAATGATATATTCAAAGCAGAATCAATGAAGAAAATCGTGTATAGAGTAAATATATGATAGGGATCCCCAAATCCAGATGTTAAAAATCAGAGTCGCCAAGACTTGATTTTTTTTGCTTAGGTTTTTTGTGTGTCATTTAATATAAAAAATTAAATAATAGTGCAAATTATTAAAAAATAAACAAATAATATATAAAATATAAATCAAATAAGATGTGAATAATTTCTTCTGTGCGCAAAGAAAAGCGAATTGAATATTTAATTTTTGAGTGGCGGGGCGGGGGGGGGGGGGGGGGAATAATTATCGATATATTTAATGTTTCTTAATTTAAAATGATTTGGAGTCTTTCATTTCAAAATTCGAGTGCAAATTAAAATTATATTTCAAATATGCCTGGTTAATGAAAATCAATTGGAGCTGTCAGTTTAAAATCCGAGCTGACAATTATATTTCAAATTTGCCTCGTTAATTAATATATATTTAATGTTTTTTAATTTAAAATCAATTCGTGTTTTTTCATTTTCATTCGAGTTCAAATGAATACAATATTATCTCGACACAAAGTCTAAATCAAAAATTTATAGTTTTAGTAACAGAAATCATGGTATAAATATAAATGTTAGATTGGTCTAGTGGTTAACGCTAATTTCCAACATTACATTAGTAATGAAAAAATTTATAACTTAGCCAAAATTAATAGAATAGACTGCTTTATGCTAAAATTAATAAGAAACCACTACTGCCAAGTTGCAAATGTTTTCGAAAACAGTCTAATATTCGGATCACTCTATCCGAACGATCAATATTTTGAAATAACAAAATCTACCGGATTTATCCCACCCGAAGCTTTTTTATTTTTGGATAATAAAGGATATATACAAGATGAAAACGGGATCCCCATCATCTATCATGTGTTTAGGAGAAAAAACAATAAAAGTATAGAATACGACGCCCACCTAGATGGTTTGGACCCGTATAGAATATATAGATTTAATAGAGCCATCTCTGAAAAAGACAAGACTGAAAGGAAAAATATAAAAAAATACTGGTGGATTGAAAATTATCAATAATAATTCAATCTTTTTATAACCTTAAATTCTTCTGCTTATACTTAAATAACTTGATAAATTATGTAATCTAAATTGTAAAGTATAAATTAAGTAAAAATTGTAATAAATAATTCTATATATTAACCGCCTTGGAACAACAATAAACTGTATGGCCGGGTTTTTTCAAAGCCTTTTCCCGTGCAAAAATTCAAAAAATTTAATTATACAAATGTAAATAAAAATTACAAAAAAAAAACTTATTGTAAAATTAAAATTAAAAAAAAACTATATTATGTAAAAAAATCTACTGGGATCCATTTAAAATGGCCCTTTTCTTTTTTCATTGTATTAAATTTAAGATACTATACTTCTTTTGGATTGTTAGAAGTAACTTTGTAATAAATTGTATATATTTTTTTCTGGCTAATAAAAACATCCTCTTAAAACTAAAACTAAAAGTGGTTAACGCTAATGACTTTAGTTCAAGAGTTCGTAGGTTCGATTCTAGGCGAGAGGGAAATTTTTTTAGAGAAATTTCTCTTAGCGTTGTTACAAATTAATCTAGACAAATATATATAGTATGGTATATATTTGTATCATTGTTCTATTTTGAAAACGGCTTTACCGATTTTGATGAAACAAATTCTATTAACAATTAAGTTTTGAGGATGTGAAAGCGATCTGGCCGTTTGACATTTATTTACGACTCGTGTTAAGAGCCATCCGATATTTAGGTCGAGGAAGTTGTAAAGTCCGTTTCCTATTGTGAAATGGTCACATTCGAGGATCAAAAGACCGCCAAAATATTACCCTTAAGAATAATTATATTTATATTCAAGGAAAATATTGTCGGCGGCACAACAGGGGCTTCAATCAGTGGTAAATTAGGTTTTTAAATTTATCTCCCACTTAGGGCCCCCGCAGACTGCAGACTTTTTATCGGCCGATTGTTTAGTCGGGTTGGGCTGAAAGTGCGCACACCGAGCCAACTAAACAGTTTGGTTGGTGAACAGGGCGCAGACTATTCATCGAGACTAGTTTGTAACTGACTGTTGAAGCGGTCGCACAATGAAAATATTGTCCAGAAAAATCATTGCTCTCATCATACTCCGGAGGAGGAAAATCAATACCTATTATCGAATGAGCATTACCAGCTTCAATGAACTTGTCAAGCTAATTGGACCAGCAATAGCGAAGGAGGATACAAATAGAGACAGAGAAACATACAAACAACAACTATCGGCCGACTAAACAATCGTCATGTATGCGCAGGCGTGTACGCGCCAATACTGATTAAACAGTCGGCCGATAGTTGGCCGACAGATTAGTTTGAATGTAATCGGGTAGCCCATCAAACTTTTTTATCGGCCGATACTGAATCGCTGTAGTGTGCGCATATGCATTCCTCTCCATACTGATTAAGAAGCCGACCAAACTATCGGCCGATAAAAAGTCTGCAGTTTGCGGGGGCTCTAAATATATTAATGAGAAAATTCAAACTATTATAGACGCCAGAACCTATATTATTCGTCAAATTGTCTCGTCAGAAGATGGCCTTGTCCTTGTCTTTTATAAAATCAATTTTTAATAAAAAAAAAAATGTTATGACTTGAATCTTGTGAAATTGAACATTCCGATTGTAGAGGGACATGCATGACAGCATGACTCATGTCAATTAACAAATTAATTTAATTAAATAAATAAATTTAATACAATATTTAAAGTTGATTTGGGGAAAAGTTTTCGAAATCTCTATAAAATCCCAACACAATGCGTATAAGAATATAGCTTAGAGAAGACATAAAAAAAAAAAAAAAAAAAAAAACGCCCGGGCATGGATTTAATGTGTTCAACTCTCCCGTCAAATCTAACAAACAACTCGGCAGAAAGTAAAAATATTTTTGTTACTGAATAGTCGATTTATAGGCGAAATCCATCCAACTCTCGGTTGACCAGCTATCATCAAAAAGTTCACCAAGGAACATTGAAGGTCACCGTCTTCCGCCCTCCCCGCCCCCCGCCACGGCCTCTGACCGATTTGTATGTTTTTACACTTGTTACTCCTTATCATCTACACAAAGGTCATTTTTTCAATTTGAAGGTTAACATTATTAATTAGATGCATAAGCATTTCTTTTCATAATTATGTTCATAAATCATGTTTTAATAAAATAAAACAATTATTTGCATAATTCATCATATTTGTATCAATAATTTTTATGTTTTAGGGGTCAAAAGACACAATATATATATATATATAAATGGATCAATATCTAAAATCGATTTTTATTATCGCTGACTATTCATCCACATTACAAGAATAATTTTAAATAAAATGAAATGTGATGTGGCCATCCACATGACTTTACCATACACCTGGGTCCTCTCTTATAGTGAATATTGAATTAAAATAATTTAAAATTATTTTCGACATAATCCCCCCCCTCCACCTCTTAGTTTTGGGTCCATTATCAATTAATATAATATGTCCTTTTAAGTATGAGGCTATTTTATGGAAGTAAAACTTCTTAAGCGACGAATTTGTTTGATTTTTACTTTACCATACAGGGTATGGTCAATTATTGTAATCATGAATGAAAAAGTGTTTTTTTTTTGCTTCTTTTTTTTCTAAATATCTCAAAAACGGCTGAAACTATTTTGATTAAAAAAATTGGACAAAACCATCGCATTTCGGTCTACAAAAAAGCCCTAATAAGTGAACAATAATAATTTTGTCAAAATGTCTGTTAGTCTGTCTGTGCGCTACCAAATTTTTTTGTTACAATAAAGGGAAAATGACTCAATAGAGGGAAATAATTTTTTTAAAACTCATAAATATTTCATGACAAATAAAATTACGAAATTTAAATTATTATTTTAAAACCCACTAATAATTATTTCATGACAAATAAAATTTATTAAAATTAAAAAATTTAAATTATTTCAATAACATCTACGGCTAAATAGTTTCACTTCCCCCGTGAGCTTATGTTTAGAAATATCAGCTTTGTTTGAAAATATTTTGAACCCCCCCCCCCTTTCCCTTCCTTCCTTTTTTTATTATTATTAATTTCACATAGCGAGTCATTTTCATAACATATAAGGTATATATGCGAAATCCAGAACAAATCGATTAAAGGATCTATAATATATTATTATAACTTATATTGATAGTTTTATTCTTTTGAATCCGCCCCTCCCCACACCCCAATTTTGTCCCCCGAAGAAAATAATAACTCTCTTTTTTATGATAAGTTCATTTTATAGTATATTTCATTTTTCTTGTTTTTTTTTTTGTTTTTTTAGTTTGAAAATTTTATAATTTTAATTTTTATCTTCCCCCCTTAATTCTGGGTCCGATTTCAACTAAAATCTTAATCTCATTGCAACAAAACTACATTTGAAATTTCGTTTTGATATTCACATTAGTTTTTGAGCAAGTGCCCCCATAAAAATTTGGTAACGTACACAGTCTAACGTACAAACAGACATTTTGACAAAACAGTTATTAGTGTTAGAGTTCGTGGCTTTGATGAAACTATATTAGATCTTTCATCTAGGAGGAGGTATCAGCCAAAGTTGGATGCGCTGGGTTCAACAAAACACCCTGAATAAAACGTTTCGGCCTGAATTCACTTGGCCATCTTCAGTTAATTGGGAGTTATATGTACAGCATTTTGTGTATAACTCCCAATTAACCGAAGATGGCCAAACAAATTCAGGCCGAAACGCTTTATTCAGGGTGTTTTGTTGAACCCAGCGCATCCAACTTTGGCTGATACCTCCTCCTTCATCTAATATAAAACAGTTATTATCTCGAAAAATATAATTTTTTCGATGTTCACTTATTAGAGCTTTTTTGTAGACCGAAACGCCATGGTTTCGCTCAATTTTTTTAATCAAAATAGTTTCACCCGTTTTTGAGATATTTCAAAAAAAACCCACTTTTTTCATGCACGATTACAATAGTTGACCATAAAATAAAAACTGAAATATGTGTTGACTGGGGGGGGGGGGTTTGAGCTATCATATCGGATTTGTTTATATTTATTATTTTATCATCTTCACGTCTTCTTTGATGGATTTTCAACAATATTTTGAAAACATATTCAAAATTATTTTTTAAACTTTACAATGACTTGATAGTTTTCATTATTTTGGAAAATTGTCCGTAGTACAGTTATGCATGTATTTTACAACAACAAAATACGTTGTTAACTCTAACTAGTAATTTCTTCTCTAAATGTGAGTCTTTTTCAAATAAGATTCCCTTATTCGGCCCTAATCGGGTTTAATAAATCGTCAAGTTTATTCGGTGGGATCTGTTTAGTCGCAGGGAGTAAGGGCTGGGTTGACAATCCTTAATCTCGGTCCGAATGATGACCGCTCAGAGATCCAGATGGAATTAAAGGAAGAACTCTCGTCGGAAATGGGAAAGAGAGAAAGAGAGACATTCGGCCAAAATAATCCACGGGGGAGGCGTCGGCGTCGGCGTCGCCCAAGAGAGAGAGAGAGAGAGAGAGAGACCAGAGGGTCAAACGCATCTTGACGGCCCAGCCAATTTCCTACACCGAAATCAAAATGAGCCCGGCTTCTCTTGACATCATACGTCAAAAGAGATTTGAAAGCGATATTTCAAACCAGAGGGATTACACTTTAAAACAAGCCTCATTCATGGATGGCCCTATCGCACATCATATCACAATGACAACACATTTTAATAAATCCAGACAGATTGAAAGAAAATTATTTTGAATATTCTAATTCGTTCAAAAAAATAAATTGACACCTTCTGATGTGGCCATCCACTTGACTTTACCATACACTTCTGATTGAGTTTGGTCCAAGGGCCTATATTTTCATTTTTTGCACCCCTCCCCCCAATTTTGGGAGGGTTGTTTTTGCATTTTTAGTGTTCTAGGAGCCCACTGATTATGTATGCAAAATTCGGTTGAGTTTGCTAAAATGGCCTAGATTTTTATTTTTTGACCCCCCCCCCCCCATATATTTTAATTTGTTCAATATTAGGTATTAAAAGTAAAAATATTAAAAACAGTTGCTTTATCATTAAATTTTCCTTGGATTGAAAAGTATCTTTCGTTATCTTAATTGTTAAAAAAATTTAAATGCGAGTTAAAAAAAGATCATGATTGTAAAATTGAAGAAAATTGCTTAAGTATGATTTAAAAAAGGGTAATTCAAAAAAATTAGCTTTTTTTGGGTCGGTGGCATGAACATATTTCTAAAATTTAGGTCGCGGCTTAAAAAGGTTAAGAACCACTGGTATCTATAGTTATTAAAATTCATTCATTTTTAATTTTAAATTATGCCGCCAGAAGTTTATGTTTGACTGATTTACTCCCATCTTATTTTTATAATCTTTGAATAATTTTATATAGCCATTATAATTAAAATTAATAATTAATTATCACCTTTTTTGAAAAGTTTGTTCAGGCATTACTTCTGTGTTTATGAACCGATTTCGATGATTCTTTTTTTATTGGAAAGGGAGTAACTTAGGGATGGTGCCATATTAATTTGGTCAAGTTCTGATGATATGATCAACGACGAAATAACGTAAATTTCCAATTCTTATGAGCAAATAATCGAAATTATGATAAATAAAATCTTTTATAAAAATAATCTTATACTAGTAACATTCATTTAAAACCCGCAAACGTTTCAAGAGAATTTCTATATTTAAGAATTGAATTTTATTATCATTTTCTGATTCATTCGCCTGGCGTTTGCATTGGGTTCAGTCTAGTTTCCGATTGGTCCCGTTTTTTTTTCATTGGTATTAGACCTTTTTTTCTATGTTTGTTCAGGCATAACTTCTTTGTTTATTAACCGATTTCGATAAGGGGTGGTCCTATATTAATTTGGTCAAGTTCTGATGATATGATCAATGAAGAATTAACGTAAATATCCAATTCTTATGAGCAAATAATCGAAATTATAATAAATAAAAATTTTTATAAAAAAAAACAATCTTAAAACGTTCATTTAAAACCCGCTAACGTTTCTAGAGAATTTCTATATTTATGAAATGAATTTTATTATCATTTTCTCATACATTCGCCCGGCGCTTTCTCTTACGAGATGCATGCAAGGTATTATATTAAGTCACTACTAATAACATCACTAAAAAGAGAAAAATAAAAATAATTTTTATAAAAAAATAAATAAAACCGACTTCAAAAAACTTAAATGCAACAAATAAAATAATAAGAACTCAAAAATAATAATAACTTAAAAATAAAATAAAATCCATTAAACGTTATAAAATAATTATCTAATTTAGTTACGAGTTAATTTAGTTTTTTGACCCCCCCCCCCCTAATTTTGAAAAAAAATATTTTCGTTATTATATGTTAATTTTATAGTATATTTCATTTTTAACCGACTTCAAAAAAGGAGGAGGTTCTCTATTCGACTGATTTTTTTTTTTTTTTTTTTTTTTGTGCCTATGTTACCTCATATCTCCGCCAATTGTGAACCGATTTTGATTTTTTTTTGCATTGAGTTCAGTCTACCTTCCGATTGGTCCCATTTTTTTCTCATAGGTATATTAGACCTTTTTTGTTAGGTTTGTTCAGGCCTAACTTCTTTGTTTATGAACCGATTTCGATAATTCTTTTTTATTGGAAAGGGGGTATCTTAGGGATGGTGTCATATTAATTTGGTCAATGATGGTGTCATAATTTGATATGATCACTATTAATAACATCACTAAAAAGAGAAAAATAAAAAAATTTAAGAAAAAAACCGACTTCAAAAATTTAATGCAACAAATAAAATAATTATTATCTTATTTAGTTACAACTAAACGACGAAATATTAACATGAAATTACTTTTTGAAGTCGGTGCCAAACATATACCTTTTATGAATCGCACTCGATCTTACTTAGTACGCTTGGTGGGTACGCTCGCTTATAGGTATAGTTTGTTTTGGCACCGACTTCAAAAAGTAATTTCATGTTAATATTTGGTCGTTTAGTTGTAACTCAAATAAGATAATAATTATTTTATACCTTTTAGTGTATTTTATTTGTTGCATTTAATTTTTTTGAAGTCGGTTTTATTTTTTTTATTTTTTTTTTTATAAAAATTACTTTTTGATAATCGACTATAGAAACGTGTTTTATCTGAAAATATAGAAATCAATTAATTACAATGATATAACGCTAAATTCTCCTAAGTAGCTAAGATTTACTATATTTTAATATCTACGATAATAAATTTGTAATCTCTGACATATAATCTTAAATGAATGGGATAAGACGCCCTAAACCCCATAATTTGTTCGCATATACCCTACAAATGATATAAGTTAAATCAAAATGATATGTATATATTTTTGCACTTTAAGAAATGGTATGTAAAATAATATTTTAGAATCGTTATCAAACATCGGGCAGGATATAATTTTATTGCCTCGCCTACTAAAAAAAAAAGAAAGAGACAATTTTCTTAATCCCCGTCTTTTTTGTTAAGAAAAATATATCGCATCCTATAAAAAATATATATATTTGGCAAAGGGTGCATTTCTTTTAGAAGGAAATTCATTAGATAGAGCGAACAGCCATGTCGAGGGGGAAAAGTAGGGGAAAATATTTTTTTGTAATTTATTACTTAAGGAATATTATTTATTTATTTATTATTATTTTGCTTAGATGCTTTTTAAAATCATACCCGGGCACACTGGATAATCCGCACTCTCAAATATATAAATTTTAATATTAAGATTCTAATATATGGATATTAGGTGAAAAAGAAGGAAATAGAAAATTACAGCCCAGTGAACACCGTTAGGTATACGAGCCCCAATATTTTCTCTTTTTAAATAAAATTATGCTAATTCACGGTAAATTTAGTTTAAATATTTATTTTTATTATCATTTGGAACAACATTTTAAACATTTTATTGTAAAATTTAACTTAAAATTATTTTTTAATTGTTAAAAACATATTTTTATATAAAAAATAGTTCTTTGCTTTTCACGATTTTTTTTTTTTAAGAATCTTTGAATATGTGAAATAATCAAGTAGGCTTTGCCTTTTTACAACAAAAGAAAGTTCATTTTTTTATTATTAGTAAAAATGACTCGTGGAAAGGTTGTTGATGAAAAAATTGGCTCAATTATTATCAATTTATTTAAAAAGGGAAAATGAAACACGGAAATTGGCGATCTAGTTAATTTATCAAAGTTTACTGTCAGAAATATTATTGGAGTTTATAAAACAACGGGTACAATAGCTACAAAGCCTCGGTATGCGTCAAAATCCAAAATATCAGATGCTGATAGACGGGCATTGAAGAAGATTATTAGAAAAAACAGGCGTTTGAACTATGGTGAATTATCTGTTCTTTGGAGCGATGCTGTGGGGCGAAGTGTTTCAAGATCCACGTGCCACAGAGAATCCTTTAAGTTAGGTTTTAAAACTTACAAGGTAATTTTATTGCAACTTATTCCAAAATTGTTTTTTGTAATTTTACTAATTTTTTTTTAGGCGAAAGAAAAGCCACTCTTGACGTTAAAACAAAAGAAAAACTGTCTTAAATGGGCTAAAAGTCACATTAATTGGACGAGTGATGAATGGAATAGTGTCCATTGGAGTGATGAGTCTCGTTTTGAAGTTTGTGTTGGGGACAATCGAAGCAGAGTTATTCGTCAGGAAAATGAAGTTTTCAATTCAGATTGTTTAAAAAAGAAAGTAAAATTTCCTGCTTCAGTTATGGTATGGGGTTTAAAGTCTGCTAGAGGTGTTGGAAAACTTCACTTCATTGATGGAATTGTAAACACCAATAAATATTTAGAGATTTTAAAAAAATCGTTACTTCCAACAATGGCAGATGCATTGCATAATAATAATAATTTTGTGTTCCAACAAGACGGGGCGGCCTGCCATACATCAAGAAAATCTTTAAAATGGCTTTCTGATCATAATGTTCCACTTTTGGAGTAGGTGGCAAACAGTCCCGACTTGTCACCAATAGAAACTCTTTGGCACACAATGAAAAAGCTATTTTACGAATACAACCAGCTAGAAACGTAGTCGAATTAAAACACAAACTTCCAAATATTTGAGATACTTTCACTCAAGATGAGTGTCAAAACTTAATAAGTACGTTGCCCAAAAGAATTAAAAAATAAAGGCGACGTCACACAGTGGTAAAGGTTTATTTTCTATATTTTTTCTTGTTTTTAACAATTAAAAAATAATTTTAAGTTAAATGTTACAATAAAATGTTTTAAATTGTTTAAAATGTTGTTCCAAATGATAATAAAAATAAATATTTAAATTAAATTTACCGTGAATTAGAATAATTTTATTTAAAAAGAAAAAATATTGGTGGGCCAATTGAGATGGGACGGGGCTCGTATGTTATATTCCTGCTACATAACCCAAAGTCACATGCTAGAATGTAGCAGCTAACATCTACATAGTTAAGAGTTGAAATTTTAGTAAAATCACACATACTTAATCATCGTCCCGACTTCACTATCCAACAGACCCTTCAATTTATTTTCATTAATCATGGACGCGGAAAAAGAGGTTATCGTCGAATTTCTTGAAAGTTGGAAGGAGTGTCACTGTTTATGGGATGTTGAAGATAAAAAAAAAAACAGGAGGAATGACTGTTACAGTGTATTATTGAAATTTATAAAAAAACTAACACCCGATGCTATAGTAGTAGTTCTTATAAAAAAAAAAAATTGAGAGCAAATGCGAGCAGCTTACAAAAAGAGAAGCACGGAAGATAAGTAAATAAAACAGAATTTTTATTATGTCATTAAAATTAAACCATTGTAATATTCAAAGTTTGAATTTTTATTTAAATCACACATAATTAATTATAATTATTACTAAACTACAGGTCTTCCAGTGATCTACACGTAGCTATGGTAAATAACGGAGCGTTACAAGCCTCTCCTCAGCAGATACGGATTCTTTCATGACTGTATTTTTCTTTTTAACGAGTGCCCTGGCGGGCAGCGTCTCGGTCCAAAAATTTTATTCCTCTTAAAAAACCATACTACACATGTATACCCGTAAACTACCGAAAATACATCGTCTCTTAAAAGTTTCGCCTCTTTAACTTTTGAGTGGCGAGGGGAGGAATAATGATCAATATATTTAATGTTTCTTAATTTAAAATGAATTGGAGTCTTTCATTTCAAAATTCGAGTCCAAATTACAATTATATTTCAAATTTGCCTGGTTAATGAAAATCAAATGGAGCCATCAGTTTAAAATCCGCGCTGACAATTATATTTCAAATTTGCCTCGTTAATTAATATATATTTAATGTTTCTTAATTTAAAATCTATTGGTGTTTTTTTATTTTCATTCGAGTTCAAATGAATACAATATTATCTCGACACAAAGTCCAAATCAAAAATATATAGTTTTAGTAACAGAAATCAAGATACAAATATTAATTTTGCATTGGTGTAATCGCTAGAGCTGATGCCCATAGTTCAGAGTTAGTCGTTCGATTCTAGGCAAGTGCGTAATTTTTTAAAGAAAATTCTCTCAGCGTTGTTACAAATTAATCTAGACAAATATATATAGTATATATGATAGGTCTGACCATACCAAGGAGCTCCATAAAACAATCTTCATCCTCATAAAATTTCGGTAATCAACTGGGGCTAACTCCTTCACAAGTTGCATATAGGAGAATAACTTCCTCTTCTGCAACCACGTCTTAGACCACACTTTTCTCTTCTTTCTACGTTCTTCATCTGAAACTATCACTGCGCACAAATGTACATCTATTTTACTTTACCAAGTATTGTAATCGTACATGAAAAAAAGAGGTTTGTTTTCCTTCTTTTTTTCGAAATATCTCAAAAACGGCTAAAACTATTTTGATTAAAAAAAATTGAGCGAAACCATGGCATTTAGTTTTGGTTCATTGAGATTAAGAGCTGATTAGATTTTTGATGCATATCGACCCAAAATAAGGGGTAGAAGGGGGGTGGGTGGTTAAAAATTAAAAATCTAGGCCGTTTGAGCAAACTCAACCAAATTTTGTATACATAATCAGTGGAACAAACGAGACAGGAATGCATCAAAATTAACCAAGAAAACCTAGAAGGAGTTAAGGAATTCCGCTTCCTAGGAAGTAAAATAACATGGGATGGGAGGAGCGAAAACGAAATTAAATCAAGAATTGCCCAAGTAAAAATGGGGTTTAATTCAAAACAAAAACTACTATGCTCCTCCTCAATCAGCTTAGCAAACAGGAAGATGCTATTGAAGACATATGTATGGAGCATAGCCATGTACGGGTGTGAAACCTGGACAATTAGAAAATCGGAGAGAAAGAGATTAGAGGCTTTCGAAATGTGGTGCTACAGAAGAATAAGGAATATCAAATGGATGGATAAAATTACAAATGAAGAAGTTCTTGGAAGAATCGGAGAAGAAAGAACCTTGTGGAAGAGTCTGAAGAAGAGAAGAGGTCAGATGATGGGGCACACACTGAGACATGGGGGACTGCTTAGGGATATCTTGGAGGGGAGGTTGGAAAGAAAGAGGGAAGGGGAAGACCCAGATTAGAATATTTCAACCAAATAATTGGGGATATGGGATGTCAGACATTTAGAGAGGTCAAACAGCTGGCGGGGGACAGAATCGAGTGGAGACGGATTGTTGCATCAAACCAGTCTTAGGACTGTATATTCAATGATGATGATGAATCAGTGGAAACCCAGAAGTCTAAAAATGCAAAAAATAAACGACCAAAAGGGGGTGGGGGTGGTATAGGGTCAAAAAATGAAAAACTTGGCCATTTACCAAACTCAACCAAATTTTGTATACATAATCAGTGGGACCCCAGAAGTATATAAATGCAAAAGCTAACCCCCTCCCCCTACATGATTATAAATAATTTTAGGGGCCAGATTGTATGGTAAAGTCAAGTGGATGGTCACATCGGAACACGTCTGCCTATTTTGATTAACCGATAAATTCGGAGCCATTTTAATGCAACTTCAGGCCACAAGCACAGAAGCACTTGTTCTATACTGGCCTGGTGGTCGGCGACCTTGTTTGGTCGGGTAGGGCAGTCGATTCAGGAGGTGTGTAGGGGCCTTTAGTCGAATAAAAATTGTTCTCGCTGAGAAACTATTAAAATAGTAATAATACAAATTAGGAATAAATAAAGATGATTCTAGACAAGTCATAGCTTGCTTCTAGCAATAGAATTAGGAGAAATTTAAGATTTTCTTATAGGACAGGCTGATTTATTGTGGAAGATGGTCCATTTCCATCTCAGGGACTGCGTAGTTTAAGTCACAAGATTTAATTTTTGACTCCTACCCTGGCTTATTTTTTTGGGTGTTGTGCATTGTTCAAGCAGGAAATTTCAATTTTAGGCAGGTGTAGGATAAAAGAAAATTTTCATTTATCAACTGTTCTATATTTTTTTTCATAATTTTTTCTAATTAATATAACAAAGAATAATTGCTATATCGATGAGAATTGTTTTGACCACGCTTATATTTATCCCGAGACTACTGCGGATTACGCTATTGGAGTCTGCGGAGTCATAAGTCTGGACCAAGAGAGAAAAGATGTGATCGACTTAGCTACAATCCAACGTCATTTCGGGTATAGCCCGCTAGACATTCGGATGGATCACCAAGTGAGATGTGAAATCTCAGATGTTATATATTCAATCTCCCAGTACAGAGCGCTCGGTCTATTCGCCTGGAATGTTAGATGCTTGCCAAATGTAGAAAACATTCGGTTAATTTATGGCAAGCATCTAACATACATGCTAATAGACCGAGCGCTCTGCGCGAGAGATTGAATATATAACATCTGAGATTTCAAATTCACTTGGTGATCCGTCGAATGTCTAGCGATATACCTAAATGACGTTGGATCGTAGCTAAGTCGATCGCATGCTTTCTCTCTTGGTCCAGACTAAGACTCCAATAGCGTAATCCGCAGTAGTCTCGCGATAAGTATCTTTTTCAAATAAGCGCGGTAAAAACAATTCTCATCGATACTAGCTAATTGATTCTTTGTTATATTAATTAGAAAAATTATAAAAATTTATTTGAGATCATTATTTCAAGTTAGAAATATATAAGTTCAAATATTATTTTCATTCAATATTTGACAAAAATTCCCTACATTAGATTCGTGATTGAATCAAATGTAGAAAATATTCGGTCTTCTCTATTTGGCTCAGCTTCTTTTATCAACGCTTTTCTATTTAAAATCTTTCCTCTCTATTTTTCTTAGTTCTTTACTTGCCACTCCACTATTTTAAACCAAAGTGGTCCAAGCCGTAGATATTCAAGTCAGATCTGGCCTATCCTAAAGTATTAGAAAATTGAATAAAATATCTTCTGAACCTGAATAGAAAGCCAAATTTTACTAAGAAAACTTCCTATATTAGTTTTTCATATCAATATCATAAAATATTTCGTAAAGTACCAAAGAAAGTTAATAAATTCATGTGGTATTTTGAGATTGCCTTTTTATAATTAAAACTTCTCTTTTCCACTCTTTGTCTAAATTGCTTTTCAAATTAATAACGTATATATATATATATATATATATACCTATATATTAAAAAGCCTTTCAAGGTAACATGCTTTAGCTTAATGAATTTTTTTTTATTTCCTTGACAGGCATGTCGTGATTGAAGTTTAATTAAACTGAAAACAAAGAAGTAATTGGAAACAATCTATATAATCACTGAAGAGTCCAAAATTTGAGATTTATTTGAAAAAATAAAATATTTTAAATTTTATAACTCTCTGAGAGGACAAACATAGGTTTTTAAATTATCGGTACGAATGTGAATTGTAAACTTAATAATCAGCCTATTAGATTGGGTGAAGTAAAAATTCTGAGCCTTTTTGGTTAGATGGCTTTAATGAGCCATATCTCACGATGTATAAGTCGGATCTGGTCATTCTTTTTTGCGATTTAAAGATTACATAACGCTTTAAAAAAAGTTTTGTTTTTGGTGAAGCCACTTGTGTGTTAGTGCGTTCCAAAATGAGGTAAAAAAAAGAGAAAATTCGATACATTCTTCAGTACCACTACGACCGAAGGGAAAAAAGCGGAGCAGGCGGCCAAAAAAATGTGAAGAAGATAAAAATAATTTTTAAGAAAAAAAGAAAAACCGACTTCAAAAAATTAAATGCAACAAATATAAAAATACACTAAAAGGTATAAAATAATTATTATCTTATTTAGTTACAACTAAACGACGAAATATTAACATGAAATTACTTTTTGAAGTCGGTGCCAAACAAACTATACCTATAAGCGAGAGTACCCGCCAAACGTACTAAGTAAGATCCGTCGAGTGCGATTCATAAAAGTGTATATGTTTGGCACCGACTTCAAAAAGTAATTTCATGTTAATATTTCGTCGTTTAGTTGTAACTAAATAAGATAATAATTATTTTATACCTTTTAGTGTATTTTATTTGTTGCATTTAATTTTTTGAAGTCGGTTTTTATTTTTTTCTTAAAAATTATTTTTATTTTTCTCTTTAGTGATGTTATTAATAGTGATCATATCATCAGAACTTGACCAAAATTAATATGACACCATCCCTAAGACACCCCTTTCGATAAAAAAAGAACCATCGAAATCGGTTCATAAACAAAGAGGTTAGGTCTAAACAAACCTAATAAAAAAGGTCTAATACCTATGGAAAAAAATCGAAAAAAAATGGGACCAATCGGAAGCTAGACTGGACCCAATGCAAAAAAAATTTCAAAATCGGTTGACAATTGGCGGAGATATGAGGTAACATAGGCACATAAAAAAAAAAAAAAAAAAAAATTCAGTCGAATCAGAGAACCTCCTCCTTTTTTGAAGTCGGTTAAAAATCGGTTCACAAATTGGTGGAGATATGAGGTAACATGGGCACAAAAAAAAAAAAAAAAAAATTCAGTCGACTAGAGAACCTCCTCCTTTTTTGAAGTCGGTTAAAATCGGTTCACAATTGGTGGAGATATGAGGTAACATGGGCACAAAAAAAAAAAAAAAAAATTCAGTCGAATAGAGAACCTCCTCCTTTTTTGAAGTCGGTTAAAAATGGAAAGAATGCATTTGAATTGAAACTACTATTTTCTCAACTTAATTTTTCTTGGCGAATATAACTTGGCTGCACAGTAGATTTCACGACTTTTTCGAACTTGGCTTGTTTTTTCACAGAATGTTTTGGTTGAGATTGGCTTTACACGATATGACGTGTGTCCCCATGTGACCTCGACATATACCATATAGTCAAATTACCCTATTATAACGATGAACTAATTTTTTTAAGAAAATCACAAGATGTTTGTTCAAAATTGCCACAATTTTTCACCATGGTCAAATCAGTCATTTTATTAACGCTCTCGGACCCCTATAGTCGGCATCTGCAACTACACTCCCCACCAACTTTTTTGCTCTCGAAACACTGGCTAACACGCCAAACCATTCTTATACTATCAACCACCAAATGGTAAACATTACTTAGAATTACTCTGTGTATATTCGCTAGGCTTGCATGAGCCTGAAGGTAAGAATGTTCTGATAACTAAAATTCATATCCTATACGTGTTCATATCTTTAATTATTTTTCTCTTTTATCCACTGAAGGTTTCCTCAATGTATATGTTTTACCGTCCGCTCGATTGACGAAGCACAAAACATATACAAACCCTTGCCCAAAACCACTTGCGGCAATTCCACTGAAGGTTCTGCAATGTATATGTATTTTTGGCGCCCGCTCGCTTGGTGACCAGCAAAAAACATATACAAACCTTTGCCACATGCGGCACATCAAACTAAGGTTTTTTACACTCCCCATGCTTAGCAAAAAACCTGTTTAATTTCCAATCCTTGCATACGGCAAGAAACACACACAAACTTGTCTGGGCAAAAAGCCCCGGACTTGGAGCGTCGAGTATAGACGCCTAGCACACGCACACTAAGTGCATTTTTTCGCAAGAGAACAATAGGAACGGCGAGCCAGCCTCCAATAACCTATACTTTTCCCAAATACAATACCTCTTCTTAATCAATCCACCTCACTACACTTTTATCAAACCTTCCCTTTATTGATTTCTGAATAAATTTTATATATAAACGTTAAAGTGTTTCACCCTTTTATTTCTTACGCTCTTGAAGAAAACTACCCTTGTCTCCCCTCCACTTTTTATTTACAGGATATCATATATGCATAACATTAATTAATTAGATAATCAAACCAGCATCCCCTATCGAAACAATTCTAACAATATAAAGTAAAATAACAGCTTCTTTGAGGCCTTACAACCCTCATAACAAAAAGGAGCGATACTTTCAAAACATGTTATCATCTAGTTTCTTATTTTTAATTATATATCAGAAATGGGTTTTTTTTTATCGAACCCGAATGTGCAATCCGGACAATTGGCTACCATGCGAGGCGCGAACCCCATCTGTCATAATTATGTAAACGTCCTAAATATTTTCACTCAATATAAATTCAATCAAAATAATATTTTATTAATTTATAATTATTAAATTTGATCAAATCAAGTCTATCATGAAGTGGAAAATCCGGATTTGAATTTCACTCGGACCTCGCAATTTATTCATTCGTAATTCTGTACAATTCAAAAATAATTGGTCGAAATAATTTCGATTTGATAGAATTTAGGCAATTTAAAACAGTATGGGATTTAGCCATCTCCCTTCAATTTACCATCATACATTTCCACTCTCAGTCATTTTAGGAACCTGATTTTTGCAACGAAAGATCCCTAAGGCCTTAAACACTAACTATGCAAAATTGGGTCCAAATCGGAAAAAGAGTTAACGTTTTTAAAAATCCTCCCCTCTAATTGTTGGCATGATTCAACCAAAATCTAATATCCCCAGGATAATCAGGCTGGGAATTTCAAATTCAAGTAACAGTCAGCTGAAAGAATTGTCTGTTGACCGTTGCCGTGGCATCTCACACTTGAAAACGATCACAGATGTAATGAACGAAACGTCGTGTGTTTATGTTTGCCAGTACTTGTTAGTATTTATTTAATAATAAATATATTAAACATCATTTATTCTTCTTCTTCGAGTGCCATACTCGATTCTGAGCGTCGGCGATTACTGTGGAGAGTAACTCTCCATTGTAATTTTCCTGTGGAATTTTTTACATGTGTGGTGTCCCCTGAAACAGCATATAAGGTGCTTTATTTAAAAAAGATCTAATAAGTTTATTAACCACTACAGGTATATAATTTGATATATAGTAAGTTATCATAAAACTCAAATTCAATTTCTCTCCCTTGTTTGATGCTTCTATTAAATTAGCCCCGAGTTTTCGTAAGCCCAAGAGATTTAATTGTATTATGGAATTATTGTTTCATGATTAAAGTTAGAAAAGAGGCCTAAAAAGGATTTCTCATGTCTCTGACATCTTCAATCACGTAGGATAAGAGAACGGAGGGTTGAAGGTTGACTTAGAAGTATAAATTGTACACCCTCAAATTTTATACTAGGCGTGCCGGTTAATAATGTCCTTTTTTTCTAACAGATGGCATTTCGGTACTTTTCCACCAAACTCATCCAAATATTTTTTTGGTTTTATAGTGTTGGTAATCACCTTTCAAAGAGCATATAACATGTCAACATTCGGTTCATTTGTGTATGAGATATTGGCTTGTAAACATGGCGGATTTTGTGCCGAAAATGAGCATTTGCGGTAGGTGATGTTGCACTATTTTTTAATGAAGAAATCGGCTGCGGAAACGGCTCGTATTCTTGGGGGAGTTTATGGGGACCATGCTCCATCTGAAAAAATCTGCCAACGTTGGTTTGGACGGTTTCGAAGTGGTGATTTTGATGTGAACGACAAGGAACGGCCTGGACAGCCGAAAAAGTTTGAGGATGCTGACCTGGAGGACTTGCTGGCAGAAGATCCGCGCCAACCGCAAGGAATGCGCTACAGACAACAATTGATCAATTTGAATCATGCATTGATCGAAAAACGGCCGCAATGGGCTCGAAGACATGGACGTGTCATTTTGCTCCACAACAACGCTTCGTCGAACACCGCCAAATCGACGAAAGAAACCATCAAATCGCTCGAATGGGAGGCCCTACCCCACCCGCCCTACTCTCCAGACCTCGCTCCATCGGATTACCACCTCTTTAGGTCAATGGCACACGGATTGGCTGACCAGCACTTCGCTAATTACGAAGAAGTGGCAAAATGGCTCGAATCTTGACTCGCCTCGAAAGGGGAGAAATTCTACTGGGAGGGGATACACAATTTGCCGGATCGTTGGTCAAAATGTGTAGAATCCGATGGTGCATACTTTGAATAAACCATTTTTGCCAGTTCTGAAAAAATTTGTGTTTTCCTCATGCCGAAAAAAGGACATAATTAACCGGCACACCTAGTATATAGTAAGTTCTCATTGCTCCAGCTTATATCCTGAGTACGAATACTAAAGTAGTTCGCACGAAATGTGATACGATTGCTATTACATGTTTTGAAATGCTTATTTTAATTTTCACAATGCTTATTTGCTTAAACAGACTAATTTTAATGAACAAGCTGCGGTGGAAAGTTGGTGTAGCGTTGCAGAGTCTTGAGTTCAAGTTCAACGCAAACTATTTACAGATTTAACCGGATATAATTTGCACTTATGTTATGTTCGCATGTTTGGAGCCCTGCCACAGCTGTAGAACAAATTAATAGATACGTATTCGTATCAGATAAGAACATCGTATGGAATAATAATACGGAGACATGTGGACCATCTAAGAAGACGGTTTTCTGAAATCGACATGGAAACCAGTACCAACAATCCCAACACCATCACAAACACTTCAACCAATAAGCACTTAATCAACAACTAATAATCCACAAGAAAACGAAGTCCAACTATTCCAAAACCATCACAAACACTCCAAGGAATAAGTACGCACTCAACAAGAAAAAGAACATCAAATCGTAAGACCCAGTTCAAGAGAACTCCAAATACCTAAAGAACTCTACAATACTCTTGGCAGAAAAATCTTTTAATTTATTAATTTTATAATTTAAATCCCCCTTTGTTTCTCTTTATGAATCAACAACCCTGCTACTCTCGGCAAAATGAAAACTTTTCAATTAAAATCCCATGTTTTATTGATAATAAATTTATGATCCGATTATTTTAATATGAATTACCAAATTGTATTATTTGAAGGAGGAGGTATCAGCCAAAGTTGGATGCGCTGGGCTCAATAAAACACCCTGAATAAAACGTTTCAGCCTGAATTTATTTGGCCATCTTCAGTTAATTGGGAGTTATACACAAAATGCGGTACACATGTGTGATCGAACCAAGCCTTGTCAAAAATAAAAATTGTAGCTTCATGTAAATTTATTACGTGCCTGTGCCCAAAGGTTCAGAATGAATATCAATACCTCCTCCTTCATATAATACAGTTTCACCACAGCCACGAACTCTAACAACATCTAACAACATGAATTACCAAATACGTGGTCTGTCACTATGTCCTATAGGGATCGTGCGTGAAACATAGATAGAGGCAGCACTACTGTCGAAGTAAGCGCTCTCTAGTGTTCCTTTGCCGAAGATAGTGGAATCAAAACATTCATTAAACACAACATGAAATATTTATAAATAATGCAAAAAATAATAAAATATGGATTTCAACCTTAAATTTGAGTGTTTCAACAATTGAACAATCAAACAGTAGCGGGTGGTTTAAACAACGTACTCTACGGATAACTGCCAGCAATGCGTACAAACTGAAAGGTCATCGTTTCAACGTAGAAAAAGTAATAACAGATTTATTAAATCCATAGATTACTCAAAATGCTGCCATGATATAAAACAATGAAGATGTAGCTTTAAAAGTGTATAAACAATTACTTGATCCAAAGTGTAAGATTGTCAAAGTTGGAGTAATAATAAATCTACAACAACCATGGTTATGCTGTTCTCCAGATGCTATTTTAGTAAATGGAAAAGAAGCTTGGCAAACAAATCTGGTTGAAATAAAATGTCCATACACCTGCCAGAAAATACCTGTTTGGGACAACGAACTTGGAAAGCCGAACGTTCCATACTTGAAAATAGATGAAAATGGGTTATATTTAAATCCAAGTCATTCAATTTATATTCAAGTTCAGCTCCAAATATATGTGACCAACATAGGATTTTGTGATTTATTTATTTATTCACCACAAGGTAGTGTGCTACTGAAAATCCAACGAGACAACGAGCTATTGGCAAAGTTAATTCCTAAACTGGAACAATTTTATTTTAGTGAATATATCCAGAGATTACATGCCAAATTCTGTACTAAATCTAAGTAAAATTACTGTTATTAGAAAAATCAACAAGTTCTTGTTTAAAATTATATTATATATTGATCAGAGACACAACAATTTTCCATCGATGTCAAGTTACATAACTGTGGTTTTAGAATCTAGATAGAATTACAAAAAATGGTTAAAATACGTTTTAATATTTATAAAATTTTATTAAATTATTTATTTACTCAAAAATATACTTGCTTAATTTATAAGAAGTTATTAAAGAAAAACTTAAGAAATCACGTGTTAAAATTTAATAAACGATTCCAATTAGTTGAGATGTTTACCACTAGTTGGCGTAAAAGTCTAGATGCATGATCCCTATATAACGAAATGGAAGAAGTAGGTAATGAAGCATAATTAAATCTAATTAATTAATTGTTTAATCATTAATTTGTTTTGTTTACAATATTTTATTGATTATTTATTTGTATTGTTGAAAAAGTAAATAAAGTTAAATCTACACGTTTAACCTAAAAAAAATCGTTGTTTATTTTACATCTTCTTATTTTACAATATTTAACATAATTGGGGACGAGGATGAGATAATAAAACGAAGAAGACATGTGGACCATCTAAGAAGACGACTTCTTCTGACAAGTGAAATAAATACAGCTCCAACTATTCCAACACCATCACAAATACTTCAACCAATGAGTACGCAGTCAACAAGTAGTATCGTACTCAACAAGAAAACGAATATCAAAACTTTTAAGACACAGTTCAAGAGAACGCACGAATTCTTAAATACCTATAGTGGACTATGTCCTATACAACGAAATATGGGAATAAGTAATGAAGCATAATTACTTAAATCTAATTAATTGTTTAATCCATTAATCTGTCCCCTTTCAATATTTTATTGATTATTTATTTGTATTTTTAAAAAAGTAGATAAAACTAAATCTAAACGTTTACTTTCGCTCTTCTTTATTTTATAACCTATATTATAACATAATTGACAACGAGGATGGGATAATAAAATGAAGACATGTGGGCCATCTAACAAATAATTCATGGCAACAAGTAAAACGAATACAGTCGCAACAATCCCAACACCATCACAAACACTTCAACCAATGAGTACGCAGTCAACAAGTAGTACTCAACAAGGAAACGAATATCAAAACTTGAAGAAACAGTTCAAGAGAAGACCGAATTCCTTAATACCTAGAGGACTATGTCCTATACAACGAAATGAGAGAAGTAGACAATGAAGCATAATTACTTATCTATTTAATTAATTGTTTAATAATTAATTTGTTTTATTTACAATATTTTATTGATTATTTATTTTGTATTGTTGAAAAAGTAAATAAAGCTAAATAGACATGTTTATTTTAGTTGTTCTTTAATTTACTAAATTTTAACATTATTGACGACGAAGATGAACCAGAAACAATTTTAAATGTTAATGGAATCGACCAAAATTAACCAAGAACAAATTACGCACATCTTGGTACTGTTATCCCTTAATAAAACGGATTTAGCAACGAATGACCAAGACCAGAAGAAACAATTATTATTACCCTTTTAAAAACTTTAAATTTGATACATATCAATCATTAAACACACAATTATAATACATCTATACCGGTCAAATTTGAAGTAATAATACAAAAGTCATCAAAAATTATTAAGGTTAGTTGCCTTTCATCTATTAAGGTAGTTGTTTCACCATATAAGATTTTTTTGAAATTTGGACAGATTATTATTTAAATACTTCTGCGTTGATTGGTGGCAAAACGAAATTTATGAACAATATAGTTCCGGAGATATTAAATTTCAAAAATAGAGTTTTTCAGACTCTTATACATTGTACTTATACTTACGGGAACTCGGAAAGTTTGCATACATATTTAATAATAAATAAGAAACTCTTCTTACCATTGTTATAAAAAACTAAACCAACATTAAACAATAACTATACATTTTTTAAGAAAATTTTTAACCTACTTCAAAAAAGGAGGAAGTTCTCAATTCGACTGATTTTTTTTTGTGTCTATGTTATCTCATATCTCATCCAATTGTGAACCGATTTTGATGATTTTTTGCATTGGATTCAGTCTAGCTTCTGATTGGTCCCGTTTTTTTTCATTGGAATTGGACCTTTTTTTAATATGTTTGTTCAAGCATAACTTCTTTGTTTATTAAGCGATTTTAATGATTCTTTTTTTATTGGAAAGGGGGTACCTTAGGGGTGGTACCATATTAATTTGGTCAAGTTCTGATGATATGATCAATGACGAAATAACGTAAATCTCCAATTCATATGACCAAATAATCGAAATTATAATAAATAAAATCTTTTATAAAAAAAATCTTAAAACATTCATTTAAAACCCCCAAACGTTTTGAGAGAATTTCTAAATTTATTAATTGAATTTTATTATCATTTTCTGACTCATTCGCCTGACGCTTTCTCTTACGACGTGCATGGAATAAGCTATTATATTAAGTCACTATTAAAAACATCACTAAAAAGAGAAAAATAAAAATAATTTTTATAAAAAAAAAAATAAAACCGACTTCAAAAAACTAAATACAACAGATAAAATAATAATAGCTCAAAAATCAAATAAAATCCACTAAAAGGTATAAAATAATTATTATCTTATTTAGTTACAACTAAACGACGAAATATTAACATGAAATTACTTTTTGAAGTCGGTGCCAAACATATACATTTTATGAATCGCACTCGACGGATCTTACTTAATACGTTTGGCGGGTACGCTGGCTTATATAGTTTGTTTAGCACCGACTTCAAAAGTGATTTCATGTAACATATTTCATCGTCTAGTTGTAACTATAATAAATAAGATAATTATTTTATACCTTTTAGTGCATTTTATTTGATTTTTGAGTTTTATTATTTTATTTTTGCATTTAATTTTTTTGAAGTCGGTTTAATTTTTTTATAAAAATTATTTTTAATTCATAGTTACAACACAGTTTCTGAGATTATAATGAATAAATAATGAAAAATTTACACTAAAAACAAGTTGGGAAAAACGCATGTATTTAACCTAAAAGTGGGTTAACTTTTGTACTTTTTTGACGTTTTTTTCGCTTCAGCCATTGCCGCAACAGCTTTCAATCACTTATTAAGAACTTTTTGTTTCATAAAACTCCCTTTATAATGTATTTTATCTGATATTTCGATGATAAAATATATACAAGCTCGGACAGTGTTGCCGTCAAATGAGCACGGGATTGGCTAGTAGTGGTACATAAACAGCAAAAAGTTTTGGGCTTATGAATTATTGAATCCTTATTGTTTGTTCAAGGGCGGAGGGAGCGATCGCCCCCCCCCCCTCCTTCAGGCCTGTGCCTGGCGGGAGTGCAACATGTGCGTCGCACCCAGAGGCCAAAAAACGGCGGTCAAATCGACAGGGAATTTATAATAATTTTTTTATATTTTTTTTATTTTAATGAACTTAAAATATGAGATATGAAATTTGTAAAAAATTAAGAAAACATTTATTTTTTTAAAAAAATTTTAAAATTGAAAATAAAGTTCTATGTGTGTGTGTGTGTGTGTGTGTCTGACCCCCCCCCCCCCCCCCGCTTGGACAATTCGATCGCGACACACTTTCGAGATAAAAAAGTAGATCTTATATACATCGGGCACCTGATATACGTTCTCCCCCCCCCCCCCCCCATGAAAAATTCCTGGATCCGCCCTTGTGTTTGTTCTATATACTCTAGCATTAACTTTTTAATAGTATTGTAGGGAAACAACTACCTTAAAACTAGCTATCGAAGTGTCCATTCGTCAATCTTGTCAGTGCTGTTTTATTTGCATTTCTTTTTACATCCTATCAATTAATTTATTATTGACACTCACGATCATTAAATATATAGTATCTCCGTTCTCATCTAACAAGCGAAAATGTCCATTCCTTGTTTGTTAAAGCATATAGCAAGTCAATTAGTACGAGCAAACAAAAATAATGATCAGAGAGTTCAATTTCTTTTGATTAAAAGGAAATTATATTCAAACAAACAAATAAATACATAGTAAATGATGATAAGAATAAATAAAAATTAAATAAGGGTTGATGAGAAATGAAAGGAAAGAGAAAGACAAATATTGAAATAAATACGGGAAACATATTTTGCTCATACATTATTAACCGACTTCAAAAAAGGAGGAGGTTCTGTATTCGACTGAATTTTTTTTTTGTATCTATGTTATTCGATTTCTTCGCCAATTGTGAATCGATTTTGATGATTTTTTTGCATTGTGTTCAATCTAGCTCACGATTGGTCCGTTTTTTTTCATTGGTATTGGACCTTTTTTGTTAGGTTTGTTTAGGCCTAACTTCTTTGTTTATGAACCGATTTCGATGATTCTTTTTTTATTGGAAAGGGGGTATCTTAGGGATGGTGCCATATTAATTTGTTCAAGTTCTGATGATATGATCACTATTAATAACATCACTAAAAAGAGAAAAATAAAAATAATTTTAAGCAAAAAATAAATCCGACTTCAAAAAAATTAAATGCAACAAATAAAATACACTAAAAGGTATAAAATAATTATTATCTTATTTAATTACAACTAAACGACGAAATATTAACATGAAATTACTTTTTGAAGTCGGTGCCAAACATATACCTTTTATGAATCGCACTCGACGGATCTTACTTAGTACGTTTGTGGGTACGCTCGCTTATAGGTATAGTTTGTTTGGTACCACGACTTCAAAAGTAATTTCATGTTAATATTTCGTCGTTTAGTTTTAACTAAATAAGATAATAATTATTTTATACCTTTTAGTGTATTTTATTTGAAGTCGGTTTTATTTTTTTCTCAAAAATTATTTTTATTTTAAATGATACTAATGCAAGAAATATAAGTCAGAAATGACCCTCAAAAAAAAAAATTGATGAACTCTGAAATTCTTTGCAGTAGAGCCTCCTTAAAATATTATTTAGGATTTTTCTTCTTTTTTTTTCAAAAAAATCTATAAAGAGGTAATTTGATAAAAAAAAATTAAGCCATATGAAGATGTTAAGGTCTTCAAAAAACCTTCCATAGTATCGTTGTAAATTATATAAAATCAACTGATCTGGACACCAGACGACTTTCACATTAGTTTCTCATTCAAATTACTTCAATTTGTGTTTCCCCCAAACAGGAAAAAGACGAAATTTCAAAATACCAAAAATCTTTAAGTAAATATGTACTTCCGGTTTTTCGATTTTATCTAAAATCTTGAGGTACTTCTTCTAGCCTCTATCTATTTAAGTTTCAGCTCTGCGAGTTACCGTATATGAGATATGAACGATTAAAATATTTTATTTTGCGACACTCCTAATTTACACCCTCCTTTATTTCAATCGGATTAAAATGTATACACGACTAATACTTGGTAATTACACTAATTTAAAAAAAAATCGTTGGAGCCGTTTTTGAAAAAATCACAAAAAACGAAAATTCTTCCATGTAAATGCAAACTTCCGGAGTTCCAATTTCAACCAAAATCTTGATGTACTCCTTCTAGCTTATATGGAGCTCAAGTTTTGAATTTCGTAGTTCTGAGACTTATGGTTTCGAAACGCAGGGGATACATAAGTACGTGGATTTTTGTTCCCTTTTTGGCCTCTGGAGACCACAATATCTGGTTATATGTCCTAAATTCGGTTTCAAACTATTAAGGGTATCGATTCGTTCCACCTAGAAGTCACAAAATGAAATGAACTTTTTTCACCTTGCTGATAGAAGCTCTGTGTCAGGACACCGGGAGGCGATCGCAATACTTCACATTATATCTTATATCATTACATGATATTGAGAATAGGTATAAATGTGAAAGTAAAAAATGTCATAAGTAAAATTAAAGTATATCTGTTTCGATTTCAATCAAAATCTAATAAGCTCTTAGTCTAATTAAAAAACACCTAAATTTGAAATTTTATTTTGCTATTCTCATTGTTTTTTGAGCTAATGAACGCACATAAAATTTGAAAAACTCAGTGGTTACTTACAATCATTTTGTCAAAATAATTAATATCTCTTCAAATATTTTTAGATATTCACTATTTAAAACATTTTTGTAATCCTTAAAGCCATAATTTGGCTCATTTATTTTTAATCGACTTCACAAAAAGGAGGTTCTCTATTCCACTGATTTTTTTTTTTTTTTTTTTTTTGTGCCTATATTACCTCATATCTCCCCCAATTGTAAACCGATTTTGAAAAAAAATTGCATTGGGTTCAGTCTACCTTCCGATTGATCCCATTTTTTCATAGTTATTAGACCTTTTTGTTATGTTTGTTTAGGCCTAACTTCTTTGTTTATGAACCATCGATGGGGGTTTCTTAGGGATGGTGCCATATTAATTTGGTCAAGTTCTGATGATATGATCACTATTAATAACATCACTAAAAAGAGAAAAATAAATAATTTTTAAGAAAAAAATAAAACCGACTTCAAAAAATTAAATGCAACAAATAAAATACACTAAAAGGTATAAAATAATTATTATCTTATTTAGTTACAACTAAACGACGAAATATTAACATGAAATTACTTTTTGGTGTCGGTGCCAAACAAACTATACCCTATAAGCGAGCGTACCCGCCAAACGTACTAAAGTAAGATCCGTCGAGTGCGATTCATAAAAGGTATATGTTTGGCACCGACTTCAAAAGTAATTTCATGTTAATATTTCGTCGTTTAGTTGTAACTAAATAAGTTAATAATTATTTTATACATTTTAGTTGTATTTTATTTGTTGCATTTAATTTTTGAAGTCGGTTTTATTTTTTCTTAAAAATTATTTTTTATCAAATTTATTTTAACTGTTTTTGAGATATCTTTAAAAAACGAAGTAAAAACATTCCACTTGTGTCTTGCACGATTAGTTAACAATTTGAAGAAATTTTATAATTCTCGATTATTTTTTTTTTGTGCCCGATACACGCTACACGCGAGCTGTTCAGATGAAGAAAAGTTATAGGATTCTATTCATCAAATCTTATACTATGCAGTAAAAAGAGATTGATGAATGAATGAATGAATGAATGAATAAACAGAGGAAACTGAAAGCTAAAGAAGGAAATATTATGTTCCTGTTGGATTTGTTGGGCACTCGGCTTGTAGGGGTTAGGGTTAGTCTTTAAAGGGCTTAAATGCTAACAAGTGGTCGTTATTATGAATTCATGAAGGACATTAGAAGTAAACAACAAAGCATACGTCTAGGAAAATTGTTTAGCTTAAGAGAAGAGGCTCTACGAAGTCTTTAATATTTAACCCGTGTAAGGGGATTTCATTGAATAAAAAATAGAATAGAAAATTGAATTAGATGAACAAACTATACAAACATTCAACGAAAGTGAGAGTATATACAGGCTGTCCCGTATCACAACGATAAACCGTGAACAGGGGACAGGCCAGTGTATGACGGCCCAGAACCTAATTTTCCCTTTAATAAATGTCTCATAGTTTACGGGTTAGGATAGGCATTAATGTCTATGTTGCGCTAAAAGCCCGTTGATCAAAATTTTTTAAAACTTAAGTCCGGCAAAAATATATATATTTTTTTTTTATTCGGGATTGCCTAACAAAAATTAGAATCATAAAATATATAAATTTGGATCTCATTATTTAGGGAAGTGTTGTTATGACAACACTTTAAGTTTTTGATTGCAACCCTTCTTGACCAGAGAAAGGTTGGCGATTTGTTGATTTATCTCGAAGATAGCTCCCCGCAGAAATGGTCTGGTAACGTGTCCAAGCGATTCGTTCGACCTGTTTAAGCCCTGATGCTGGTTTGATGAGAGGAGAGAAGGATGTATTTAAAAGAAGAGATTATTTAATATTGGTTTTTTATTGGTTAATTATAAGTACACGTTTCTCCATAGCTGATGGCTGGAGAGCTGAATTCATCTCTTAACTCCAATTGACAACTGACTACCCCAAGTGGGCTTCAGCTTCGAACTCTCGCTCTCTCAACTAACTCAAAACTTGCCTGTCTCTCGAAATTTTAAGATTCCTTCTCATAGGCCAAATTCTTAATTAGCGGGGCGTATCCTAAAATCATTCCTCCCATTTCGGGAAGTTTTCTCTCTAGGAATTTCCCACGCTAAAATGACATTTACACTCAATTAATTTATAATACACATCTGGACTAAAAGCCGTTTGACATTTATTTACGACTCGTGTTAAGAGCCATTTGATATTTAGGTCCAGGAAGTTGTAAAGTCCGTTTCTTATTGTGAAATGGTCACATTCGAGGATCAAAAGGGGAGCCGGCTGCCAAAATATTACCCTTAAGAATAATTATATTTATATTCAAGGAAAATATTGTCGGCGCCACAACAGTGTAGCTATTTTCAACATTTTCAAAAAAATGCCTATAACTCGAAAACTATGAGACTTTTATTAAAAAGAATTTTAGGTTCTGGATCGTCTTAAACTGGCCTATCCTCTGTTCACGGTTTATCGTTGTGATACGGGACACTCTGTATACAAGAAAATAGAAAAATTAGTTATTTTGTAGTAATGGGGTAATATTTTTACAGTAATGGCCAACGAAAATTCATAATTACTAATTAAATAAATGTAAATATCAAATTAGAGTAGAAGTGAAAATATTTTCACGACTTGGTACTCTTCCGCAAATTTTAGTCTAGTCTCTAGAATATAATGTGAAGTATTGCGATCGCTTGCATGGATCCTGACTCTGAGATCTTGTATCTCAGAGATGAAATTAACTGCAACGGATAAACTTTATCCAAATTCATTTGAAATATTCATATGTTTATTCCTTTATTATTAATCAGATATCTCTTGCAATTTGCAGTTCATGATGACTTTAATTCAAAAATAATGATCGATTCTCATCTAATACTTGAGGAATAACAATTCTACATTAGATTTTTGACGCTTCGATTATTATTGGTAACCATTGCTGAAGACATGGAGGAATCGGCTTAAAATAAAAATAACGATTGATTCTTATCTAATACTAGAGGAATAACCTTATTGCATTCCATTTTTGATGTTTTGACTATTAATGGCAGCCTCTACTGAAAACGTGGAAGAAACGACTTAAAATCAAAAAGACTAAATTCTTTTATGCCAAACAACTCAAGCTTGACTTTGGATAAAGTAAAAAGTTAATTTCATTTTGTGACATCTAGGTGGAAGGAATCGATTCGATGCTCTTAAAAATTTGAAACCGAATTTGGAACCTAAAACAGGATATTGTGGTCTCCAGAGGCCAAAAAGGGCCAAAAATCCATTGGTCAGTGCGTACGTATGTTTTTTTTTCAACAAACGATCTAACCTATAAAATTGAAACTTGGTACAGCGGTGCAATTTATTCATACAAATTTGCGCCGAATTTCAGCTTATTAATTACCAGTTTTTGATAGCTCTAACAATTGGATTTTTCTGATTTTTAATATTTTAGTACAATAGAGTCCCAAAAACTCGGCACTCGATAACCCGGCAGTCCGGATAAGTCGGCTACACCCTGATAGGTCGAAAAAAAACCCACACAGATCATGTCATGTATTAAAGGCTCTATGCCTTCATAAAGTACGTACTTTTCCTTTGTTTAAGGGTATTTGGGAAGTTTATTCTCTGTTTATTTCTCAAGCAAACAATTCATACAAGTACAGTACTACAGTACTGTATTTTCTGAGGAAACACTCGTACTTATTCTTTTTAAACTCCATTTCCGATAACCCAGCATTTACACAAACTCGGGCACCCTTCTTTCCACATTAGGCCGAGTTTTCGGAACTCTACTGTATCTGAAGTTCTGAAACTAGAAAACCCAAAATGTAATCATTGTTTAAATTAATCACTTGGAAAGAATGATGTGAGGAAAAGCAGCTTCCGATTGGCCATGTATGTAAATAAGAGTTTCGGGTGAGAACGATAGAGAGAAGAATTAAGTTAATTCAATTCGAGAAAATTTCATTCGATTCCGGGTAAATTAAATTTAACCAGCTTGTCGGATTTTATTGAATCTAATAGCCAATGGCAATTTCATTAAAATAACATTCACAATTAAAATATTCAATTCAAGAAAGAAAGACTGAGCGCGATTTCCGGTTAAATCACCTCAATGCATATCATTCGAATAAAGTTGAGCACGTCATACATTTATGAAATATTCTAATTATCCAATTTGTGACAAATAACCTTATTTGGTAGGCCAAGAAACCGGAATATTAATTCGTTCAAAATTCCGTTTTTTTTTGTTTTTTTTTTGCTTGTTTGAGATTAGTAATGTTTTGAATCGTGAAGAAAAATCATTTTCTGTGGAAGCTAAGATAATTCAAGAAGGAAACCTCATTGTTTCGGTGCCACATATGTTTATATTTTCAAAACGGGTGGCACCCATAATCCCGAATGTCAAAATCCTGACATTTGAAAATTCAGAGGTATTCTAATATTTTATTAACATTTTTAATATTTACAAAGATATATCGTTGCCTTAGAGTGTAAACCTGCTAAATCCATTTTTATCATACTTATATGATATATTAATACCATTGGAAAGAAAAAGAGATGCAGCAAGTAAAACTGCTACTTAAAATTACAATCGTAAGTTGTAGAAAAAAATTGAGAAAAATAATTTATTTCCATAATAACAATATTAAATTTTGTTTGTTTTTTCTCTGCCTTGTTGTGAGTTAGCAGGTTTTTGAGATATTTTGAAAAAAAGAAGGAAAAAAAAACACTTTTTTCATGCACGATTACAATACTTGACCATACCCTGTATGGTAAAGTCAAAAATACATAGGTATATAACAGAAAGGAGGTAAACATTACACGGAAAATGAGGAGTTAACATTGGTAGGAAAAATTCGAATTATAAAGAGTGGATGAGGCCTAGCTCGAATTATAGAATGTTCTCTCCCCCTCTTGCTACGAAAAGGATTTCGAGTTATCGAGCGTATCAAAATTCACAGCATTTTTTCGATTTATCAAAGTTAACAGGTGAAGAGTTCGAATTATCGAAAAATTCGAATTATCCAGAGTCGACTGTAATTACGTATTTATTTATTATGTTGGCTCCACTGTATAAAAGTGAATTCAATGTCATATAAGATGCTTTCTTTTATTTATCTCGAATTCTTTTTCCGCGTTTGTGCTAGGGGCCCCCGCCTGCATTGCACATGTTGCATTCTGCTCTACTAACTAGTTATGACTATAAAAATAACATTGATAAATAATCAGTCATCCTAGTTTATTATTGTAAGAGACTGAAATGTCTATAAATGTCGCCGATAATTAAGTAAATACCATGTATGAATTAAAGTCAAAAATTGACAAAAGAATAACTATTAATCATTTCAGATATTTTAAACTTTTTTTTACTTTAACATACAGTGTATGGTCAAGTATTGTAATCGTGCATGAAATAAGCTGACGTGTTCTGATGTGGCCATCCACTTGACTTTACTATACAACCTGGCACCTCACTTATATTTAATATTTAATAAAATTATTTATAATCATGTAGGGGAGGGGGTTAGTTTTTGCTTTTTAGACTTCTGGGATCCCACTGATTATTTATACAAAATTTGGTTGAGTTTGCTCAAATAGCCAAGATTAGTTTTTTGACCATGCACCCCCCACCCACCCCCCGTTTTGGGCGGTTAGTTTTTGCATTTTTAGACTTCTGGGGGCCCACTGATTATGTATACAAAATTTGGTTGAGTTTGCTCAAACGACCTAGATTTTTAATTTTTACCCCCCCCCATTTTGGGGGGTTAGTTTTTCCATTTTTAGTCTTCTGCGGTCCCACTGATTATCTGTACAAAATTTGGTTGAGTTTGGTCAAATGGCCTAGATTTGTAATTTTTAACCCCCTTCCACCCCCCTTAATTTTTGGTCGATATGCACCAAAATCTAATCAGCTCTTAATCTCAAGGGACCAAAACTACGTGTGAAATTTGGTTTAGATATTCACACTAGTTTTTGAGCCACAAAATTTGGTAACGCACAGACTAACTAACAGACTAACAGACATTTTGACAAAAACAATTATTATCTCTAAAAATATAATTTTTTCGGTGTTTAATTATTAGAGCTTTTTTGTAGACCGAAATTCCATGGTTTTGCTCAATTTTTTTAATCAAAATAGTTTCAGCCGTTTTTGAGATATTTTGAAAAAAAGATGGAAAAAAACCACTTTTTTCATGCACGATTACAATACTTGACCATACCCTGTATGGTAAAGTAAAAATGAGAGCCTTTTCTTGAGAATACTATTATAGTATATCTTCGAAAAGATATATAATAATTAATATTAAAAATCATATTAATTTAATACGATAGCGTTTTTCTTTAGGAGACGGACTGGTATAAATATGCAATTGGATGTTGATGAAGGCAGTCCACGGTGGTTGTAAAAAATAAGACTATAATGGTTTTATTATTTTACATTTATTCGTTAAACCGACGTTTCGGAGATTTATTCTCTCCTGAAGAAGAAGAGAATTTATTCTACCCTGAAGAAGGAGAGAATAAATCTCCGAAACGTCGGTTTAACGAATAAATGTAAAATAATAAAACCATTATAGTCTTATTTTTTACAACCACCGTGGACTGCCTTCATCAACATCCAATTGTTAATTTAATACATTTTATTGGTCATGAATTATTAGTGGGGTTTAAAATTTAAATAAATCAGTTCTGCGTCGTCGCACAAGCCGATTATAATAAGTATAGATATATATAGTTTTTCTTAATTTGTTTTTTCATTGGCTTATACTTTTATTTCTTTGAATAGAATATTCTAAAATGATAATAAGAATAGGACTTGATTAACATTTCAATTCAATTGAATTACGATTAATTATCACACTCTGACGATTTTAAAAGTACAATTATATAATTGCTATATATATATTTTTTTTAATATAAATATTATTAAAAGCAACGCGTATTTGATTTTTATTTCCAATTGGATGCTTCAACAAATCAGAAATTGTTAACATTTTAAAAAGTAGTTATTGGACTGGAAGAGAAAATGAGATCAGCCTTTCTTTGTCCGGCCAATTAAAAGACACAAAAATTATATTTAAAAAAAAATTAAAAAACACGCTTCTAAAAAGTACAAAATAATGTAATACTTAATCAAAAAGTGTGAGGGGCAGAAACTTTTAATTAATTTCAATGCCCTACGCTTTTTAACCGACTTCAAAAAAGGAGGAGGTTCTCTATTCGACTGAATTTTTTTTTTTTTTTTTTTTTTTGTGCCTATGTTGCCTCATATCTCAGCCAATTGTCAACCGATTTTGAAAAAAATTTGCATTGGGTCCAGTCTAGCTTCCGATTGGTCCCATTTTTTTCGTTTTTTTTTCATAGGTATTGGACCTTTTTTATTAGGTTTGTTTAGACCTAACCTCTTTGTTTATGAACCGATTTCGATGGTTCTTTTTTTATCCGAAAGGGGTGTCTTAGGGATGGTGTCATATTAATTTGGTCAAGTTCTGACGATATGATCACTATTAATAACATCACTAAAAAGAGAAAAATAAAAATAATTTTTAAGAAAAAATAAAAACCGACTTCAAAAAATTAAATGCAACAAATAAAATACACTAAAAGGTATAAAATAATTATTATCTTATTTAGTTACAACTAAATGACGAAATGTTAACATGAAATTACTTTTTGAAGTCGGTACCAAACAAACTATACCTATAAGCGAGCGTACCCGCCAAACGTACTAAGTAAGATCCGAAAAAAATGGGACCAATCGGAAGCTAGACTGGACCCAATGCAAAAAAATTTCAAAATCGGTTGACAATTGGCTGAGATATGAGGTAACATATGCACAAAAAAAAAAATCAGTCGAATAGAGAACCTCCTCCTTTTTTGAAGTCGGTTAAAAATACACTAAAGGTTTAAAATAATTATTATCTTATTTAGTTACAACCAAACGACGAAATATTATCATGAAACTACTTTTTGAAGTTGGTGTCAAACATATACCTTTTATGAATCGCACTCGACGGATCTTACTTAGTACGTTTGGCGGGTACGCTCGCTTATAAGTATAGTTTGTTTGGTACCGACATCAAAAAGTAATTTCATGTTAATATTTAAATCGTTTAGTTGTAACTAAATAAGATAATAATTATTTTATACCTTTTAGTGTATTTTATTTGTTGCATTTAATTTTTTGAAGTCGGTTTTATTTTTTTCTTAAAAATTATTTTTTTGATTAAGTATTAGATTATTTTGTAATTTTTAGAAGAGTGTTTTTTAGGCTTTTTTTTAAATATAATCTATTTTTTACTTTTTAGTCTTAATTTTTTTTTATAGAGAAAAGTTTGAGGAATTTAACAGAATGAAATGTATTTATTTTTAACCAACTTCAAAAAAGGAGAAGGTTCTCAATTCGACTGAATTTTTTTTCTGTGTCTATGTTACCTGATATCTTCGCCAATTGTGAACTGATTTTGATATTTTTTTTGCATTGGGTTCAGTCTAGTTTCCGATTGGTCCCGTTTTTTTTTCATTGGTATTGGACCTTTTTTGATATGTTTGTTCATGCATAACTTCTTTGTTTATGAACCGATTTCGATGATTCTTGTTATATTGGAAAGAGGGTACCTTAGGGGTGGTCCCATATTAATTTGGCCAAGTTCTGAAGATATGATCAATGACAAAATAATGTAAATTTCCAATTCTTATGAACAAAAAATCGAAATTATAATAAATAAAATCTTTAATAAAAAAAATCTTAAAACATTCATTTAAAACCCGCAAACGTTTCGAGAGAATTTCTATATTTATGAATTGAATTTTATTATCATCTTCTGGGAGAGGAGGGATTCCAATCGACTTGGTTGGGGAATAACGGAATTGAAATAATTATCGGAAAAAGAGGTTTTTTTAGTCTAATTAGATTTTTCCTCTCTTATTAAAAACAAGGACTAAAGATGAATAAGTGTCCTTACTCGATGGTGGAGAAGTAATCTCCGGAATCGAAGCAAAAAATACAATGTATACATTAATTAATGTGCAATAATTGGTTTAATAAAATAATAAAAATAAATTGATATCATTTTCTGATTCATTCGCCCGACGCTTTCTTTTACGAGATGCATGCAAGGTATTATATTAAGTCACTATTAATAACATCACTAAAAAAGAAAAATAAAAATAATTTTGAAAAAAAAAAATACAACCGACTTCATGATAAATTAAATTCAACAAATAAAATAATAATATCTTAAAAAGTCAAATAAAATCCACTAAAATGTATAAAATAATTATCTAATTTAGCTACAACTAAACGACGAAATATATTTACATGAAATCACTTTTTGAAGTCGGTGCTAAACAAACTATAGTAAGCGAGCGTACCCGCCAAACGTACTAAGTAAGATCCGTCGAGTTCGATTCATAAAATGTATATGTTTGGCACCGACTTCAATAAGTAATTTCATGTAATAATTTCATCGTTTAGTTATAACTAAATTAGATTATTATTTTATACCTTTTAGTGCATTTTATTTTATTTTTGACTTGTATTATTTAATTTGTTGCATTTAGTTTTTTTGAAGTCGGTTTTATTTTTTTTTATATATAAAAATTATTTTTATTTTTATATAATTTCATTTAAATTGAGTAGGTAAAGAATTTATTTTAATAGAGAAATGTTTGCGGAATTTAACAGAACAAAAGTCACATTGATAGATACATAGATAAATACATACATACATACAGGTGAAGCTAATATAAAGCGTGTAAAAAAACAACAACTTGTTAATTGATTTTCAATTAGAGAATATATACGATTCGTATATAAGAAACAAAAACAAATATTGTTCACCCGATAGATTTCAATACAGTGGATTTATTATCTATCAATAATGAAGTCAGCCGCCCACAGTAACTTAGAGCCTAGATTCATTATTATGCATGATAAGGGTATTGTGTGTTGATGGTTGCCGACGTTACATGTAACCATGAGGGAAATTACTCCCTTTGACTCTGTTCAATGTATTCGTAAGGTAATTTTCAGATTATTAAACAATATTGTTTAAATAAATTAACGTTATAAATCGCTATAAATAAATTTAAAAATTTATTTTTCCAGCAGAAGAAACACTCTTTTATTGTGTCTTTTAAGTGTTATAATTAGACACCGGATTCCTATACAATTGCATATTTTGTTTGCTTTTTGTAGCGGCCCGGCTCTGGCGACGAGCCTTGAGACACGGCCGCTAGATGACTCAGTCGGATCGTTGCGACGCTTTTGCATGACTGATAATATATCACTCATGCTATAAGTGAAGCAACTCGGTCTCGGCTGAGCATCGAATTGGATTCGAGCATTCGGATCTGGAGGGGCCAACCGCCAACTAGCAGCCCCTCCACCGCTTGGGCGCCCAGCCCGGCTTTCCAACGGGGCAACAAGAACGCCCCAGCACACACCATATTGTTGGGACCCCACCGACTTGGTGGGGGGCGCGGACAACGCACCACAAAGCACTCAGCACTCACGAGCGCCCTAACAATTTGGTGAAACCCGACGTGATCGCTAAGTAAGCAGTTCATGACCCACCGGCTAGGTGGATAGAGCCCACCCCGATTAACTAAGTCGGTATTGCAATCACCCCAAAAAAGCGAAAGAAAGCGGTTTGATGTAGCGGCCCGCCGTCGCTCTGGCGACGAGTCCTTGAGACACGGCCGCCAGATGACTCCAGTCGGAGCCGTAATCCGATCGGAGGGGCCAACCGCCAACCAGCAGCCCCTCCCCCGCTTGGACGCCCAGCCCGGCTTTCCATCAGGGCACAAACAACGCCCTGCACACACGCAACATTGTTGGGACCCCATCGACTTGGTGGGGGGCGCGGACCACGCACCACACAGCACTCAGCACGCACGAGCGCCCTAACACTTTTGTTAAGGGAGATTTTTTTTTTTTAATGATATTGATGTGAGAAGGAGATACACCAGAAGGTGCATCCCCTAAAGGCCTGTATGGGCTGGCCCCTCCATCGTGAAAAGAACAGAGTAGAAGGAAAAGAAGCCGGGATCACGAGCCAATCTCAGAAACTTAGAAACATTTCAATATCCAATTTACTAAGGTTTTAGGGGCTTCGAGCAGTGGTAAATTCTCTGCGCGATAAATTCGGTTAAATTTATCTCCCACTTAATTTTTATTACCAGACCCTATACTTACAGAAAAAATGTCTGGGTATAGCCGGGAATCGAACCCGAGACCTCCGGGTTGCCAGTCAGTTACTCTGACCATTACACCACGGAGGCGGACGAATGATGTAGGTTCTTGGTGAAACATATTAAATAAAGTAAAGAAAGTATTTTATATTTTTAACCGGCTTCAAAAAAAGAGGAGGTTCTCAATTCGACTGATTTTTTTTGTGTCTATGTTACCTGATTTCTTCCCCAATCACGTCGAGCAAGACGATTAGTATAAACTTCCCCCTCCCCTAATTTTTGGCTCCCTAAAAAATAATAACTCTTCTTTTATTATAAGTTCAGTTTATAGTATGTATATTTCATTTTTTTTGTTTTTAGTTTGAAAAATTTATAATTTTAATTTTTTAATCTACCCCCCTTAATTGTTGGTTCGATTTCAACCAAAATCTAATCAACCCTTAATCTCAATGATCCAAAAACACATGTGAAATTTCGTTTTAATATTCATACTAGTTTTCGAGCTATTAGTCCAGTCAAATAAAGAGCCTCAGAATTACTGCGAATACGCTATAAACTTGTATACATCTTTGTTATGGCATTTTATATGTTAGGTCAAAAGTCTCATAGAATCTCGCGTCCGCGAGTCCAAAAATTTCAAGGTCAAGTGCCACAAAAGCCGGTTTTTTGTAAATATATATATATATCTTGTTTCCTTTGCTCTAAATGAGATTTGAAGTTATTAGAAAAGTTGTTGAGCATATAATTCTCTACAAATTTAGTCTTAGGCAATATTTTATACTATTAACCGTTCTTGAGATACTAAACAAAATTTGGCAACGTACTAACAGACATTTTGACAAAATAATTAATATCTTGAAAATTTAATTTTTTCGATCTTCACTTATTAGGACTTTTTTCTAGAGCGAAATGCCATGGTTTAGCTCAATTTTTTTAATCGAAATAGTTTTGAGATATTTTGAAAAAAAGAAGGAAAAAAACCCACTTTTTTCATGCACGATTACAATACTTGACCATACCCTGTATGGTAAAGTAAAAATATAAGAAGCGATTTCTCTTCGAGTGCCATACCCGAAACGGGTGTCGGCTCCTCTCCACATATACCTGTGCTGAGTGTGTTTAGTTGTTTTTACACAGATATACGGGACCTACTTTTTAACGCCGGTTCCGAACGGCTAATTTGGAGAGGTTACTAGGCAATTATACTCTTGGCAGGTTGCCATTACTTTCCAAGAGGAGGCGACTGCAAATATCTATCTGCCGAGACTCGGTCTCGAACCAGCAATCTTCGAGTCAGCGGGCCAACACTCTACCCACTGATCCACAGTCGCCAGTCTCTAAGCTAGGATTATTTTAAATTCCAAAATGAATAAGAGAGTTCAAAAGAACAATAAAATTATGGCAGAAGAAATCGATTTATCGAGAGGTGTGCTGGCTGTCTCAAAAGGAAGCAATAATATCTTGGAAATGAACCCACCTCTCAAGCAGCAATCATTTCAGTAATAGAAAACACATCTCGACATACGGAAGAGAACTGGTCTAGTGGTCCAAATATTGTACAAGTGGTTACCTCCCCGAAAACGATCAAGCCCAGGAAGGCATTCTTCCAAAGTACTTTTCAAGTGCAGAGTGCTGATCTTAAGAGATGGATCTTATGACGTCATCCCTTTGTAAGAAAATCAATTCCCTCGGGTGAGTTATTTTCAACAATAATTAAACTCATAATTCTTTGTATTTAATGAAGATAAATAAAGATCTAAGGGATGTGGTTGCCCCGATTTTTTGTTCTCCAACTGAACATAAATTTTCACTGGGGTGGTTATTATCAAATTTTTTTTTCTTTATTTTAATCATAAATTATTAGCGTCTATCTAACCAGAGAAGATGGTTATCGTTTCAAAAGATTCTGATATTGTTTTATTAGAAGGAATGAGTAAATAGCGTGAATGTAATATTGTCATTGAGAGATTGTATTCGGAGCTCAATGGCCCGGAGGGAACTTTTCACTAAAGAAATGAGGTCCAACCAGCCAACACCCCCGCAAAAATAGCAGGCAGGCAACCACCAGCTCACACTTTTTTATCTTATATTTCAATGAGATTTATATTGAGTGCATTTTTGTTGCTTCTCCCCTCGACTTCCACGCCCTCACGTTTTCGATACAATACAACCAACCACCCATCAGCCACCATACAGTTTCATATAATAAAAAAATCCTAACATCAATTCGAAGAGAACATTTTTCCTTCCAAAAGAATAAACCCCAAGTCAGGAAAAGTTTTTTAATAAAAACCTATAAGAAATTAGTGGAGATATTTTAGGGATTTAAGGATCGTCTCTAAATCCAGGGGATCATCTTAACAAATTAGTTAATAGACACTCTGCCTGAAATCTTATAGCTGAAAGTAATTATAAATGAATAACTTCGAAAATTTAAGGTAAAATATATTTTACAATTTTATTCAACACTAGCTGACGTCAGCCCAGCGTTATTTAGCCCCTAACGGGGGGGGGCGTCTTTTTGCCCGGCCTGGTGTTATAGGTATTATCCTCCTCAAAAAATTAAAATGATAAAATTTCAAAACTCAAAGTATATAGTTATCTTTTTTAGTAAAAATATTTCCAACTAAACTCGATTTTATTTTTATTTTTAAATTTCAAATTTTAATATTAATATTAATTTTTTCTAAAAAGGGGGCTTAAAGTTCTAGCACATTTTGAAGAGGTATAAAAAATAAAAAATTTAACTAGAAAAAACTGAATATGTTTTGGAAAAGAACATAATTTTTTTTTTAATGAGTTTTAAACATTATATCAGACAAAAAAATGGAGGGGGGGGGCAAAAATGAAAATTTTAGCTCTTTCGACCAAACTCAACCAAATTTTGTATAGATATTCTGTGGACCATCAGAAGGCTATAAAATGCAAAAACTAACCACCCAAAATGGGGGGAGGGGGTCAAAAATGAAAATTCTAACCCTTGCGACCAAACTATGTATAGAAAATTAGTTAGTTTTGCCGAGGTGAACCGCGATTCGAATTAGGTGTACACGTTTGTGGAATTATTTGGGAATTCATTAGATAATGCCCTTTCATCTATTGTCTTCTACCTGGAAATGAAAGTGGGAGTAGAAGTAGGTGTACACGATATTAGGTTGCGGGTCACACTCGGTTTTTGCATTTATAGCCTTCAGGGGTCTATATAATATGTATACAAAATTTGGTTGAGTTTGGTAGAAATGGGTAGAATTTTCATTTTATCACTTTTTTTGTCTGATATAATGTTTAAAATACATTTTAAAAAAATGTATTTTATGTTCTTTTTCAAAAATATATTCAGTTTTTTTATAGTTAATTTTTTTCATTTTTTTTAATACCTCTTCAAAATGTGGGAGATTTTATCCCACACCTTGTATAAAAAGCAGAGAATATGGTGTGAAGACCTGACAGTCTCACCCTTTTAATTGCAGATTCTATTTAATTTTCAAGAAAAATTATAAGTTTTAATGATGAGATTTGTTTTTAAATTAAGAAAGAAAATTTTATTTAGTTCTCACAAGCAGAGATTAGTTGAGTTAGAGACAGATCATACCATCCTTGTTAAGCTTTTGAACACGTTTTCTTAACAACTTATGGCAAATGCCGTGATGGCTAATGCGTCGCTTGCTCCTGGTATCGGGTTTTAGCGCGGAATTTTTACATTACTTTTTGTCTTTTGATGGAAATCTATGGTCATGTTATTTGTTAATGAGCATACATTTCTATTTTTTTTTGTACTTGTTTATTATTTGTTAAATTGTTGTAGTTAATTTGTATTGATGTTTGTTAATGTCTTGTAGCTAGATTGTATTGATGTTTGGAGGACCTAGCCTCTAAACAGGTCGAGGAATAAATATGTATTTATTTATTTATTTTTGAAATGATTTGAAAAAAAGTAGCCGGGACTTTAACCATACCTTCAATCCGGGACAGTTCCGGTCAAACCGATACATATATGGAAAACCTACCCAAGGGCGGATCTGTATATAAGGTGCCCGATGTATATAAGGTCTACTTTTTATCTCGAAAGTGTGTCGCGATCGAATTGTCCAAGCGGGAGGGGGGGAGACGACGCGCGCACACACACACGCACGCGCGCACACACACACACACACACACACACACACACACACATAGAACTTTATTTTAAATTTTTGAAAAAAATAAATGTTTTTTTTTATTTTTTTACAAATTTCATATCTCATATATTAAGTTCATTAAAATAAAAAAAATAAAATAAAAAAATTGTTATAAATTCCCTGTCGATTTGGCCGCCGTTTTTTGGCCTCTGCGTGCGACGCACGTGTTGCACTCCCGCCAGGCACGAGCCTGTATGAAGGGGGGGGGATGGCCCCCTCCCGCCCCCCCACTGGATCCGCCCTTGAACCTACCTTCAAAGATAATTATAAAATAGTTTTTTACCATAAATTGTGTCCTTAAAAATTCAATAAACAATACTTATAATAAACGACGCCGACGTTCATGACAAATAAAATTTATTAAAATTAGGAAATTTAAATTATTACTTAAAACCCACTGTGGAGTTCAGTCAAGTTGCCCGCCAAAAGCGGTCTTCGCAGCTGGTTTAATTATAATTGATATAAAATATTTAATAATATTTCAATATTTATTAAACATTTTGAATCTTTAGATGAAAGAAAATTCAGTCATTTTAGATCTCATCAATTAAATTCTTAGCAAGTGACTGACATACGAAGATTAGAACGAATTATCTGGGTCAAGACCCAGACATGGGGTATGAAAAGGTTATACTTATTCATATTGCCAAGGATATGTTAATTAAGTTAATAATCACCTTAACTGATATTTAAAATTTCCACTCAAGGCTGAATGAACGTTTCAAGTTTTTAAGATTGTTTTTTTACAAAAAGTTATTATTGTTTTTCCTGTTACTTTAAATACTTAAATGCTTTATTAAAAATCCATTTTAGTTGACACATATTATTGAATCAAATACGTTTTTCTTTTTTAATGAAACTGATTCTCGTTAAATTATTCTTGACGTAAGTACATTTATTTGGATTTTCGTTAATAGAAAAGTGAAGAAAATATTATTTTTAATCAAATCGGACACTGATACTGATCGGATACCCTCGCCATATCGGGGTTGACGCAGTTATCTGCGCAACACACGTCCTTTTTCTATCCTCACCGTTGAATTAGTACATTAACACCATACAGTAATATAGAGTGGAAGGCTGCCGTATATCGAAAAGGCGCTCTCTAGCGACTAGAGGGCGAAAACTCTTAGTTCTTAAGAGCAATCCAAAGATCATAGAACATTCAAAGCCTTTGTCATAGATAAAAGATACATACCCTTTGTAATATATACTAGCTTCAAGGCCCGCCTTTGGCCAGGGGGCGAAGTGTCTCTTTATTGATGTTTTATTAGTTACAGAGAATAAATAAATATTTATATATATATTTGGTTTTAATTTTTAAAATATATTTTTAAATAAATTCCAAAAGCTAATTAATTCCTTTCAGTTAGTTTAGTTAGTATAGTTTCAATAATCCTTTATAATAACTTTTAAATAAATAAATAATATTGAAATGAATGAATGAGCTCGAATACAAAAGCCAAAAGGCTTAGTTCTTTTGAAATGACTGAGGGTCTCAAATACGATAGAAAAAGATGAGGTGAGATTCCCAAGGGTATTTTTAAGAAAAATAATTTTTAAATAACATATTTTATTTTAAATTAAATATTTTTTATCTATATATATATAATCAAAAGCTTGGCTGAAACTTTTTTATTTTTTTCTACCTTATTAAAGACGGTTTTCAGTATTGTTTTCAAATTTTTTCACTCAACCCAAAAGAAGTTAGGAATTTTTGAAAAAAATAGCTTTTTTTAAATAACTATAACTTATTCAAAAATTTAGTTATCATGACGATTTTTTTTTAAATTTTTGGTTTTAAATGTACTTTCAAAAAATAGATAGTTTTCTTAAATCTGTGTTGCAGTATTAAATTCTTCTTCAACGATAATGTGGTTAGAAACAGGGACGCCAACATTTTTTTTTCTACTTTAGTTCTTTTATTGTTTGGCAAGGTATGTTGCCTAACCTGATTTTTTTTTAGTTTTTCCTGAATTTTCCAATTTTCCGGGCAACTTTTCCAATTTATTTTACGTATTAACCTGACTATTTCGAACATTTAAAAAAAATTAGCCAAATCGGTCTAGGCATTTGAGAGATCTGCGCTTACAAAGAAACAGAAATTCATTTTTATTATATAGATGTTAAATTAATGATAATAGTACTTAAATGACATATACCATATACATATATGAAAATTGTCCCACTTTATGAGTTATTTTTGGCCCAGAGAGCAGTTGTAGATCTCTCGATATAAAATAAAACTCTACAAATCATTATAAGAAAGACATTTTCAACCACCATTGGAAAGAGTTTTAATTTTACATCGCGGGATCTGGGGCCAAAAATATCTCATAAAGTGGGAAAATTACACTCCTCAACAAAAATGTATATCTGTAAACCTAACAATGGATTCCAGTAGAGTTTTATACCCTAAAATGTAATTGTTTTTGATGGAAATAAAACCTTTCTGGGGATGTTTAGTTGCAGTTTGTTATCCTTATTGTACTATTCTAAGATATGCGAAAACGTACCCTGATCGATGCCTAAACATGCCCCACATTCGTCTAAATTTTCAATGGTAACGAAAATAACAAGAAAATTTAGACGAATGTCTGTTATGACTATTTGAAATCCTGAGGAAGTCGGCAAAGTCGACGAAACGTTGGTTGATAAATAAAAAAAGTCACACATAAAAACTTGTTCTGTGTTTTAAATATTAAATCAGACGAAAAAAGGGGCCTGAGTCAAAAATAAAAATTCTAGCCCTTTTGACCACATTTTGTATACATATTCTGTGGATTCTCAGAAGGATAAAAATGCAAAAACTAACCACCCAAAATGGAGGGGGGCGGGGGTTAAAAATGGAAATACTATCCCTTTCGACCAAACTATATATACAAAATTTGGTTATATTTTGCATTTCTAGCCTTCTGGGGATCCACAGAATATGTATACAAAATTTGGTTGGGTTTGGTCGAAAGGGCTAGAATTTTTATTTTTAACCCCACCCCCTTTTTGTCTGATAATGTCTAAAACATATTTAAAAAAAATATATTTTATGTTCTTTTCAAAAATATATTCAGTTTTTTTCTAGTTAAATTTTTTCATTTTTTTATACCTCTTCAAAATGTGTAGATCTTTATGGCCCACCCCGTACAATTGTCAGCTGATCATGTCGTTAAACCAAGTTCCATGATTATTCTTTGCATATATTTTATAAATTATATTTAAGTGAAAGTAATGGAAGGCAGCCCAGAGGCAGTGAGGAAAGAAAAAATCAACACATATCAAACAAGGTGCAATTTATTGGAATCCCTCCTCCCTTCCCTTCAAACCGACGTTTCGGAGGATTTTTCCCTCCTTCTTCAGGGTTTCAAAGGGTCAATGAATGAAACAAATAAAATGTTTCCTTCTTCTCTCCACAGTAGTGTTCAAAAACTTTCCTCATTTTTAACAAAAGGCATAGAAAAACAAATTTTTTTTTCCTTCTTTTCTTAATTAGAAGGAAAAAGAAGAAAAAAAATTTGTTTTTTCTATGCCTTTTGTTAAAAATGAAGAAAGTTTTTGAACACTACTGTGGAGAGAAGAAGGAAACATTTTATTTGTTTCATTCATTGACCCTTTGAAACCCTGAAGAAGGAGGGAAAATCCTCCGAAACGTCGGTTTGAAAGGAAAGGAGGAAGGATTCCAATAAATTACACCTTATTTGACATGTGTCAATTTTTTCTTTCCTCACTACCTCTGGGCTGCCTTCCATTACTTTCAATTAAAATTTCTACCAGTCCATCTCTCTCCAGAGAAAATTTCGTTGCAAGAAAATTATATTTAAGTTTTCCATTTATGTTATATCTGTCATTGAGAGAGTTGACAAAATATCGATCGAGAGTTCCCCTCTCTGTGAATTTCATTCCATTTAATATCGAAATTCCTGCGTTAGCAACTTGTTGCTGCTCACAGTCTGGATAGTAGTTGAGAGAGTGGAGAAAATAAATTTATGCGCCTTCATATCCCACTTTAATAAGTTGCGATCTTGTGTCGTTGGAAAACAGCACGTGGCTGAAATTAGAATTGAATTTTGGAGGAACTGCCTGCCTGTCTGCCTAAGATCAACCAACCGCCCCCCTAGTAGTAGTAGACCCTAACAAAAACGAAATTAGAAAGTATAAAAGATAACGGCCCAGGGTAGTAATATCTTTAGTAGAAGTTAAGACTACCAATAATATGAATAACTTTTAAGGAGATAGGTGTTAGTTCTAGGTGAGCCATTTTAATATAATAATAAAACTTGAGCAAGATGCGAGTAGGTAGGTTTCACCAAAAAAAGAAATAAAACAAAATTGTGTTTTGAATTCGATATGTATATATATTTCTTTTTTTTTTTGTGAAAGCTACCTCGCATCTTACTAAAGTTTTAATATTATACCATAATATGGCTCAACTTTTGAGTTTAATTGGAATTTATGAGAATTGTATTCATTCTGAAGAAAGACTAAGAATAAATATAAGAACAAATCGATGAATCTATCTACTAGTACAGAGGTCGGCAACCTTTTGAGACGGAAGAGCCATAAGTTACAATTTACAAAATTTCCCAGTTTTTAAAGATCCACCAACATTTTTGTTTCAATATTATGGTGTTTGATTAGAATTAGGTATATAAATTTGATTTTTGATTTAAAATAAATAGCTTTAAATCTGAAATAATAGTTATTCATATAAAAACATACAAATGTTTCACACAAAATATATTAAAGTATTTTTGGTAGCTCTGCTAGAATTATAAAATTACTAATTAAATTGGAGTAATTTTTGGAGACGGTCTGATAAGTGAATTAAGCGGATATCGATGAGGCAGTCCAAAAAAAGAAGAAGATAATTTACATTATCTTTTAATTCATCAAACCGACGTTTCGGAGGCTATTCCCTCCTTCTTAAGGGACTGTAATTAATTAAAATGGGATTTGGCCATCAAGATCATCGCAATTTTTTTTTCACTTTAGAAAGTTTTTTGTAATTATTGTTGATATTCTCAAAGGACACTGATGCCTTCTTCCCGTATAGACGTAAGATTTCATTGTAAGTTAGTTGTGTACTCACGGCCATCTTCAGGAGTATCCAAAACGTCGATTTTATGAATAAAAAGATAGTGTAAATTATCTTCATCTTTTTTTGGACTGCCTCATCGATATCCACTTAATTCCCTTATCAGCCTGTCTCCAAAAATTACTCCAATCTTATTAAAACACTCCTGAAGATGGCTGTAAGTACACAACTAACTTACAATGAAATCTTACGTCTATAAGGGAAGAAGGCATCAGTGACCTTTACGAATATCAACAATAATATTTTTTTGGATTGCCTCATCAATATCCACTCAATTTCAGTTATCAGTCCGTCTCCAAAAATTACTCTGAACTTCCGAAGTAATTTATTTTCGAAACAAACCACTTCTTCGAGCAAGGCATAGGCTGGATTTCCCTTTCCTTTCAGTTCTACATTTAGCTCATTTAGTTTCTTTGTGATATCCACGCGATATTTGCTCGTGGAACTAGAGAGTCGCATCTTGACATCGAAAGAGCCACATGTGGCTCGCGAGCCGTAGGTTACCGACCTCTGTACTAGTAGGATGGTCCTTATTTTGGGTATTTTTGAATTTTTATGCTACCCGAGGCTCATATGTTTCGAAATAAATAAAAGAAAATATCCCATAAGTTTCAAGTCATCTTTATCTCAATTTTAGCCTGTGCCGTACAGTGATGCAAGTTTCCCATCTAAATAAGATGGGGTTTTTGGCATTGAAAGATAAATTTTTTATTCCGGCCAAAATAATGGTTCAAAAAATTTGAAACTCTGTAGACTCTATTCTCATACTATTAGCTATCCCTCAGAATTTTTACACATTTTTAGCTATTATAATTTTGGTGTCTATAACTTATTAACTCTAAGATATAGCAGTATTTTATATACCTGTAACTCCAAAATTATAATAGCTAAAATTCCGAAAAAATTTTAAGGATAGCTACTTTTATAAGGATAATGTTTATAGAGATTCAAACTTTTTGAACCGTTATTTTGGCCGGAATAAAGAATTAATCGTTCAATGCCAAAAACCCATTGTTATTTAGATGAGAAAGTTGCATCGCTGTTCGGTAAGGTTAAAATTGAGATAAAGACTTGAAACTTTCGAGTTTATTTATTTCGAACCATATGACACTGGGGCAGCACAAAAATTCGAGAATACCCAAAATAAGGACCACCCTAGTCTACTGCTTGAAATAGGTATATAAAATATATACAAAGAATAATCATGGTATATCACCTAGAACTTGGTTTTCGATAGGATCCCCTGACATTTTCGGTAGTATTATTATTATTTTAGGGTGAACTTTAGACCTGGTATACATTAGTTGTAAAACTTAACGGGACTTAACTTTATCTGGTTCCTATCGGCGTTTCAGGAAACCGATAGTACGCAACATCACTCTCGTGTTAGTCGTGTTAGGGCCGGTTGTATGTCGGTTGGTAAACTCTTTTTAAACGTTGACAAAAGGTAAATGGATGACAGGCACTTTCATCTGATTGGCCATCCCAGCCATTTACCGATTGCCAACGTTTAAAAGGAGTTTACCAACCGACATACAACTGGCCCTTAACATACTAAGGGCCGGTTGCATGTCGCAAAGTAAATGCTTTTTACCACTAACCAAGGTAGATTGTAAATGGAGTGACTGGGATGGCCAATCAGATGACAGGAACTTTCAGTGCCTGTCATCTGATTGGCCATCCCAGTCACTCCATTTACAATCTACCTTGGTTAGTGGTAAAAAGCATTTACTTTGCGACATGCAACCGGCCCTAATTCAACGGTGAGGATAGAAAAAGGTACCTGCGTCAACCCCGAAATTTCTATTTGGAGGGACGAGGGTATCGGTCGCTGTTTTGATGAAAAATAATATTTTCTTCAGTTTTCTATTAACTAAATTTCAAGTAAATGTACTTACGGCAAGACTAATTATGGTAAACGAGAATCACTTTCATTAAAAAAGAAAAATGTACTTGATTCAATAATTCGTGTCATCTAAACTGGATTTTAAATAAAGCATTTAAGTATTTCAAGTAATAGAATAAGGTTCACTAAACACAGTTTACTAAACAACCTTAGAGGTAGATTAATTAATAGATGAACTTTTGATTTTAGAGATAAGCCTATTTATTTGGAAAACATAGGTTCTGTAAATAATTAAATTTATTCGTGCTAAGCCTAGTCCACATTACTCGTGGTGGTGCTCGCCCGTCTTGGGGTTGTTTTTTAACCGACTTCAAAAAAGGAAGACCTTTTTTATTAGGTTTGTTTAGACCTAACCTCTTTGTTTATGAACCGATTTCTATGGTTCTTTTTTTACCCTAAAGGGGGTGTCTTAGGGATGGTGTCATATTAATTTGGTCAAGCTCTGATGATACGATCACTATTAATAACATCACTAATAATTTTTAAGAAAAAATAAAAACCGACTTCAAAAAATTAAATGCAACAAATAAAATACTAAAAGGTATAAAATAATTATTATCTTATTTAGTTACAACTAAACGACGAAATATTAACATGAAATTACTTTATGAAGTCAGTACCAAACAAACTATAACTATGAGCGAGCGTACCCGCCAAACGTACTAAGTAAGATCCGTCGAGTGCGATTCATAAAAGGTATATGTTTGGCACCAACTTCAAAAAGTAATTTCATGTTAATATTTCGTCTTTTAGTTGTAACTAAATAAGATAATAATTATTTTATACCTTTTAGTGTATTTTATTTGTTGCATTTAATTTTTTGAAGTCGGTTTTTATTTTTTCTTAAAAATTATTTTTATTTTTCTCTTTTTAGTGATGTTATTAATAGTGATTATATCATCAGAACTTGACCAAATTAATATGACACCATCCCTAAGACACCCCTTTCGAGATAAAAAAGAACCATCGAAATCGGTTCATAAACAAAGAGGTTAGGTCTAAACAAACCTAATAAAAAAGGTCTAATACCTATGAAAAAAAACGAAAAAAAAATGGGACCAATCGGAAGCTAGACTGGACCCAATGCAAAAAAAATTCGAAATCGGTTGACAATTGGCGGAGATATGAGGCAACATAGGCACAAAAAAAAAATTCAGTCGAATAGAGAACCTCCTCCTTTTTTGAAGTCGGTTAAAAAGAGAAAAATAAAAATAATTTTTATCAAAAAAATAAAAACCGACTTCAAAAAATTAAATGCAACAACTAAAAGGTATAAAATAATTATTATCTTATTTAGTTACAACTAAACGACGAAATATTAACATGAAATTACTTTTTGAAGTTGGTGCCAAACATATACCTTCTATGAATCGCACTAGACGGATCTTACTTAGTACGTTTGGCGGATACGCTCGCTTATAGGTATAGTTTGTTTGGTACCGACTTCAAAAAGTAATTTCATGTTAATATTTCGTCGTTTAGTTGTAACTAAATAAGATAATAATTATTTTATACCTTTTAGTGTATTTTATTTGTTGCATTTAATTTTTTGAAGTCGGTTTTTATTTTTTTGTTAAAAATTATTTTTCTGCTCGAGCTATCGTCCACATTACTCGCAAGCCACCCGAGTTACACAAGCACGTGTACTATCACGAGTAGTGTGGACTAGGCTTTATAGGAACTATATATCTTATCATAAGAGGAATTCTCATATAACTAAAAATCCTCATTAATATTCATAATTTAGCTCCATATTCGAGTAAATTTATCAAACTTGAAGCAATAAACAAAGAAAGAAAAAAGTAAATTAATCATTCATCCATCTTACTCATATCTTTGAATATCCTCTATCCTTTTAAATCTAACTTAAAGAAATTCACCCATTCTCAAGAAACAATCGATTTGTCATCAATCACCTTCACATTTCAAATTATATAATATCGTGATATTCAAAAAAACCTGCATTTCTCTCTCTCACTATGCCTGGAATTCAATTTCACTAAAATTAATAAATCGTATATTCAAACAAAATAAATTCCTGAAATTCCTTGAAATTCATCCCTCTTGTTTTGAGATTTTAAAATCTGGTGTTGTAATGATTTGTTTAAGGTATCTACAAAATTTATCCTGGGTAAAAAGACTACATTTCTGATTCTTCTGCCAAGGTTAATAGTCACCCAAATTTAAATTGCAAGTTTTGCCGATTACCAACACTACTTCGTAGTCATGTTATATAAGGGCAACTGAAATGTTACTTTTTCTGTTACAATTAAATCAACAACCAAGATAAGAACAATTTTTACTTTACCATACAGGGTATGGTCAAGTATTGTAATCGTGCATGAAAAAAGTGGGTTTTTTCCTTCATTTTTTCAAAATATCTAAAAAAACGGCTGAAACTATTTCGATTAAAAAAATTGAGCGAAACCATGGAATTTAGGTCTACAAAAAAGCTCTAAGTGAACATAGAAAAAATTATATTTTTCGATATAATAATTGTTGTGTCAAAATGTCTGTTAGTTAGTTAGTTAATTAGTCTGTACGTTACCAAATTTGTGGACGAGCTAGCTCAAAAACTAGTATGAATATCGAAACCAAATTTCACACGTAGTTTTGGTCCATTGAGATTAAGAGCTGATTAGATTTTGGTGCTTATCGACCCGAAATTAAGGGGGGTCGAGGGGGGGGTTAAAAATTAAAAATCAAGGTCGTATGAGCAAACTCAACCAAATTTTGTATACATAATCAGTGGGACCCCAGAAGTCTAAAAATGCAAAAACTAACCGCCCAAAATGGGGGGGGGGGATCAAAAAATTAAAATCTTGGCCATTTACTAAACTCAACCAAATTTTGTATATACTATATAATCAGTGGGCCCCCAGAAGTCTAAAAATGCAAAATCTAACCGCCCAAAATGGGGGGAGGGTCAAAAAATGAAAATCTTGGCCATTTACCAAACTCAACCAAATTTTGTATACATAATCAGTGGGCCCCCAGGAGTCTAAAAATGCAAAAACTAACCCCCCCCCCTACATGGTTATAAATAATTTTATTAAATATTAAATATAAGTGAGGGGGCCAGGTTGTATGGTAAAGTCAAGTCGATGGCCACATCAGAACACGTCAGCTTATTTATTTATAGAAAATTCCTTCTGTCAAAAACTGATATCCTACATCTGATCTCAACTTGGGACTCTATATAACTAGAATCGTTTGGACGAAATTTAATAAATGAGTCCTTTTAGTACTTTTATTTTTATAAAAAAATTTAAATGTTAAATTCGAAAAATAACAAAAAATTACCGAAGAATTTGGCAACAAGGTGCCAAAAATAAAATACACTTTAAAAAAAAGAAGGGTTCTTTTTTGGACACCATCTCCTAGTTGAAAATTCACCACTGATAGAAAGATTTAGTAACTAATAAAGATCTCAACAAAAACACTTGTGTAAAAAAAGGCCAAGTTCGATTAATAAAATCCGTTTGCCAAAAAAAGTAGTGAGATCTAATGTGCTGCCAAGTTCAAAATCATCAATTTATTAAATGAGTCGAGAATATATTAGTAACTTCAATTAAAACGCATGTTTTTCATTTCACATGTCCCTCTATATTTTTTATTGATTTCACATTTTTAGTTGAAATTATTTTCCCAAAACTTGGCTTTTACTCATTAAATTATTATTGTTATTGTTTGATAGGGCCTCAACCACTCCCCTCTTATTAAGATCCCATGATATGGTAACTAGTAATTCGTGACATACATAATAATGCGTAAAAGCCAAGTTTTATAATAATAATTTCAACTAAAAATGTGAAATCAATAAAAAATATAGAGGGACATGTGAAATGAAAAACATGCGTTTTAATTGAAGTTACTAATATATTCTCGACTCATTTAATAAATTGATGTTGTTGAACTTGGCAGCACATTAGATCTCACTACTTTTTTTGGCAAACGGATTTTATTAATCGAACTTGGCCTTCCTTTACACAAGTGTTTTTGTTGAGATTTCACTTCTTTTGTAAGTTGGATTTATCCTATAAATTTAACCCCTTCATTTCGGGCCCTGAAGAAGGAAAAGTTTCGATTTTTCAATTTTGTTCTTTATTAATGTGTCAAGCTTTACCAGTATGCCAAATTTCAGCATTCTAGGTTCATTGAATTTTTAGTTTATGTTAATTAAGCCTATAACATTCACCCCTTCATTTCGAGCCTTGAAGAGGGAAAAGTTTCACCACTGATAGAAAGATTTAGTAACTAATAAAGGTACTCCTAGGAAAGATTAAAGTTAAGAGTAAAGTGATTTAAAAAAGTTTTACGTAAGTAATTGATTAAAAAGAAAGTGATTGAAATGAAATGTTAGTCAAGGTGAAATCAATCCGAAGATTAGGAAACTGGAGAATTTCAAGTCTGATTGGGATTTATCATCATGATTGATAAGAAGTGAAAGTTAAATAAATGATAGAAACCCAATATTCTCTCTTTTTGTTATCGAATGTAGGTATGATTGGAATCCTTCCTTCTACATAGATCAATTCTTCGTGATCATGTTGATACCTTCCAATTTCTTTTTTTATAATTTGTTTCTCTGGAACGATTAGATAATATATATTGTATTTCTCCATAGATAAAAAATATTTTCTTTACTTTCAATTAACACTGTGTTCCTAACAAGGGAGTGCCCATAGATAAAAGAAAAATAGATAGGCGACTCGGCCGCCATTTTGTTTTTGTTTTGCACTCAGATCACAAAGGCCTAGCGCTAAGGTCGTGGTAGGCAGAAGCGCGCTCAATTTGATTTTGTTGTAAACGGGAATATTAAAAATAAATAAGTAGATGAATTTAAAAAAAATCGGACTTTTTTTTGGCTATCGGATTCAACAATTAGCGATACTATATATTTTAGTTTATTTTCAAATATGTAGGGATCCGAATAAAATAGGATTGCTGAGAGTGGGGCTTGAACTCGGGCTAGCTTGATTACGAGGCATGTACTTTAGCCACTCGACTATTAGGGAAATATCAATAATTATATGAAATTTGATAATAACATCTAATACGTCTTCGGATGCCTCAAGAAATACTTTATATAATACAAAATTATTTACAATTGCTATAATACTTATATTGAAATGAAAATTTAATATTCAATTCAATTAACTGAAGGTTTTCTACATTTTATTCGATCGCGACTCTAATGTAGGGAATTTTTGTCAAATATTGAGTGAAAATAATATTTGAACTTATATATTTCTAACTTGAAATAATGATATTAAATAAATTTTAATTTTCTCATTAATATATCAAAGAATAATTGATACGTCAACAAGAATTATTTTGACCGCGCTGATTTGAAAAAAAGATATTTTTATCTCGCGAGACTACTGCGGATTACGCTATTGGAGTCTGCGGAGTATTAAGTCTGGACCAAGAGAGAAAAAGATGTAATCCACTTAGCTACAATCCAACGTCATTTCGCGTTTAGCCCGCTAGACATTCGGATGGATCACCGAGTGAATTGGAAATCTCAGATGTTATATACTCGATCTCCCAGTCCAGAGCGCTAGATCTATTAGCATCGAATAAAATGTAGAAAACCTTCAGTTAATTAATGGCAGGCATCTAACATACATGCTAATAGATCTAGCGCTCTGGACTGGGAGATCGAGTATATAACATCTGAGATTTCCAATTCACTCGGTGATCCATCCGAATGTCTAGCGGGCTAAACGCGAAATGACGTTGGATTGTAGCTAGGTGGATTACATCTTTTTCTCTCTTGGTCCAGACTTAATACTCCGCAGACTCCAATAGCGTAATCCGCAGTAGTCTCGCGAGATAAAAACATCTTTTTTCAAATCAGCGCGGTCAAAATAATTCTTGTTGACGTATCAATTATTCTTTGATATATTAATGAGAAAATTAAAATTTATTCAATTCAATTAAGTTTGATTTTTCTAAACATGAGATGAAAAACTTAATTATATCTATCTATCTACTCTTATCTACTCTTATTATACGAGCACAAATTGTGTATATATATATATATATATGTTTGTATTATATATTTAGTACCTGGCCACCGAGCGATGCTCATTTAATAATATAAGATTTATATATTTGTATTTTTGTTCTATTTTCAAAACGGCTCCACCGATTTTGATGGAACAAACCCTATTAACAAGTTTTGAGGATGAGAAATCGATCTGGCTAGGTCTGGACCTCGACAAATCTCATCTTAATTGATCTTTTCTTATTTAAAGTAATTATTGATAGATGAAAATCTCAATAAAAAAGTTTGTTTACATTTTTTTCAATTATCTTTTATTTATTAATTGGTTCTTTAATTTTAAAATTAAATTATTATTTATTATTTATTTAATTTATTAAAAAACTTGATAGATTGTTATTTAATAAAAAAAAAATTATACGGAATTTAATTATATTTCTATATACACATAATCTGCAGAGTGGTAAACTAGGGAGTGAACGCCCCCTGGATAGCCTAGTGAGAGGCAAGTTCGACAGTAGCGCCAAGCGCATGGTTACCAGAGTTGTAAACTAAGGAGTGAACACAGCCTGCTTAGAACTTGGGCGAGGAAATTGTCCTATGAAGCGGGGAGAAGAGGAAGCTCGACCGCCATCTTGTCTTGATCAAAAGATTTCCAAACACAACGTTGTCAAATGAGAAATATCTGTTTAACAAAGAGATAATACTCTCATATAAGCACGTTTTTCTTTAATATAAATTACAGTATATGTTCCTAGGACTATTTTGTGTATATTCATCTTATTTTAAAATAATTTTATATTTTTTAACTTATTAAGTGAGTATTCTAAAGTTGTTTTGACATTTATTTTGAGGTTAACAGACTTTTTTTTTACTTTTAATCACGCATTTTCTAAACAAATTATTGATTTCTAGTAAAACATGTCCATTGACCTAATATTTTGAAAGTGAATTTTTTTTTCAAGCATTTATAAAGAAGGAAAATTTCATAATCTAAGTTCATTTTTTGGTAAAAATCATGATTTTTTTTGGAAATTTCTTATTTTATAAGCAATAATAATAATTTTTGATAATTTTGATATTATTAACAATGTTACATTATTATTATCATTATTTTCATCAATAAATTTGAACTAATTTTCCAAGTAAATTTCTTATCGGTAACTTAGTTAGCAGGTTAAGGTACAATCATTATCTATATTTATTAAATTACCGACGCTTTCAAACGTCTATAGTTTCTATAAAAAATAAAAAATATGTCGCGTGTCCCGAAATTTCTCTTAGTTGTACTGTACAAATCATTGACTATATTATTATATTATATATTATATTATATTTCAGGAAAAATACTATATGTGATAAGAAATTTCCAAAAAAACATGATTTTACCAAAAAAATGCACTTAGATTGTCTTGAAGAACGTGTTGTTTTTAATAAAAAGAAAAAATTACCTCATGTGATTTCATCAAAAGGAAGCTTTTTAAGGGGGCGTCGGAAAAAATTTAATTTTTAACGACCAGTCTAATATAATATATACTTTATTAGAGGGGTTTTTATTTCTATTTTTGTAAGTATAATAAAATAATTTATACCGTTTTAATTAAGAATGTTTTGAATTTTTAAGAATATTTTGTCATCAAATAAAAAAAAATTTCTATTTGCTCATTTTAATTTCAATTTAAGTACTCTAGATATCTGTAAAAATCAAAAAAAAATATAATTCTTTTATTAGTTTTTTTTATTTAGGAGACCTTATAATTTTGAAAATCGAAGTTAAAATTATATATATTTTAGTATAGGACCATATGGAAATCTCAATTTTTTGATCGCCTCAAGATGGCGGACTGTGAGTCAGCGATGACGTAGGCAGGCGACACTTTTCTAGCCATATGCTCACTCCCTGGTTCCTAAGTATAAATCTTTTTAAAATTTTGATAATAGAAAATGTTCTTCCTGGTTTAGAAGATTATATAATAAATAATGGGGTACATTATGCAACAAGGGAGTTAAGTCGAATATTAACCCCGGGGGTGGGTTTGGCTGCCCGAGCGAAGCGTGGGCAGTAATCACCCGAGGGAATTATGGACTTTACTTACTCCTGAGTTGGATATAGTACTTTATTCCCGAATTAACCATAATGGTCATTTCATTGATGTGAAAATTTGGCTAAATAGAATAGGAAAGAATATTTTTAAATGTGCCGTGGTGCCAGTGGTTATCTATACCAGTGTTCCGCAAACGTTTTATGTTCAAGGTTCAAGGGAGGTTTAGGGTTCCCCGCACCTAGAGGCCATTAAAAGAAAAAATAGAAAAACAAAAATATTAGTTAGTAGTATCACCACTCAAAAAATTTGTTATGTAAAGAAAAAATACTAAATTTAAAGTCTTAATTATTACCTTCAGTCAAATAAAACCATTGATATTATTGTCTCAGTGATAGCACTTTTGTTGCTCTAAAGCTCCTTAAGTTTCTGATATACAACGATATACATTGCATTAGTTGATAAGGGTCCGCCCTTTGTATCAATTAGCCTTTGAAGGGAAGGTTAAAAAAGTGATTTTTTTTCGAGATATTCAAACGGAAATATATATTACAAAACCTCTATAAAATATAATATGTATTTAAAATGTGATAAGGGTCCCCCCTTTGTATCAATTAGCCTTTGAAGGGAAGGTTAAAAAAGTGATTTTTTTCGAGATATTCAAACGGAAATATATATTACAAAATCTCTATAAAATATAATATGTATTTAAAATGTGATAAGGGTCCCCCCTTTGTATCAATTAGCCTTTGAAGGGAAGGTTAAAAAAGTGATTTTTTTCGAGATATTCAAACGGAAATATATATTACAAAATCTCTATAAAATATAATATGTATTTAAAATGTGATAAGGGTCCCCCCTTTGTATCAATTAGCCTTTGAAGGGAAGGTTAAAAAAGTGATTTTTTTTCGAGATATTCAAACGGAAATATATATTACAAAATCTCTATAAAATATAATATGTATTTAAAATGTGATAAGGGTCCCCCCTTTGTATCAATTAGCCTTTGAAGGGAAGGTTAAAAAAGTGATTTTTTTTCGAGATATTCAAACGGAAATATATATTACAAAATCTCTATAAAATATAATATGTATTTAAAATGTGATAAGGGTCCCCCCTTTGTATCAATTAGCCTTTGAAGGGAAGGTTAAAAAAGTGATTTTTTTTCGAGATATTCAAACGGAAATATATATTACAAAATCTCTATAAAATATAATATGTATTTAAAATGTGATAAGGGTCCCCCCTTTGTATCAATTAGCCTTTGAAGGGAAGGTTAAAAAAGTGATTTTTTTTCGAGATATTCAAACGGAAATATATATTACAAAATCTCTATAAAATATAATATGTATTTAAAATGTGATAAGGGTCCCCCCTTTGTATCAATTAGCCTTTGAAGGGAAGGTTAAAAAAGTGATTTTTTTTCGAGATATTCAAACGGAAATATATATTACAAAATCTCTATAAAATATAATATGTATTTAAAATGTGATAAGGGTCCCCCTTTGTATCAATTAGCCTTTGAAGGGAAGGTTAAAAAAGTGATTTTTTTTCGAGATATTCAAACGGAAATATATATTACAAAATCTCTATAAAATATAATATGTATTTAAAATGTGATAAGGGTCCCCCCTTTGTATCAATTAGCCTTTGAAGGGAAGGTTAAAAAAGTGATTTTTTTTCGAGATATTCAAACGGAAATATATATTACAAAATCTCTATAAAATATAATATGTATTTAAATTTCGTTAAATTTTTTGAAAATTAATATTTTTTTTTCTATCTATATACAACGATTCGTTACATTAGTAACAAAATGAAAACGTTATTTAAATTGTTTTATTATTATTTTGTTATTAATTATGCTTGAAATAAAATTGCTTTTCAAATAGATGAAAATATTATTTATGAGTATACATTGAATATGTAAAAAAAACCTGTGCGATCCGAGATTAGGTATCCCAATGACATTAACAAAAAAATTTAATAATAATATTATTATTCATGAAAATAAAAATGTTAGTTATTGTAATTTAAAATGCACGTTTTTTTTTTTACCCAATTTCCCCAAAATCAAGCAAATTTTTAAAATATGGAAACACGGTCATATTCTGTGGACACTCAGAAGGCTAGAAATGCAAAAACTAACTAAATTGTGTAAACATAGTTTGATCAAAAGGGCTAGAATTTTCATTTTTGACCCCCCCCCCCTTTTTTTCTCCGATAATGTTAAAACACATTGAAAAAAAAATATTTTATATTCTTTTCAAAAATATATTCAGTTTTTTCTAGTTAAATTTTTTTCATTTTTTTTTATACCTCTTCAAAATATGGTAGATCTTTATTATGCCCCACCCTGTATTTATTATTTTATGAAGCTTAGGTAAATTGGTATGAGCCAGACGCTACCCGCCAGGGGCTAGGTGACGCCGGGCCGAAGACCTGGTCGTCAGCTACTATTTAATAAATATGCGTTTGATGTGATTTATTTTTCAATGAATAGTTTTTTGTTTTATTTTGTTTTGTTTTTTTGTAGAAAAAAACAATTATTTTTTTGGTTTAAAACAAGTTTAAAAATTATAGATTTTATTATTTTATTACATTCAAAGTTATTTATAAAAATATATATTTTTCAAAATTATTTATAACTAGCTGCTTCAAGCGTGCCTTTGGCACGCCTTCTGCACCTAGGCCCTCCGGGCGGGTTGCCCTGGCGGGCAGTGTCTCAAGACGAACAAAGGATTTTTAAATAGTTATTTAACGCATTGGCTGAGCACGATGTTGTCTGACCAATCGGAATAGTTCTAATAATTTAACGCTTTGCCAATGGCTATGCACTGGCCAATCAGATCGTTTGGATCATACAAACATATTTACATACTTTTCCATTATATATATATACGAGCTTTTCGTGCGTGCCTTCGGCACGCCCTCGAAGCTCGGCCCTCCGGGCTCTTAAAAAACCACACTCCAAATGTATACCTTTAAAATCCCAAAAATACATAGTCTCTTAAAAGTTTCGCCTCATTTTAGTCCTGACACAGCTACAGAAATGAGGCTCTAGATATGAATCTGTATTCTAGATATGAAAAGTATTTTTTTTTCTATAATCTACAGCATTGTGATATTTTTTGTGTGGAAATAGATTTATTTAAATAAGTGGTATCGTGTGAGGAGGAGAATTATATTATATCATTTTTTTTTAAATTTGGGATCGATAATCGATATAAGGCTCCAAATAGTATTTAATAGTCCGCCTCCGTAGTGTAATGGTCAGAGTAACTGACTGGCAACCCGGAGGTCTCGGGTTCGATTCCCGGCTATACCAAGACATTTTTTCTGTAAGTATAGGGTCTGGTAATAAAAATTAAGTGGGAGATAAATTTAACCGAATTTATCGCGCGGAGAATTTACCACTGCTCGAAGCCCCTAAAACCTTAGTAAATTGGATATTGAATTGTAACTAAGTTTCTGAGATTGGCTCGTGATCCCGGCTTCTTTTCCTTCTACTCTGTTCTTTTCACGATGGAGGGGCCAGCCCATACAGGCCTTTAGGGGATCCACCTTCTGGTGTATCTCCTTCTCTCATCAATATCATTAAAAAAAAAAAAAATAATGAGATCAGGTGTTGTTTGTATGACAGACTGCTCCATCCAGTATTGAGTATGAGAAACTCATATGGGCATGCGTGTCTTAAGTCGTTTAATTTTGTAAAAATCGAAAAATAAGAATAACAAAATTTAGATTTTTAAAAAATTATAAAAAAGTGGCAAATTTTTAAAAAATAAACAAATAATATATAAATCAAATAAGATGTGATTGATTTCTTTTTCTGTGCGCAAAGAAAAGCGAATTGAATATTTAATTTTTGAATGAGTGAAGGAGGGGTTAATAATTATCAATATATTTAATGTTTCTTAATTTAAAATCAACTGGAGTCTTTCATTTCGAAATTTGAGTCCAAATTACGATTATATTTCAAATTTGCCGCAAATATACCGATGAGCTCTCTCTCAGCAGCATTACGTCAGCGTTGCGGCAAATTAATCTAGACAAATATATATAGTATAGATAGATATATTTTCATAAAATTTAAAAGATTATGAAAAAATTTCAAAATTGTGAAAAATTATATAATTTCTCTGCCAATAATAATTATTCCAGTTTTGAGAAAATAATATTCCACATTATAAACGCGCTTATTTAGATCAATAAATTGGCTATTATCGTTATGTCGGAAATAAAGAATGTTTAATTTATATAATAAAAATAAAAATATGAATCTACTGTATTTATAAAAAGTGGGAAAAAGTGTAAATCAAAACTAAAAAAATATTATTTCTTCAGGAGCTGCCGCCGTTTATTATATCTCCCAGGGAAACAAGGAGGGCGCAAAAAGTAAGAATAGCAGCAATATCAAATCAATTATAACCTGATATAAAGTTTCCAATTTAACTTTGATTTAAGGAATATTTCACATTTCTCAATTACAAAAAAGGTAAGTGAGATTATTTTTCTCTTCCCATTATATAAGTAAATTATAAGAGTATAACGCTTTAAATATAGAGGTTTGCTACTTCCATTATCTCCCATTAGGCTTTACTAATCAATTCTAAAGGGATGCGGGTGCACGCAACATGACTGGGGGATTCTTTTAAAATAGAGAATTTGTACGTACGTAGATTCCGTTCTAGAGTGGGAAACAGGGGAAATTCGTGGTTTGTAAACATGTTGTTATCTATCTAGAAAAAAAGATGTCCACTATATCAACAATGATATATACGCCCGTATAGAAATAAATAGAAATATGTTTTTACTTTACCATACAGGGTATGGTCAAGTATTGTAATCGTGCATGAAAAAAGTGGTATTTTTCATTCTTTTTTTCAAAATATCTAAAAAACGGCTGAAACTATTTCGATTAAAAAAATTGAGCGAAACCATGGCATTTAGGTCTACAAAAAAGCTCTAATAAGTGAACATCGAAAAAATTATATTTTTCGAGATAATAATTGTTTTGTCAAAATGTCTGTTAGTTAGTTAGTCTGTGCGTTATCAAATTTGTGTACGAGCTAGCTCAAAAACTAGTGTGAATATCGAAACCAAATTTCCCACGTAGTTTTGGTCCATAGAGATTAAGAGCTGATTAGATTTTGGTGCATATCGATCCAAAATTAAGGGGGTCGAGGGGGGGGTTAAAAATTAAAAATCTAGGTCGTTTGAGCAAACTCAACCAAATTTTGTATACATAATCAGTGGGTCGCCAGAAGTCTAAAAATGCAAAAACTAACCGCCCGAAATGGGGGGGGGGGCGGATGGTCAAAAAATGAAAATCTTGGCCATTTACCAAACAAACTAAACCAAATTTTGTATACATAATCAGTGGGACCTAAGAAGTCTAAAAATGCAAAAACTAACCGCCCGAGATGGGGGGAGGGTCGAAAAATGAAAATCTTTGCCATTTACCAAACTCAACAAGATTTTGTATACATAATCAGTGGGTCCCAGGAGTCTAAAAATGCAAAAACTAACCCCCCCCCTACATGATTATAAATAATTTTATTAAATATAAGGGGCCATGTTGTATGGTAAATCAAGTGGATGGCCACATCAGAACACGTCAGCTTATTTTTATATATTTTTGAAAATATATTAAAAATATAAAATTTTTGTGTTAAATTTATATAAAGTTTATGTTTTCTATATATTCTTAAAATAAAATTATTTTTATGTCGCTCTAGTATAAATTTTATATAAATTTAACACACAAATTTTATATTTTTAATATATTTTCAAAAAATATATAAAAAAACATATTTCGAAAATCTATTTAATTCCATACGGGCGCTATTAACTAATTATTTGATTCTATAATAATTAGGTTTCCATGACAACAATAATGTAATTAATTATTTTTATTGATATAGAAAATAAATATAAATATAAACAAATATAGTAAATAAACAAACATTTCTTAGTTCTAACTATTATTTGTCATCCAAAAATACTCATTTAATTTAAATAAAGAGAGAATTAAAGTTTCTAAAAAAACTTTAAAAGGAAATTTTATCATTATTACTTTAGTATCTGTTCGTTTGTTTTTTTCAATAAAAAAATACACGATAATTTAGAAAAAAAATGGAAAAATATATTTTATTCAAAGTATCGGCTCTCGCTTTCTACACATTTTTGACATCTAGTAGGCAAATTATGGATGCCATTCCAAAAGAATTGGAAGTCGCGTGAGCAAAACCAGTCATCGAGCCATTTTTGGACGTCTTCATGAGAATGGAAATGCTGCTCGATAAGTGCGTGTCCCATGGATGAAAACAGGTGATAGTCGGAAGGAGCAAAGTCTGGTGAGTACAGCGGGTAAGGTTAATATTTCTCATCCAAGTGCTATCAGAGTGTACTTGACTAGTTTTGTAGCGTGACTGAGTGCGTTGTCATTCAGCGAAATCACCTTCCCATGCCTTCGAACCAATACTGGTCGTTTTTCGATCAACGTATGATTCAAATTAATCATTTGTTGTCGATAGCGGTCCGTATTAAGTATTTCGCCAGGTTTTAGCATAAATTCGGTGTCTTCAAACTGTTTCGGTCGATTTTCACGTTTTTTTCTTTGTCACTGACATTGAAATCACCGCTTCTGAATCGTTTAAACCACAGTTCGCATGTGTCGACAGATAGAATATCTGCACCGTGTGTTTCCACTTGTATTCGATCTGCTTCCTATGCTTTTTTCTTCTGATTGAATAATAAAATCACCACGTGCCGCAAATGCTCTTTGTCTGCCTCAAAACTCGACATGTTTACCACCGAAAAAAAATGCTACTAACTCTTAAACGTTTAAACAAATATGACGTTTTGAAGCTTGCTGTCTTAGCTACAAAAAGACATATTTGTTATGGCGCTAGAATCTATAGGCTTTGTGGGCCATGTATTGGAAAAAACCCGCATTTTAGAGTTACACACCTGGTATTTCAATAATGATACTTGATACCGATATAATTGAAATTTGGCTTATAATTTAAAAAGTTTCAATTACCAAGTTAATTTTGTTAAGGGAGAAAGGTTTCATTTCAAAATTTTCTTTACTTTACCAAGTTAAACTTCTCTTGTTTAAATATGTAGATATGCTAAGAATATATATTTTGTCGTTATTAATATATTATGATGTTAACTTTATTTGGATTATCACATGAATTCGGTTATATTTCTCTACTTGTCACTCTAGATAATTTTATCATATTTTCATACATGAGTGAATTAAAGAGAAATGTGAGAGAAGGGACATGATAATGAATCAACTCTCTCTGGACACTAAATAAATGTTCCACCTTATATTAAAATAAATATGGATTTTTCAATTAATAAAAAGTACCTACTTTAAATTTGAATTATTAAGTCAATATTTACTGATTCATTTTTAGAGAGTAGAATGACACACACACACATACACACACTATTCTACATTCAAGCAAATGGTGGTCTTTGAGTAGATTCCAAGCAATTAGGGAACTCATTACCAACCATGTTATTTTACCTGACATGGCTACAAGTGATTTGGTGATGTACTTAGGGTACATAATCTGTTTAATTGAAAAGTTTTTGTTTTGCCGAGAGTAGCAGAGTTGTTGATTCACAAAGAGAAACAAAGAGTTTGTCTTCTGCTTGATGCAAATAAACATACACACATATATATCGTGATGATATATCTGTATATATATATATTATTTATTTGTTTGAGACTATAGTTTCGAAGACTTGATCTTCATCATCAGTTTTTTTTGTTTTTTTTTAATGCAATCGAATGCAAGAAGGGGTGCACCAGTAAAGAAGAAGCCCCTATGGATCTCGAAAGACCCTTGCATTACCGAAGAGAAGAGAAAGTTGATTAAGTGAGAGGGTGTAGACGTAGGTGTCTATGCACTCCGGTTTTGAAGGTTTGAAGATTATAGGTGCTGGGAAAGATAGAGGCTGGAAGAGAGTTCCAGTTCTTTGAAGTCATGGGGATATATGTATTGGCGAATGAAGTGGTCCGGCACTTTTCTAGTTTGACCGCGAAAGAGTGTTGGGAGTCGGCAAAACGCGTGCTACGTGCAAAGCATGCTTTGGGGGGAATTATTGATTTTATCTCATCAGAGCACCTGCCGTGATAGTATCTATAGAAAAGGGAAAGGGCAGAGACATCTCTTCGATGAGCCAGCGAGTCGAGGGAGTCGGTGAGGGTAGAATCGTCAATTAGCCTGACGGCTCGTTTCTGAATTGCATCCAGGGTAGCAAGAGAGTATTTTGAGGCTCCTCTCCATAGATGAGAGCCGTATTCGAGACAGTCTTTTTTTTTAATTATAAATGTTTTGCATGGAGTCAATATCGTATGGATATTGAAAATTTGGTGTTCTTTCATCACTGGTGGTCAGCTTAGAACTAATAGACATTCTTCTGGTTCACATTCAAATATAACAATATGTTTCCCTTCAAATTGGCATGCATGTAGGATTTCTGTCAGCCTAGTGTGGATTTCATATAGATAATATTTGAATGTGTCCCTTAATGAATAATGTTTATTAATTTCTAGGCTTACCCGTTTTTTCCGGCTATCCTGAACGACTTTTGAGGCGATTGCTGAACGATTTTTTGTCTTGATCTGTACATATTTTGGAGTTATGTTTTCAGAAAGACAAGTTTTGTTGAACCAAATATTTTTGTTCGCTGTTGCGTATTTTAAGCGTAGTTTAAAATACAGATTTAGAGCATCTTCTTCTGAGGCGTTCCTGATTTCCGATAAAATTTCTTTATCCAGTCTTCCGAATTTTCCACCACTTTTGTTATCCATGACAAATAATTTACAATCAATGGCAATGGAATGACAATTCCTTTGATTTAATTGAAAAGTTTTTGTTTTGCCGAGAGTAGAAGAGTTGTTGATTCACTAAGAGAAACAAAGAGGTTGTCTTCTGCTTGATGCAAATAAACATACACACATATATATCGAGATGATATATCTGTATATATATATATTATTTATTTGTTTGAGACTATAGTTTCGAAGACTTGGTCTTCATCATCAGTCTTTTTTTTAATTATAAATGTTTTTCATGGAGTCAATATCGTATGGATATTGAAAATTTGGTGTTCTTTCATCACTGGTAGTCAGCTTAGAACTAATAAAGACATTCTTCTGGTTCACATTCAAATATAACAATATGTTTCCCTTCAAATTGGCATGCATGTAGGATTTCTGATAGCCTAGTGTAGATTTCATATAGATAATATTTGAATGTGCCCCTTAATGACATAATCTGTTATTGAGAGTTACTTAGCTGGACCCGAAGGGTGCGTTTCCGTGTGTCACCGCGAGGAGGTGAACTCCCTTATCCTTCTCGTGTCTAGCCAACTTAATACTAGAGTTCTTTTGATTAGGTCAACATTAGTCTGATTGTTAGTTAGTTAAAATCTACTTGTGTGTGTTCTGATCCTATTGGTTAGAATTTCGACTTGCAGAGTGGAGTGATACACACACACACACACACTAGTCTACATTCATGCAAATGAATGCTTTGAGGGTAGTGTCTGCGTTCCGTACGGTGTCCGATGATAGCAGGAATGATGCCGGTAGATATTTTAGCTAGGGAACGCCAGAAGTTGCACCGTTGTGATATAGGACAGGCCACAAATGCGAAAGCTGACTCTATGCTAGAGTGGCAACTGCGTTGGGACCAGTCAGAGTAGGGAAGATGGACATACCGGGTCATTCGTGACATTGGGGGGTGGATGGAAAGAAATCATGGAGACGTTGATTTTTTCCTCACACCATTTTTGTCTGGGCACGAGTGCTTTAGGTCATATCTCCACCTCTTTAAGCTGATAGATTCACCTGTTTTCCCGACTTGTGGTTTGGAGGAGGAAAACGTCGAGCACGTTTTGTTCCAGTGTCCTCGCTTTTCTAGCGAACGTGAAGAACTGCGTCAACAGTTTGATGAAGTCCCGACGCCGGAAACGATAGTAGAGCTTATGCTAAAGTCTCAAGATAACTGGGAATTAGTTGCTAGCATCACAGCTAAGGTTATGAAGGAACTGAGGAGGATAGAGTCCCAAACTCGACCATTGGAGTAGGAGCTGGTTAAAACAGCTAAGGCCTCTTCCCACGATGTAATGCCTGACGGCGTTCCCGTGGGGAGGAAGCAAGGCTGAAGAGGGTGGTAGGGTTTAGTGGGGTAAAAGTCCCACACTACCCTGTAGTACGGGCTACAGGTGCGTCTTTTGAAGATTCCCCCCATCCACGGAAAAAAAAACATTCATGCAAATGGTGGTCTAGGAGTAAATTGCATGCAATTACCATCCATGTTAGTCTACCTCACTTGTGTATGACAAGTGAATTGATGATGTACCTATCTGGGATTCATCATCAGTTGTTGAGGGTTACTTAGCCGTGCCTGAAGGGCACGTTTCCGTGTGTTATCGAGAGAAGGTGAACTCTCTTATCCGTTCTGTGTATTAGGTATCTTAATGCTAGGGTTCTGTTGGTTAGGAAAACAGCTGTCTAATTATTAGTAAATCTACTTGGGAGTGTTCTAACCCTATTGGTTAGAATTTCTAGTAGTAGAATGACAATAAACATCGATAATTTCTGACAAATCCTCGAGGAATTCGATTGTAAAGTACTTTAGGGAGATTCCTATCAGTTCATTAAAGTTAACTAACTAAAGAGTAAAACAATTTTTACGACTGCTTAAATCTAAAATTGATTTAATAATAATTATCACTTCGGTTGGCGTATACATATATAATAAAAGCTGATTATCAAGGACTATCATCTGCATTGAAGTGGATTAGAGAGAGAATCATAGTATATGTAGAATGGAAAGAGCATATAGGAGAATGACTAAACGCTGGGAGAGCATTAGTAGATAAGAAAATGGATGATATTCCATCAACGACAAAAGAAAGCTTTCAAATCACGTAGAAAGTTAAGGATTGAAGCAATCACGGCGCTTTGCTCTACAAAAAAATCCCTAATGACTGAACATCGAAAAAATTATGTATATTTTACGAGATATAAATGATTGTTAGTTCGTGACCAAATTTTGTGTGCGGTCTAGCTCAAAAACTAGTGTGAATATCAAAACAAAATATCTCATGTATATTCTTTATATGCCTCTCCCGATTTTGATGAAACCAACTCTGTTAACAAGTTTTGAGGATGAGAAAACGATCTGGCTAGGTCTGGACCTCGACAAATTTCATCTTAATTGATCTTTTCTTAATTAAAGTAATTATTTATAGATGAAAATCACAATAGAAAAAGTTTGTTTACATTTTTTTCAATTATCTTTTTATTTATTAATTGTTTTTTTAATTTTAAAACCCACTAATAGGTTATAGCAAATATTGTTATATATTAGAATTTGCAAATTTAATTGATTAAAATTATTTTTAATAAAAAACACGGACTAAAAATATTATCGCAATCTAGAAGATCAAGTACAGTAAATTGCTTCAATAAAATTATTATTTATTATTTATTTAATTGATTTTTTTTTTTTTTTTTTTTGGCTTTTCGGCCATGGTAGTCATAAGCCATTTACGATACTATTTATTTTTATTTTTAAATTTGTCTCTACCTCGGGGGTCAGATTTTAGCCGGATGCCTCGAGCCGGATTCGAACTCGGGTCCTCTTGGTTAGCTGGCTGACATGCTACCGCCTAGCCTACCCGACCCCCATTTAATTGATTTAAAAAACTCGAAAAATTGTTATTTAATTAAAATAAATAATTATACGGAATTATTTATATACGTATATACACATAATCTGTGGACCACTAGAAAACTAGAAATGCAAAAACTGGGTGCGGGATGGGGATGGATGTGGGGGGTGCAGTTGTGGGGATCCGGGTTGAGGCGAGGTGCGGGGTTTCGAAGCCGGATGGGGGTGCAGTGGTGGGGGTGAGGTGCGTGGTCCAGGGGAGTGTACTATATATATTTGTATTTTTTTAATTTGGTTACCGTGTATCGCTCGGTGGCTTCAAGTACTTGAGATTAAGAGCTGATTAAATTTTGGTTGAAATTGAACCAAAAATTAAGGGAAAGGGAGTGGGGGCTCTTAAAAAATTAAAATTATAAAATTTTCAAACTAAAAAAAAAGCCAAGAAAAATTAAATTTACTATAATAAAGAGATCTATAATAAAATAAGAGAAGTATTTTTTTTTTTGGGGTGGGGGGGGGGGCAAAATTAAGGGCGGGGGAGGTTCAAAAAATATATCTATCAATATAACTCCAAGACCCTTTGATCGATTTGTACAAAATTTCTGAATGACACACTATGTGAAATTGATAGTGGCCCAAAAAGAGGGGGAGAGGGGGGGGGGGGGGTTTCAAATAAAATTTAAAAAAATAAAATTTCGAAACAAAAATCGAAGAAAGCTGATATTTACAAAATAGATGTTTCCACTGCTCGACTAAAATTAAAATTAAATTTGTATTCCGGTAGAGTTTAAAACTCTGATTCTCATACAATTTATCGATTTTTTACAACATGTTAGATTTTTGGGATATTATCGGTCCAAACTACGAAAAAGGCCATTTTGACCTTATTTTCGAGTCTCATTAGATATATTTGAAATCAAAATATTTTATTGACGCAATAGAAAACAGCTTCCTCTTTGATTTTCAAATTACCACTTGTTTGTAGCTCAATTAGAACTCGAGTTAGGTATAACTAAAAAACTAAGACTATATGTTTTTTAGGTATCCTTTATAATCACTTAGTTTTAGTTTTTTAGTTATATCTCAAGTTGTAATTGAGCTAAAAACAAGTGGTAGTTTTGAAAATCAAAGAGGAATCTGTTTTCTATTAGGTCAACAAAATATTTAGATTTCAAATATTGCTGTTTAATATCTAATGGGACTCGAAAATAGGTCAAAATGGCCTTTTTCGTGGTAATTTTTATGGTGATTTTTGAATTCACCAGGTGAAAATACATTATTATTTATTATTGATTTATTTATTACAGTAGTACATAGTATTATATTTGGGTATACAATATAATTTACATTAAATAAATAAGTTAATCCAAGGTGGAAATACATAAGAATCAGTTATTATCTCATCAGCAAAGTCTCATGTGGATGGCCACATCAGTTTTTTTTTCAAGTACCTATAGGCACAGAAGTTTAGAAATGCAGATTTCTCTGCTTCTTTGTCATAAAAAGTGATCCTGCATTATTCCGTCATAAATATATGTGAATTATCGTTTCACTATTGTTTTATTAACCGACTTCAAAAAAGGAGGAGGTTCTCTATTCGACTGATTTTTTTTTTTTTTATCTCCGCAAATTGTGTACCGATTTTGAAAGAAAAAAATTGCATTGGGTTCAGTCTAGCTTCCGATTGGTCCCATTTTTTTTTTTTTATTGGTATTAGACGTTTTTTGTTAGGTTTCTTCAGGCCTAACTTCTTTGTTTATGAACCGATTTCGATGATTCTTTTTTTATTGGAAAGGAGGTATTTTAGGGATGGTACCATATTAATTTGGTCAAGTTCTGATGAAAGAATCACTATTAATAACATCACTAAAAAGAGAAAAATAAAATTAATTTTGAAGAAAAAAATAAAACCGATTTCAAAAAATTAAATGCAACAAATAAAATACACTAAAAGGTATAAAATAATTATTATCTTATTTAGTTACAACTAAACGACGAAATATTAACACGAAATTACTTTTTGAAGTCGGTACCAAACAAACTATACCTATAAGCGAGCGTACCGCCAAACGTACTAAGTAAGATCCGTCGAGTGCGATTCATAAAAGGTATCTGTTTGGGCACCGACTTCAAAAAGTAATTTCATGTTAATATTTCGTAGTTTAGTTGTAACTAAATAAGTTAATAATTATTTTATACATTTTAGTATATTTTTTTGTTGCATTTAATTTTTTGAAGTCGGTTTTATTTTTTTCTTAAAAATTATTTTTATTTGCATTGGATCTTTTTTGTTATGTATTTTCACGCATAACTTCTTTGTTTATGGACCGATTTCGATGATTTTTTTATTGGAAAGGAGATACCTTAGGGGTGGTCCCATATTAATTTGGTAAAGTTCTGATTATATGATCAATGACAAAATAACAAAAATATCTAATTCTTATGAACAAATAATCGAAATTATAATAAATAAAAACTTTTATACATAAAAAAAACAATCTTAAAACGTTGATCTAAAACCCGCTAACGTTTAGAGATAATTTCTCTATTTATGAATTTAATTTTTTTATCAATTTCTGATTCCTTCGTCCGAATCTTTCTCTTACGAGATGCATCCAAAATATTATCATAAGTCACTATTAATAACATCACTAAAAAGAGAAAAATAAAAATAATTTTTAGAATAAAAAAACCGACTTCAAAAAAATTAAATGCAACAAATAAAATAATAAGAAATCAAAAATCAAATAAAATGCACTAAAAGGTATAAAATAATTATCTTATTTAGTTACAACTAAACGATGCAATTGTTACATGAAATCACTTTTTGAAGTCGGTGCCAAACAAACTAAATAAGCGAGCTTAAGCGATGTTGTCTTCATTACCCTCCAAACGTACTAAGTACGATTCATAAAATATATATGCTTGGCACCGACTTCAAAAAGTGATTTCATGTAACAATTGCATCGTTTAGTGTAACTAAATAAGATCATTATTTTATACCTATTAGTGCATTTTATTTGATTTTTCAGTTCTTATTATTTTATTTGTTACATTTAATTTTTTTGAAGTCGGTTTTTTTCTAAAAAATTTTATTTATTTCATAAAAATACAGATCTGTAATGGAATGGAACATATGGTTTTAAGAAGAATTAGATTATTATTAAATTACATCCTGTTTAAATATTGAAAAGACTACTTAAAGCCCTTACAAAAGAGAGGATATATCTGGCCACAATTGTTTGTTGACATTTCAGCTTTTTGAAATACCTACTCTGTTCCATTTTATTGAAACGACACTGATGACATTTATCGACTTTTAATGAAAAATTGTCAATTTCAGATTTCATTAATTTCCCCGAAATTAACTTTCCTATCTCGGATGCGCGACCTCGAAATAAATAAACATGACCTGATGGCTTTAAGTTTAATGTCTCTCTCATTTGGCTAGACTTTGACACACGAAACGCAAATCAAATCCCGGCAAAATCGTAAAACGTTTAATCAATCCATTCGAATCTCTTAATAGAGCCAACCAGCCAGCCAGCCAGCCAAGGAAGAAGAAACTTCCATCGGATATTAAAGCAGGAGGAAATCGATGCTCTCCTAGGGATTTACATTCGCTTTATCTTGATCAGCCCAATTCCTGTGAATTCAGTCAAACAGACGCATATAAATCATTTTTTTTTATTTAATGAAAAGAGTTGAATCGTGTTATCTAACGTTATTTATTTAATGTTTATAAATTTTTTACTTCATTTAAAAGCAAGTGAAAATAACAACAATAAAAATAATTTTTAAGAAAAAACAAAAACCGACCTCAAAAAATTAAATACAACAAATAAAATACACTAAAAGGTATAAAATAATTATTATCTTATTTAGTTACAACTAAACGACGAAATACTAACATGAAATTACTTTTTGAAGTCGGTACCAAACAAACTATACCTATAAGCGAGCGTACTCGCCAAACGTACTAAGTAAGATCCGTCGAGTGCGATTCATAAAAGGTATATGTTTGGCACCAACTTCAAAAGGTAATTTCATGTCAATATTTCGTCGTTTAGTTGTAACTAAATAAGATAATAATTATTTTATACCTTTTAGTGTATTTTATTTGTTGCATTTAATTTTTTGAAGTCGATTTTTATTTTTTCTTAAAAATTATTTTTATTTTTCCTTTTTAGTGATGTTATTAATAGTGATCATATCATCAGAACTTGACCAAATTAATATGACACCATCCCTAAGACACCCCTTTCGATAAAAAAAGAACCATCGAAATCGGTTCATAAACAAAGAGGTTAGGTCTAAACAAACCTAATAAAAAAGGTCTAATACCTATGGAAAAAAACGAAAAAAAATGGGACCAATCGGAAGCTAGACTGGACCCAATGCAAAAAAATTTTCAAAATCGGTTGACAATTGGCGGAGATATGAGGTAACATAGGCACAAAAAAAAAAAAAAAATTCAGTCGAATAGAGAACCTCCTCCTTTTTTGAAGTCGGTTAAAAATAATAATCGTGTAAATTCTATATACCTACATGGCCGATGCGACGCCCGTTCTTTTCGGAGCTTTGATTTTTTTTTATAAAAATTTTTTTTTTATTGTTAGGATAAATAAACTGAATTTGCTTCTTTCCAGTAATTAATTTTGATTTTTCAAATGGTTATTCCAAATATTTCGAGAGCGTTCTCAGCATCTCCTCCTCAGTGGAAACTGTGGGACCACACAATAGGCAAGTCAGTGGGTTGTTACAATTACAGGTGTCAAAAAAGTACTCACCCACTCCCCCACCAATGTGCCGACTCCATCAGTTTGTACAGAACATTGATAAAAAGCTCAATCACACAACACACACATACATATATATACAAATTTAAAATGAGACAACATACGAATATACAATTATTTACATCTCTTTATAATAAAGTCCAATGAAATTTAAAAATCGAAAAATGGTCAGCACCAGAGCTGGTTTAAATTTAACTAACTAATTACTGTTAATGACCAGTCGAGCGAAGGTCAACGACCACAAAATTGTCTACACTTTCTGGCACGCGCAATTAATTAATAAAAAAAGCATAAACGTTTATTTATTTGTCATTTCAATTAAAATTTTGTATTCCCTCATTAAAAAGCCCGTGTCTACCTTGTAATTTACTGTCTTTTTTAGGCTTTGTTGGATGAAACACGATTCCTTGAAAAAACGTTTTGTTTTATTTTTTTCATAGTCAATTATATTCGGCACATTGGTGGGGGAGTACTTTTTTGACACCTGTAATTATAACAACTCACTGACTTGCCTATTGTGTGGTCCCACAGTTTCCACTGAGGAAGAGATGCTGAGAACGCTCTCGAAATATTTGGAATAACCATTTGAAAAACAAAATAAATTACTGGAAAGAAGCAAATTCAGTTTATTTATCCTAACAATAAAAAATTAATATATCCAGTACACACCAAGCCAGCAAAATTCTTATAAAAATTATTTTTATTTGTTGTCTTTTTAGTGATGTTATTAATAGTGACTTAATATAATACCTTACATGCATCTCGTAACAGAAAGCGTCGGGCGAATGAATAAAAAATTCAATTCATAAATATAGAAATTCTCTCAGAAACGTTTGCGGGTTTTAAATGAACGTTTTAAGATTTTTTTTTATAAAATATTTTATTTATTATAATTTCCATTATTTGCTCATAATAATTGAAGATTTCTGTTATTTTGTCATTGATCATATAAACAAAACTTGACCAAATTAATATGGGACCACCCTTAAGGTACCCATTTTTCAATAAAAAAAAGAATTATCGAAATCGGTCTACAAAGTAAAAAGTAATCGCTGAATATACATAAAAAACAATAGTAGAAGTAACCAAGTTAAGTTAAGTTTATGCGTTTTCAAAATCCAAATATTTTTTTTTTCGCTATTTCCCGGTCTTGTATTTCAAGTAGGAACTGGTCATTAGTCAATTTAAACATAAAAATAACTAGATTGCAGTCAAACCTTAAAATAAATAAATAAAACACTAAATTGCAGTGAATTTATCTTGATCAGCCCAATTCCTGTGAATTCAGTCAAACAGACGCAAATAAATCATTTTTTTTTTTTTTATGAAAAGAGTTGAATCCTCATATCTAAGGTTATTTATTTAATGTTTATAAATTTTTAATTTCATTTAAAAGCAAGTGAAAATAACATAAAAAATAAATAACACTGCCTAACAATGAAAATGTTTCGGACTCAAAAATAGCTTATTCTTATGTATTTCCACGCGCTGAATTAAAAATCACCATAAAAATTGCCGAATAGCTCTTGGTTTGGAGATATTATTGGTCAAAACGATGAAAAAGGCCATTTTGACCTTATTTTAGAGTCCCATTTGATATTAAACAGCAATATTTGAAATCAAAATATTTTATTGATAGAAAACAGCTTCCTCTTTGATTGTAGCAGAAGACAATATTTTATTGTCCCCTTCTGCTACTCAATTATTCGGAAAAAAGGACCTTTCAACTGAAATTAAAATAAAGTTTTTGTCTTGTAAAAATTCAATAAATAAGGTAAAAATCGTCATTTGGGAGAATTATCCAATTAAAAAATTAAAAATAATAAACTTTTAAAGTTTATATTAGATTATAGAAAATTTTGGTTTAATTAGGCTCAAAATAGGTTTTTAATAATTTCAATAGGCTGAAATTTCCTAGATTTCAAAACAATATAACACTTGTTTTTTTTTTTTGCTAGTTTAGTTCTTTTATTGTTTGGCAAGCTATGTTGGCTAACCTGAATTTTTTCTAGTTTTTCCTGAATTTTCCAACTTTCCGGGCAACGTTTCCAATTTTTTTTTTACGTATTAACCTGAATTGCACTATTACGAACATTTAAAAAAAAATTAGCCAAATCGGTCCAGGCATTTGAGAGATTTGCGCTTACAAAGAAACAGAAATTCATTTTTATTATATAGATTTAATAAAATTATTTATAATCCTGTAGGGGGGGGGGGTTAGTTTATGCATTTTTAGACTCCTGGAACCCACTGATTATGTATACAAAATTTGGTTAAGTTTGGTAAATGGCAAAGATTTTCATTTTTTGACCTCCCTCCCCCCATTTCGGGGAGTTAGTTTTTGCATTTTTAGACTTCTGCGGGTCCACTGATTATGTATACAAAATTTGGTTGAGTTTGCTCAAACGACCTAGATTTTTAATTGTTAACCCACCCTCCATCGCCCTTAATTTTGGGTCTATATGCACCAAAATCTAATCAGATCTAATGGACCAAAACTAAGTGTGAAATTTGGTTTCGATATTCAAACTGGTTTTTGATCTAGCTCGTCCACAAAATTTGCTAACGCACAGACTAACAGACATTTTGACAAAACAATTATTATCTCGAAAAATATAATTTTTTCGATGTTCACTTATAAGAGCTTTTTTGTAGAACAAAATGGCATGGTTTCGCTCAATTTTTTTTTATCAAAATAGTTTAAGCCTTTTTTGAGATATTTTGAAAAAAAAGAAGGAAAAAACCACTTTTTTCATGCACGATTACAATACGTGACCATACCCTATATGGTAGAGTAAAAACTAAAACGTGATTATAAAAGATAATAAACATAGATAAAATATTCATGCTATAGACAACATAGTTACGATTTTGAGGGTGTGCAAATTCTAGATTATGAGATGAATTGGAAAACTATTATCTATATAAATTTTAACCATAAAACGAGACGCTTCTCGCCAGGGCCGAATTCCCGGGCGTCAGCTAGTTTATTATAATTTCCATTATTTGTTCATAATAATTGAAGATTTCTGTTATTTTGTCATTGATCATATCATCAGAATGTGACCAAATTAATATTGGACCACTCCTAAGATAGCCCCTTTCTAATAAAAAAGAATCATTGAAATCGGTCCACGTGGTAAAAAGTTATCGCTGAACATACATAAAAGAAATTACTAAATTGCAAGTAATTTATCTTGATCAGCCCAATTTCTGAATTCACACAGGCACAGATGCAAATAATTCATTTTTTTTAATGAAACGATTTGAATTCATATTATCTAAGGTTATTTATTTAATGTTTTAAAATTTGTATATTCCATTTAAATGCAATTGAATATAACAACAAAAATAATGAAATTGATAGAATTTTATGCCTGGTTTTATTGGAAAGTTATTGCGGAAAGAATTGAATGAACAAACCCATTGGGGAGAGGAGGGGGGGGGGGGGGTAGATTTTCATTTTTCTAGTTAACGAAAAGGGCCGCAGCCAATTGCTATAAATTGAGTGGGCATGGATGGTGGCCGTAAAAACTCATATGCATATTCCATATTGAGAAAAGCCAATAAAAACAAACCACTTCACTTTGAGTCGTGCTGAGATGGTTCAATTTGATTAAATTTTCAACAAATCTTTTCATAAAATGGCTGATCGCAGCAAATAATATATCTGGGCACTTTATTAGAATAGTTTTTTTTTTTTTTTTGGAAATATAGAATCATGTTCAACCATTGGCACTTGGTAAAATACATCCATTTAAAGTATGATTGTTTAAATTGTGTTTTTACTGCCTTTAAAATACCCATGAGGATTTTCATTATTTATTTGCTTTACTCATCAGAAGAGGGTCCAAAAAAAGTCCCTCTATCTCTCTTTTCCGGGAAAAAGTCGCCTAAAAAGTGTCGCTTTCATAAAGAGGCCATTCATAAAATACGACACCCAAAATTTCGCCCCTTCGTCACGCTGCGTCACATTTTCTGGGACCCCTCCTGACAAATATAACGTCAAACGTCACAAAAACTAGACCCAGGGTCGCCAACACCAAAATACCCCCCCCCCCTAAGATGCCAAAAACCCTTAGAAAGTGCTAAATTTAGAAAAAAAATATATTTTGTATAATGTGGGTAGAGTATTACCAGTCTTGAATTTCTTTCCTCTAAGAGAGATATCAAAACCAAAATAAAAAAATAAAAAAAAACCATAAATTGATATTTCGTAACCTGTTTTGATTCAACCATATGATTCATTTTTATTCATCCAATTGTTAATAAATAAAACCTACCAAAATGTGTTGTTTTTTCAGAAAATTGAGACCTGCTTATGTGAAATATATTTTTAAATAAATTCTTGATTATTTTTTATTCTATTAAATAAATAAAGTTCATTATAAAAACAATTATAAAATGTTTATTAATATTTCTAACGTTTATGGAGAACAAAATATGTTAAAATCCACAATCACAATACTTCTTCAAGGCCTTTTAGAAAAAAGGATTAACCCGACCCATTGTCTGCCTGGGCACAAAATAAAAAGAGTAGCCTTTTTTAAAACCCTAAGAATGGAATTTGACTACCTTAGAATAATTAATTTGATTACGAAAAAAAGCCAACAAAAACAATTTTGTCTAAAGATGAGACCGTGACAGATCGAATTGTCACCCCAAAAATCTACTAACCCGTGAATTTCATCAAAATCGGTAGAGTCGTTTTCAAAATATAACCAAGATACAAATATACAAACAAATAAATATACAATTTTTGCTCGTTTAATAAGAGTAGATAGATATAACTCATTTACTATTTTTTTTTTATCATACTTTACTTGTTTTATATAGCATTTGGAGGGGGGGGGGGAGTTCAATTTAAAATCATGAATTTGGCATCTTATCTAGATTTTGAATGTCACTTTTTTTCCTTCTTGCTTGCTTCATCGTCTTTTTTCTTCTTATCAATTTGTGTCGATGTTCAATTCTCCTGTCGTGTCGTCTAGTTGTTCAGTCAGTCCACCTTTTTCTCATGTCATTCCTAATTAGGTATTTGATACTTCTCATATTTTTCTGCATATTCCAACATTTCTTTTATTTCTTACAACCTCTGCAAATTTCTCCCCTCATCTTTTCCTATATTATCCTTCGGCATCTAACTTTTTTTGCTCAGACTATTTAAGACATTATCTGTCTCATATTCTAGAACTCTTCACATGGTAATGACTTTTTTAAGGCTCTTATAAATGCAACAAATTAAAAAAAGAAATTAATAAATAATAATAATATTTATTATTTTAAAATTATTTTCTTTAAAAATTAATCTATATATATAGTATATAAAAGCCATTGTCAGACAGTACCCGTGGCGCAGCAAGGAACATGTGGGAGAAAAAGCAACTATTATTCAATGACAGTTGTTATTTTGTAAATTTTACAAATAAAACATCTCTATTCTCTATATTATATATCTATAATATCTCTATATATTAATATATTTCTCTATATAGCTTAGAATATTAGATTTACGGCGTGTGTCATTTGAAATTTTAGTAGACAAATCTATTAATTTTAAATATATTATATATTAATATAATATATTTAATTTTTTGGAAATAATTCATACCGCGAAAATTAATTTTTTTTTTTTGAATTTAAGAAAAATATAAATTCTTAAAATTTTAGTAGACAAATTAATTTTAAAATATAAATATATTATATATATTTAATTTATAATATAAGTTTTAATGAGATATAATTTAATGGGATAATGAGATTAATTCTTAATTTATTACTGCGCGGGTCATTTGAAATTTTAGTAGATAAATTAATTTTAAAATTATTATATATAATTAATTTAGAGACAATTTTTAGATAAATTTAAATATTGAAATGTATTATTAAAAAAGAAATAGGTTTCCAACCGATCGGGAATTTCGAGAGAAATGGTTGCATTCTCTAATAAAGTATTTATAAAGCATTTAATGATATTTTTTCATCTTTCTTTGATCAATATTCATTATTCAAAACATATAATTACGGACAGCTAATAATCACATCTCGAGACGCTGGCCGCCAGGTACTGCTCGTAATAGCATAAAAAACAGCTGCGAAGGCGACCTTCGGCGGGGATTTTGTTGGCCAGATGGCTGCATCCCCTGGACTCTATGTAGTGGGTTTTAAAATAATAATTTAAATTTCCTAATTTTAATCACTTGTATTTGTCATGGATTATTAGTGTGTTTTAAAATTTGAAAAAATTACCTCGGCGTAGTCGCGCAATATTATAATAAGTATAGTTATATTACATGCAATCCATGGGTGATGTGGATGCTGCGCATTAGGGTGAGTCGAAAAAACTGAAATTCTTTGTTCGAAAACACTTTTGTAATAGGAAGAAAAAGGGCATAAAAAAAATTAAAATCGATTAACAACTTCCGCTCGGGCATCGAACTTTAGACTTTTGAAAAATTGCAAAAATCACGATATTTTTGTAATTTTTTTCTATTTTTAAAATAAACACACTAGTGTTTTAAGCTTGTTTTATGGTTTAAATATCCTAAATAAATTAAATTCTGATCAATAATATACTTTTTTACGAGAAGTGAACCGCGATTGGAAGTAGGTGTACACTTAATTGGAATTATGTGGAATTATTTTGTAATTTATTAAATAGTGCCACTTCATCTATTGCAGAAGTGGCCAACCTGCGGCTCGCGAGCCACATGTGGCTCTTTGAGGGATTATTTGTGGCTCTCGATTTAGATTTCAAGACTTGAAATATTTTAAATCATCTCTAGATTTTTTTCTGAATCCATTTGAAATTAACATACTTCAAGGTGAGTTTTCCATTTCCAGTATAATTATGACCCAAAAAGCATTTGGAGAATTATAATTAATAGAAGAAGATCAAGCTCTACAATTAAAATATAAGTCGACGTGGATTACCGAATTTTGGAAATTTGTGCCAGAATAGAAGTATCCTGAATTAAAAAAGGGTGGTTGTCGAATTATTTCAATATTCGGAACAACGCACTAATGTGAATCAGTTTATTCGACTTTAAAATTCTAACTAACCAGCATCTCAAAAAATTACTGAGAAGTGCTGTCACCAATTATTCACCAAATTTTAAAGAATTATCAAGAGAAGTGAAATAAATGTGTTTAATTTTTAATATTTAAATTCAATACACATATTTTGTACTTTTATTTATGTTTTCAATAAATATAATTTCTGTAAAAAAAAAATTTTTTAATATCTTTTTTGCATACCTTTTAAATACGTATTTAATTGCGGCTCGCGAAACATTTCAAATTTTGAAAAATGGCTCGGATTATCAAGTAGCTTGGCCACCCCTGATCTATTGTCTTGTACTTGTTAATGAAAGTGGAAGTGGAAGTAGGTGTACACGATATTAGGTCGCGGTTCACATCCTTGTTCGCGCAACATCTTAGAATAAATTGAATTTTTCTAAGATGTTGCGCGGTTGTAAAAAAGTATATTATTGATCAGAATTTAATTTATTTAGGTTACTTAAACCATAAAACAAGCATAAAACACTAGTGAGTTTATTTTAAAAATTTTAACTGATTGAAAAAATTACAAAAATATCGTGATTTTTGCAATTTTTCACAAGTTTTAATTAGGATGCGCGAGCGGAACATGTTAACCGATTTACTTAAGTGCTTTGACATTAAAATTTAATAAAATTCAGAAAGTGGAGTTAATCGATTTGGCAAGTGAAGCAATCATATTTGTAATATTAGTATTAACCTGTAAACTCCTGATGATGGACTAATAATCCGAAATATATTGAGTTTGTATAAACCTCTTTGAGTTTTATTTCATTCACTGTGAAACTACACACCCTTTACTCTATTAACTAACATCATGTTTCACCTAAAACCTACACCACTTTCCATAAGTAAAAAAACATATTTGTAATATCAAAAATTAAAATTTCATAATTTGTAAATTTAAAAAAAAAAAAAAAAAACTCTTTCATAGCTTTTAAGTTTTCACTTCTGTCGGCAGTCCCCATGAGTGTTTTTTTTTTTTATTTTTTTTATTTTATCCAATGCGAAGCATGGGTAAAGTATTGTAATTGGTCTGGCGGCAAGCTCGACTTCAAAGGGTCCTCAGGTAAAGACTACGGAACCCATGGACTCAATTAAGGTCACAAATTGTAGTATTCAATTAGATTGAATTTTAGCACGTGGCGATTTTGACAAAAATTACATGGGGTCTCGTCGAGAGGCTTAAAAGTGCCATTTTTTGGAAGTGCGTGCGGATGGATGGATGGATGGATGTTATCGTTTTTTCGTCCACGATTTTTTCCACACCGTTGCACCAGTTGAAATGAAAATGAAAACCTAACATTATTTTAACAAAATGAAGCGCTGATTAGTTTTTGGTACATATCGGCCCACAAACATTAGTACTTTATTTCGGTACTTTTTTTTAGTTTTTTCTAAATACCTTGAAAATGACTTAAACAATTTTGATGAAATTTAATATTGTAATTGAGTACCTTGAGGACCACAAAAAAGATCATATAAAATTTTTTGTAAAATTATATTTTAAAGTACTTTACCCTAGACTACGATAGTTCATTGGATAAAGTTTAGCAACGATCCGTTGCAGTTTATTTTTTGTATTTTATGCGGTTTTTCTTCTTCTTACAATAGATAGGCAACTTTTCCGCACTAAAGTGTTTTCGAAAAAAAATTCAGTTTTTTCTACCCACCCTACTGGGCATCACTAAAATTTCAAAACATCAAGAGTATATCCATACCATGTCATAAAAAATATAATATTAAATCTAAAAAATAACGAAAAATTTTGGATTTTACAAAAATAAGTTAAAATTTAAAAAATTGATGGGTTCTTTTTTGGACAGCATCCCTTGTTTGAAAAGTCACCGCCCGCCACTGATTGATAGATATAGATATCAAATAAATAGTATACTTTTCGAAATTGGTGATTTTGACCACCACATTCCTTACTAATATGTTGTATTGTATGTTTATGTGTTAATATCTAAATTTTACCTGTTTATTTTTCAAATGCTACCTGAGAACCTGAACCCAATGGGAAAATAAATTTTCCTTTCAAGGATGAAAAATGTTACCCCCACAAGTTCAATGAACGAAAAAATACAAATATAAACAATAAAGGACCAACAAAAAAATTGATTTCTAATAGAGATGTCAAAGCCATTTATAATAGGCAAGAAAGTTGGACAGCTCCTGGATAAAAAATATTCTATAGCTTCTACATTTTTTTTTTTTTGTTAATAGTTTTGTTAAATGGATATATTTTAAGGGTGTATAAGGTTAACAACAATAAGACGACAGATTAGATATTTCGGATAGACATCAAAGGATTCTTCATCTATGAGAAATATATCAAAGAATTATTAAAATATTTTTTATCCCTCATGATTTGAAAAGTCAAACATTCCATAGTCATTTCAGTTTTAGAAAAGTGATTTTAACAAACCAGTGCAAAAATAACTTTTTAAGCTTAGTATGGAAATAAATAAATAAATAAAAAAATATTGCCAAACAAATAATAGTAACAAAATTTCATTATTTTTAACCGACTTCAAAAAAGGAGGAGGTTCTCTATTCGACTGAATTTTTTTTTTGTGCCTATGTTACCTCATATCTTCGCCAATTATTAACCGATTTTGAAAAAAAAAATTTGCATTGGGTCCAGTCTAGCTTGCGATTGGTCCCATTTTTTTTTTTTTCGTTTTTTTTTCATAGGTATTAGACCTTTTTTATTAGGTTTGTTTAGACCTAACCTCTTTGTTTATGAACCGATTTCGATGGTTCTTTTTTATCCGAAAGGGGGTGTCTTAGGGATGGTGTCATATTAATTTGGTCAAGTTCTGATGATATAATCACTATTAATAACATCACTAAAAAGAGAAAAATAAAAATAATTTTTAAGAAAAAATAAAAACCGACTTCAAAAATTAAATGCAACAAATAAAATACACTAAAAGGTATAAAATAATTATTATCTTATTTAGTTACAACTAACGACGAAATATTAACATGAAATTACTTTTTGAAGTTGGTGCCAAACATATACCTTTTATGAATCGCACTCGACGGATCTTACTTAGTACGTTTGGCGGGTACGCTCGCTTATAGGTATAGTTTGTTTGGTACCGACTTCAAAAAGTAATTTCATGTTAATATTTCGTCGTTTAGTTGTAACTAAATAAGATAATAATTATTTTATACCTTTTAGTGTATTTTATTTGTTGCATTTAATTTTTTGAAGTCGGTTTTTATTTTTTCTTAAAAATTATTTTTATTCAAATGGATACATTTCCGTAAGGTGTCGTATAGGAGGTTAAGTACGCTAAATTTAGTATAAATCGATCAAATTTGAATTTTAAATAAAAAAAATAAAAAGAACAGAAAGTAGTGTGTTAACCCTCCAACCCCCCCCCCCCAAAAAAAAACATCCAAATTTAAATCCCGCAAATAGTAGTTCATTACAAATATTATTATTATATTATATTAATTGTTTTCTCATCTATTTGTTTTGTTTACAATATTTTATTGATTTTTTATTTGTATTGTTGAAAAAGTAAATAAAGCAAAATCTACAAGCAGAAAGCGGAATTGAGATTTGTTCATTTTTAGTGGGCTTTGCTTATTTATTATTATTATTATTATTTTGACCAAGATAACATCAGGGCACGCAGGGCCTAGGTGCTGCCAGGAGCGAAGCCGTGGGGAACAGCTAGTTTGGTAAATATGATTTAAAATAAAACGTTCAATAAGAATTTAATAAAAATTATACTATAATAATAAAAAAATCTGGGCATCAAGGTCATGTCTCCTATTCCTCTAACGGTGCGTAGCTAACCCCCCCCCCCCCCCCCCCACCTCCCGAAAATTAATTAATACCACCAGAAATGTTTTTCTGGCTTGGTTAACTATTTGTAAAAGAAAAATAAATTGACACGTTCTGATGTGGCCATCCACTTGACTTTACCATACACTTCTGGTTGAGTTTGGTACAAGGGCCTAGATTTTCATTTTTTGGCCCCCGCCCTCCCATTTTGGGGGGTTTGTTTTTGCATTTTTAGTGTTCTAGGGGCCCACTAATTATGTATACAAAATTTGGTTGAGTTTGCTCAAATGGCCTAGATTTTTATTTTTTGACACCCCCCCCCCTCTAATTTTGGCTCTAAAATAATATTTTCATTATTTTAGGTTCATTTTATAGTATATTTCATTTTTCTTGTTTTTTAAGTTTGAAAATTTTACATTTTAACCCTCCCCCCTGCTCCCCTTAATTTTTGGTAGATATGCACCAAAATCTAATCAGCTCTTAATCTCAATGGACCAAAACTACGTCTGGAATTTGGTTTTGATATTCCCACTAGTTTTTGAGCTAGTTCGTTCACAAAAATTTGGTAACGCACAAACAGACTAACAGACATTTTGACAAAACAGTTATTATCTCAAAAAATATAATCTTTTCGATGTTTACTTAAAAGGCCTTTTTTTGTAGACCGAAATGCCATGGTTTTGCTCAATTTTTTTAATCAAAATATTTTCACCGTTTTTGAGATAATTAGAAAAAAATAAACAAAAAAACCACTTTTTTCATGCACGATTACAATGCTTGACCATACCCTGTATGGTAAACAAACACCTCTACAAAGTGGTATATGAATTGGTCATATATAGTTTGAGTCGAGGGGTGAACCGCGATTGGAATTAGGTGTTCACCGTCTTTGGAATTATTTGGAATTCATTAGATAATCTATTGTCATCTATTGTCTTCTACTTGGAAATGAAAGTGGAAGTGGAAAGTAGGTGTACACGATTTTAGGTCGTGGTTCACCCCTCGGTTTTAGTGGTACGAGAATAACAAGTTTGAGATCCTCTGAGGTATGATAATCGAGACAGAAAATCATGGTTGTAATTAATTTTTATTCTCATTTCAGATATATTTAAAAACAAATAAATATCCTTTCAAAAAAATATTTTTGAGTGAGTTCCGTGGGTGGGCACGTTCTCCGATCATTTCAATCTTAATTTTCTAATGATTAACCAAGTTGAATATAATATATTCTTCTTAATTCACTCTCGTACATGTGAGCATTGTAATCGTTGAATTAAATCAATTATTAATTTAATAATTAGAGCAAAGAAAAAAATGCAAATGAACCTTTCTCAAAACAAAGTTGGAATCTTGATAATAATAATTAAGCATATTGAAAGTTTAAATTTAATCAAAACTTTTAACATATAAATTACTTGTTACAGTAAACAATATTTTTCATAACATTTGCTGGGTTCCATAGTATATTATATAGTTTCGTCATGTCTGTACGTGTATAATATTGTCCTAGCTGCTACAATTTACAAGTTAGTTAAATTTCATAGTCGTATCCTTTTAATATCATGATACTTTTATTATTTTTGTTTGTAATTTTATTAAAATAATTTACAAAAAATATTAATATTCCATATTTTTATGGGAAAATTCATTATAGTAGGTATTGTAAGATTACAATACGTATCTAATTAATAAAAAAAGTAAAGTTAGTATTTATTTTTGTATTTTTACAATAAAATAATATGATTTTACTATACTATATATATTTATCTAGATTAATTTGTAACAACGCTTAGAGAAATTTCTCTAAAAAAATTACCCTCTTGCCTAGAATCGAACCGACGAACTCTTGAACTATGGTCATCAGCTCTAACCACTAGACCAATGTCACATTAATATTTATACCTTGATTTCTTTTACTAAAACTATATATTTTTGATTTAGACTTTGTGTCTAGATAATATTGTATTCATTTGAACTCGAATGAAAATGAAAAAACACCAATAGATTTTAAATTAAGAAACATTAAATATATATTAATTAACGAGGCAAATTTGAAATATAATTGTCAGCTCGGATTTTAAACTGATGGCTCCAATCGATTTTCATTAACCAGGCAAATTTGAAATATATATATTCGAATTTTGAAATGAAAGACTCCAATTCATTTTAAATTAAGAAACATTAAATATATTGATAATTGTTTCTCCCCCCGCCCCCCACCACTCAAAAATTAAAGATGCGAAACTTTTAAGAGACGATGTATTTTCGCTAGTTTACGGGTATACATTTGGAGTGTGGTTTTTTAAGAGGAATAAAATTTTTCAGACCGAGACGCTGCCCGCCAGGGCACCAGCCCGGAGAGCCGAGCTTCGAGGGCGTGCCGAAGGCACGCACGAAAAGCTCGTTATTATATAGTTTCTTTTTAATAATCATAGAGGGTATGGTCAAGTCTTGTAATGGCATGGAAAAAGTGTTTTTTTTTGCTTCGTTTTTTCGAAATATCTCAAAAATGTCTGAAATTATTTTGATTAAAAAAATTATGCGAAACCATGCCGTTTTGGTCTACACATAAACTGATGTGGCCATCCATATGACTTTACCATACACATGGCCCACCAAGGCACGCACGAAAAGCTCGTTATTATATAATTTCTTTTTAATAACCATAGAGGGTATGGTCAAGTCTTGTAATGGCATGGAAAAAGTGTTTTTTTTGCTTCGTTTTTTCGAAATATCTTAATTTTGGACCCATTAGGAATTAATAATATCTCCTTTTAATTATGAGACTATTCTATTAGAAATATTCGGCTTTCTTCCATTTTTGATTGTAAATATTTTTGCACCCGTCAATTTTGGCCCCGATAAAAATAATATCTCACTTTTAATATTATAAGTTCATTTTACATTAAATTTCTTTTTTCTTGGTTTGAAAATATTATAATTTTAATTTTTAACCCTCCCTCCCCCATTTAATTTTGGGTCGATATGCATCAAAATCTAATCAGCTCTTAATCTCAATGCACCAAAACTACATGTGAAATTACGTTTTGATATTCACACTAGTTTTTGAACTAGAGCGTACACGAAATTTGGTAACTTACTAAAGAACGAACTAACGAAAAGACATTTTGATAAAATAAATAACATCTGGTAAAACATAATTTTTTCGATGTTCAGTAATTAGAGTTTTTAGACCAAAACGCCATGGTTTTGCACAATTTTTTTTTTTTTTATCAAAATAGTTTCAGCCGTTTTTGAGATATTTCGAAAAAAAAGAAGGAAAAACTTTTTTCATGCACGATTACAATACTTGACTATACCCTGTATGGTAAAGTAAAAAGCCCTAATTTTCGAGATATCAAATGTTTTGTCAAAATGTCTGTTAGTCTGTGCGTTACCAAATTTTTGGGTTCAAAAAAACAAACAAACAATATAAGTTGTAGACCCTTTAATCGATGTGTATTAAATTTCGCATATGCACCCTATATAACCTTATGAAAATGAGTCAGCATGTGAAATTGATAGTGACCAAATATTTTCAAACAAAAATTGAAGAAAGCGGTTCTTTCTAATAAAATAGTTTCATAATTAAAATGAGATATTAATTTCTAATGGGGCCAAAATTAAGAGGGGGAGGGAGGGGTTCTTTCCTAAATAATCATAAATTATTTTAATTAAATATTAAATACTAGCTGCAAGGCCCGCCTTCGGCGGCCCTCTTGCTAGCCAGGGGACGCGCCCCCTGGACCCCCCCAACACTCCATTCCGACCACTAAACCCCGCCATCACAAAACCCCTCCAGCACCCCGCACCATGCACCCGTTCCCAACCCCCGCCTCCGCACCACCACTCGCACCCCTCCAACCCTGCGCACCACAACCCCGCCTAGCCCCCTGGACCCCACCCCCGCTATGCCCCCTGGACTCCACCCCGCACCACCCCTTGCACCACGACCCTACTCCGCCTCACTCCTCCCCTATTCCACCCCCGCACCCAGTTTTTGCATTTCTAGCCTTCTAGTGACCCACAGATTATGTATACAAAATTTGGTTAAGTTTGGCCCAAGAGAAAGAATTTTCATTTTTTGAGCCCCCCCCCCCCCCACACACACATTTTGGGTGGTTAGTTTTTCCATTTCTAGCTCTCTAGAGGCCCAGAGATTATGTATAGAAAATTTGGTTGAGTTTGCTCCAAGGGCAAGAATTTACATTTTTTCACCCTACCCTCCATTTTGGGTGGTTTTTTTTGGAAATTTTTCTAAACAAAAGTTGTCAGAAATCACATCCCTACAACTTTGCTTATTATAAAATTTGCCGTAGGATTAATAATTTAGGAGTTATTTGATAATTTTCATTCGTGCGCTCCCCAAACCCCCTTCTGGGGTCAAAATATCAAAACTTTATATAGCTAAAAACGTAAGTTAGAAGACATCTTATGTAAATATGAAATTTCATAATAATCCCTTCAGCCGTTTTTACGTGAATCGTGAGCAACTTTTCGGAAACCACTGAAACAGACAGACATACAGACATAAAGACATACATACAGACAGACAGGAATTTTGTTGAGGGTGTTTCCGTTCATAACTTTGCTTGAAACGTGTGCAACCAAAATTTGGCGTGATTTGGACCAATGTACAGACAAAACCTTAATTTTATATAATATAGATAAGATAGTGGCTAGGTGTATGTTAAAGTAATCATGTGGATGGCCACATCAGTTTATTTTTTACTATAAGCAATTTGTAAATTTCCTATCTATTTTTATGGTAAAAATTATGTAAATCTATAATTTTTTTAACAGTGCACGCATGTAGAGAAATTATAAATATAATTGACGCAACTCCCAAATAAAAAATAATGCTGATGAAAATAATATTATACGTACCACCGGCAGTACACAGTACCATAGTTCAAAAACTGCTGTGATACCCACAACTGGTACAAATTTCGTTATGTTGCTAAGTGTTTTTATTTTCAAAACGAAGAACTGATTAGATTTTGGTATAACTTCAAAACTTCTGGTTAGAAAATGAGAAAAAACTTAAATTTTATCAAACGGTCAAATTTGAGACAGAAGTATATACAATTTTAGCTGTATTTGTTCGTCAATTTTTTTTTGCTAATTTACAAAAATATATAGAGGGCTTACATTCTTGAAAATTTTTTCTCCTTTTTTTTCTTAAATTAATTACTTTTCTCTACTCTCAGAAATACCCTATTTATTTTATATTATTTTTATGCTATTAAAAATCAATTTTGCTTCTCTGAATTGTCTTTAATATCTTCTTAGATTGTAATTAATCATGCTAATAATTATTTTAACATTAAAAAAATGTGCAAAACAATTTATTAATAACTGATAAGAATTTAAAAATAAAATTGATTCCACGCATACATAATCTTTAATCTTATATCATTAAATGAGCAATTCTTGTATTTACATATAATACCATTATTTATTATTGGTAACCATTGCTGAAGGCATGGAAAAATCGATTTATAATCTGGACTAACTTTTGAAAAAAAAAAATTGATAGATTTTTTAAATAAACTAATTATTACAGGCTGTTTAATAAAAATTATTGTATTGTCACCTGATTTACATATAATTCCAAAGTTTCAAATCGATACCACAATTAGAAGCAATATAAAATCGACTTTCTAGAATCCCTTACAATAGACCTGTTATATACAAGTGAAGCTAATATAGAACGTTGAAAAATGAATCGTCTGGTTGAATCAAAATAAAACAAGTGGTTTATAAAATAAACAATAATTAAAAACAAACAAATTATGGAGTGAAGCTATATTGTTAAGATATTATACACCCGAAACTAAAAAAGTATGTGATTCGTTTTTAGGATTGGTAGAATTAGATAATGGTAGTTCTGCAGTGGGTGTTTATGAAGTTTTATGAGGTTATTTAGTATCAGTGGGAGTTAATTTAGAAAATCTAGCTGGATTCGCTGCAGATAATTGTGTGACTATGATGGGATATCCATTGAATGGAGTTCAAAGTATTTTGTTAAAAGAACATGCACATATAATTGTTGTAGGTTGCACATCCCAATCTTTCAATTTATGTTCTTCATATGCGTGTCAAAAACTACCAAAGGCTGTTGAAGTTTTGGTGAGAGACATTTATTCTCACTTTGCCCTTAATTCTAAACGAGGGGTGATGCGCGATTGAAAGTAGGTGTACACCTCTTTGGAAGTATTTTGGAAGTACTTGGAAATATTTGGAAGCACTTGGAAATACTTGGAAATGCTTGGAAATATTTGAAAGTAGGTACTTGGAAATATTTGGAAATGCTTGGGAATATTTGGAAGTACTTGGAAATATTTGGAAGTACTTGGAAATATTTGGAAGCACTTGGAAATACTTGGAAATGCTTGGAAATATTTGAAAGTACTTGGAAATATTTGGAAATGCTTGGGAATATTTGGAAGTACTTGGAAATATTTGGAAGTACTTGGAAATATTTGGAAATGCTTGGAAATATTTGGAAGTACTTGGAAATATTTGGAAGTACAAGTGGAAGTAGGTGTACAGCATATTAGGTCGCGGTTCACCTCTCGGTTCTAAAAGAGTAAATATTTTAAAAGAGTTTCAAAGATTTTTGGAAATCAAACCACAAAAAATTCTTAGACCTCAGAAACTACACTTAAAAAACGATATATTTATAGTTGAGAAATTATATTTGATATGAATAGATGATGAAGTTAATTATGGCGAAATCGATCTCTGTTCAATATGAATAAATTATATACCTACGTATTTTAAGTATTCTCATATTTTTGGAGCAAATAATAATAGTTAAGATGCCACTATTTGAACCAAGCACCAATAAGTGAATTATGAAAATATTGTTATTTGAGTTAATAGAGTAAAGGGTGTGTAGTTTCACAGTGAATGAAATAAAACTCAAAGAGGTTTATACAAACTCAATATATTTCGGATTATTAGTCCATCATCAGGAGTTTACAGGTTAAAAACTGTTTTTAACCTGCAAACTCCTGATGATGGACTAATAATCCGAAATATATTGAGTTTGTATAAACCTCTTTGAGTTTTATTTCATTCACTGTGAAACTACACACCCTTTACTCTATTAACTAACATCATGTTTCACCTAAAACCTACACCACTTTCCATAAGTAAAATTGTTATTTGAGTAAAATAGTAGAATAGTTAAATTTAATAGTTGGGTATTTAAATAGAATAATAGGTAATTACGACAAGAAATGATATAAACTTGGATATTTTTTATTTATAATAAATATAGGTATGTATTTCTGACTAAAAGATGAGTATATTCGTTTTTTAGCCCATTACAGTACATTTTACTAAAATGAATAGTACATTAGAATAAAAGCTCGCGGCAGCACCGGTATTACCCAAAAAATTTGATAGGTTTTTTATATAAACTGATTATTATAGGTTGTTTAATAAAAATGAATCGTGTGGTTGAATCAAAATAAAACAAGTGGTTGATAAAATAAACAATAATTAAAAACAAACAAATTATCGAGCCTAGCTCGGCCCTCTGGGTACTAAAATATTATTTGTAGAAATTAGAAAACTTTAATAGTTTCATTTCTAGTTATGTTATTATTTCAATACTTCACTTATTCTAGATAAGCGATTGTAATAAAAAAATTCATTTCTTCAAAATATGGACCCTTATCTTGTCTTCTTCTCTCTTTTTTTATATATAAAAATTAATGTCTGTGTGTGTCTGTCTGTTCATCTTTTATCCGTTCGCGCATCATTTATCAGATTGAGTTGAAACTTTGTACAGTTGTTGTTGTCACTTGCGGGAAGGTTTCTGAAATAGTATCATTAATGTACATAAAATGTGGGGTGGAGGGGCTAAAAAAATGTAAATCTAGGCCCTTGGAAAAAATCTATAATTACATTTTTCTTAATTTTCTTTTAATAATATTAATTGGTTTTTTTAATTTTAAATCCCGCAAATAGTTAATTACAAATACTATTATATATACTAGTATTAATTGTTTTCTCATTCATTCATGGATTGAAAAATTGGATAAGAAAAATATGGAATTGGAATAATTATCGGAAAAGAGGTTTTTTTTTATTTAATTAGTTTTTTCCTCTTATTAAAAACAAGGACTAAAAAGATGATCAAGAACAGTCGATGGTGGAGAAGTAATCTCCGGAGTCGAAGCTCAAATACAATCTATACATTAATTCATGTAAAATAAAGGGCTTAATAAAATGTAATTGATTAATTGATTTTCTCATTCATTTGTTTGGTTTACAATATTTTATTGCTTTTTTATTTGTATTGTTGAAAAAGTAAATAAAGCAAAATCTACACGCAGAAACCGGAAGAGGCTTAAAAAATTGAAATTTGTTCATTTTTAGTGGGTTTTGCTTATTTATTATTATTATATTTTGACCAAGATTATAAGATCAGCGACCGCAGGGCCTAGGTGTTGCCAGGAGCGAAGCCACGGGGAACAACTAGTTTGGTAAATATATGATTTAAAATATGATAAAAATAGTTGTTTTTTTTTTTATTATTCTTGACATCAAGTCTGACTTAATGAACTGGAATTTATTTACTTAAATTAATAACAAATTTAATTAATTTAAATTAAAAATAATTATTTGTTATATCATTTCCGTCTAAAATGTGTAATTAATTTGAAAGTTTATAAATGAGAAATAAGGACACGTTTTTGTGTGTGATTTTTTTTTTCAACCAACATTTTGTCGACTTTCAGGACTTTTTCAGGGCTTATACCAGAGGTGGGGAGCCTGTGGCCTTTTTGAATTTCTTATGTGGCCTCGAAATGAATTTGAAATAAAGAAAAACTGAATTTAAAATAAATAATCTGACGTGTTCTGATGTGGCCATCCACTTGACTTTGCCATACAACCTGGCCCCTCACTTATATTTAACATTTAATAAAATTATCATGTAGGGGGGGGGTTAGTTTGTGTAATTTTTTAGACTTCTGGAGTCCCACTGATTATGTATACAAAATTTGGTTGAGTTTGATAAATGGCCAAGATTTTTATTTTCCACCCCCCCCCCCCCCATTTTGGGCGGTTATTTTTTCCATTTTTAGACTTCTGGGATCCCACTGATTATGTATACAAAATTTGGTTGAGTTTGCTCAAATGGCCTAGATTTTTAATTTTTAATCCCCCCTCCTCCACCCCCCTTAATTTCGGGTCGATATGCACCAAAATATAATCAGCTCTTAATCTCAATGGACCAAAACTACGTGGGAAATTTTGTTTAGATATTTACACTAGTTTTTGAGCTAGCTCGTCCACAAAATTTTGGTAACGCACAGACTAACAGACATTTTGACAAAACAATTATTATCTCGAAAAATATAATTTTTTCAATGTTCATTTATTAAAGCTTCTTTGTAGACCGAAATGCCATGGTTCAATTTTTTTAATCAAAATAGTTTCAGCCGTTTTTGAGATATTTAGAAAAAAAAGAAGGAAAAATACCAATTTTTTCATGCACGATTACAATACTTGACCATACCCTGTATGGTAAAGTAAAAAAAATTGAATTTGAACAGCAATAACTTTACAAAAGTTACATTTATCGGTATTGAGACTTATGTGGCCTCCTTTGTTACTGCTATTTTAAATGTGGCCTCTCAGGGTAAAAATAAAAGGGTTCCCCACCTCTGGCTTATACAATTATTCTTACAACTTTATATTAATAATGTTCTTATAATTAGGGTTCGGATTTTGCATATAATGCATGTTTTTTCCCTTGATTGCTATTCTTCTAATCTTTTGTATCTGGGCGTTTTGGGGTATTGGGACCCACCCAGAGAAATCTTATTTTGCATATAAATCTATATTTTGGAGTGTAAGTGCATATTTTGCATATTTGTATGATTTTTGTCCCTCGTTTGTTGGCAAATCATAAAATAAATTGAAGAAAATTTTAGAGACATAGAGGGTAGGCCACAGGTTTCAAACCTTTTTTTGACCACCCACCCCCACCCCCTCTCACTGTCAAACAAATCGAGAAAATTTAAGAAAATAATATTTTTTATGAAATTTATTCTAAAAAAATGAAAAATAAATAAATAAATATTAAATTTTTTAAAAAATAATAATTTGCAGATGTTTCTTAAAATTTTCTCAAATTTTTAAAGAGAAATAAATCACGTAAATCACGTAGTTGTTCTATTATGCTAAAAAATATTAAAAAAACCCGAATTTCTTTAAATTTGCCCTTAAATACTTTCCCACGGTGTCTTGTGATATAAAAAGATCATTTTCCCAAGTTAAAATTAACTTTAACAAACAATAGATTTAATGTAAGCAACTTAGAAATGTGTTTGATTATACAGAGCAATAAATTTATTGACTATTTCTTCTTTTGCCCGTTCCTTAATTCGGTTTGAAGCTATCAAGCACTAGATATTACGGTTTATAATGCGTATTTTAAGTGCATATTTCCTTTTAAAATGCATATTTTTAGTTCATATTTAGGCCTTTTTAAATGCATATTTTTCTGTTTTTTAGTGTATATCGATCCGAACCCTACTTATAATTGTATAAGCCATGAAGAAGTCGACGAAACGTTGGTTGAAAATTAAAAAAAATATCACACACAAAAAATTTTCAAAATAATTATTTGAAGAAGTGAATTTAATTTTATTTAGGAAACAAATCTAAGATTTTAGTAGAAATATTTTTACATTGCATATCAGAGGGTTTCGTCCCCTTGGGAATCGAACCCAAGCGCCAACCAAGCTTGCCGGGCCGTTAGCCAAATCTCTCTCCGATATGCAACATATATAAGAAAATTGAAAGGAGTGAAAAATCTGTAGCTTTATTTCTTATATGTTGCATATCGGAGAGAGATTTGTCTTAAGGGTTTGGCTAACGGCCCGGCAAGCTTAGTTAGCGCTTGGGTTCGATTCCCAAGGGGACGAAACCCTCCCATATGCAATGTAAAAATATTTCTACCAAAATCCCAGATTCGTTTCCTAAATAAAATTAAATGCACTTCTTAATTTAATATGATTGGGTTGATTTTTGAAAAAATTCCATCTTTTTTCAAAAAAAGAAACTCCTTAAATCTTTAAACTAAATAATTATTTGATTTCAGATTTCAAATAACTTTCGCTAACTTCACATTGAAAAACGACGTGCGCCTATTTAAATTCTTTTCTACACCCCTGAGAAGGGATAAATCTGAGCGGCCAGGTAACTCACCCCTAGTTTTCCATTGATCGGTTCCTTGAAGGGTGGCCACCCCTTCGTTAAAGTCTCCTGAAGACAACACACCTGTCGCTCGCTCCGTCTTCCGCCACCAGAGCGCTCTGCCGTAGAAACCACTGATAAGTCACTTGTGCAAAAATTTGAAAACAAATCACGTCACAGATTTGAGGTCTCTTATCACTTGAGACTAGGATAACATAGAACCGTGTTGACGAGGGTATGTTAAAACCACTATGCGGGTGATGTTTTCTGCACTAAAGAGATGATTATAAAAAACTAGGTGATCGAGAACTGCGCCAGTGCGTTATGCTAGCTTGCCTAGGGGACTGCCACTGACTGACTGACGCATGGACTGGCTGCTAGAGAGCCAGTCAAATTGTTTTGATGATGACAATGCGCGCGCATGTAACTGTGTGAGTGCATGTCGCTGTTTTTGTTTATGCGAGTCAGAGGGTCCTCTCCCTTGAGGAGTGCGACCCCAGAACAACGAGGGTCTCTACTCTCTCTTCAAAGTGAGAAAGAATCAGGCCAACTACTATCCGGAAACTGGACCGAAAATAATTCTAACCTACATAAAAAATCCCGAAAGAAAGTTATTTTGGCACCAGAATGACCGGAAATTCGCTAACTTTATCTCTAACAATTGTGTTGGATTTTTACTGAGATTTTTTCTTTAACATGTTTTTAATGTTTAAGTAATTTAAAATATTTATATATTAAGGAGTATACTTTAGATCAGCGGTGCCCAACCTACGGCCCGCAAAGAGACTCAATTCGGCCCCCGAGCGAGTTGACACTAAATATGTATTTTTTGTAAAATATCTAAAAAAATTATAAATCATATTATCATTTTCCAAAAGAAAAAAATTACCAAGATGATGCAATTACTCAGCAAAAATTTCGAAGATAGATTTACAGATTTTCATCGGATTAAAATTGAAATACGCTTGTTTGAAAATTCTTTTTCAGTGGACTTTTCTACGGCGCCAGATGATTTACAATTAGAATTAATAAAATTACAATGCCAAACGCCATTACAAGATCTTTTTCGAGAGAAATCTTTACCAGATTTTTATTCAGCGTTTGACTCTTATCCTAATTTGAGGAAATATGAAATGAAAATGACGACTGCGTTTGCAAGTACATATATTTGTGAACTAATATTTTCTAATTTAAAAAGAGCTAAACCAGCGTCTCGCGCTCGGCTTTCAGATGATCACCTTCATTCCATATTAAGGAGAAACGTTACCCAACTTGAACCAAATATTCAAAAATTAGTTTCTGAAAAGCAACATCAGACTTCACATTAATAAATCGTGACTACAAATTTTGTCTTTTTTTAATATTAACCCAAATTTATGATTTCGTTTAATTCAGGTATCAGCAATCTTTTAAATGTATTCAAATTACAAGTTGATTAAAAAACAACTAGAAATCTTAATAATATCCTAATAAAAAGGATTGTATATTTTAGCAGCACCATTAATTTAAAAAAGTAATATTTTCATTAAATTTAGAAATATTTTGAAAAAAAAATGAATCAGCACAAAAATATTCATGAATTCATTGAAAATGTTGCGTTTTTTTAATTAAAGGTGCCGCTAAGATATACAATTATAAAGAATCCGGCCAGCGAGATCCTATGTCATGTTGAATCCGGCCCGCAGACAAAAAAGGGTTGGCCACCACTGCTTTAGATAAATTAATATTCACACATATATATGTACAATAGGCTGGTCCTATTTTGGGTATTTTCAAATTTTTACCCTGACAGATGGTCCGAAATAGTAATAATAATTTATTTGTTAGGGACTAGTTTCGAAGGTTTGACCTTCATCATCAGACTTTTAATTTGAAATATTTTTTATCTGTTATTTCTCGTGTGTTCAATTACCCGATTGGATATAATATAAAAAAAACAAAAAAAAAACCCGATTTTATAAATGGCCTGCCAAGCCTAAAATTTTTACGATCTCGCCCTTTTTAAATAAAGTTTGCCGACCTCTGGATAACCGCATCATATAAATAATTTTTCGTAATTATTCAAATTTAACATTAGATTTTTTAACACAACAAAACAGGCTGTAGTACAGCACGATGTCAGAGTATTTAATCCATATTTTCAAAAAAAATAAGATGACGTGTTCTGGTGTAGCCATCCACTTGACTTTACCATACAACCTGGCCCCTAAAATTATTTATAATCATGTAGGGGGGGGGGATTAGTTTTTGCATTTATATACTTCTGGTGTCCCACTGATTATGTATACAAAATTTGGTTGAGTTTGGTAAATGGCCAAGATTTTCATTTTTTGCCCCCCCCCCCTTATTTTGGGCGGTTATTTTTTGTATTTTTATACTTCATGGGGTCTACTGATTATGTATACAAAATTTGGTTGAATTTGCTCAAACGGCCTAGATTTTTAATTTTTAACCCCCCTCCACCTCCCTTAATTTTGGGTCGATATGCACCAAAATCTAATCAGCTCTTAATCTCAATAGACCAAAACTATGTGTGAAATTTGGTTTAGATATTACCACTAGTTTTTGAGGTAGCTCGTCCACAAATTTGGTAACGCACGGACTAACTAACTAACAGACATTTGGACAAAACAATTATTATCTCGAAAAATATAATTTTTTCGATGTTCACTTATTAGATCCTTTTTGTAGAGCGAAATGCCATGGTTTAGCTCAATTTTTTTAATAAAAATAGTTTCAGACGTTTTTGAGATATTTCGAAAAAAAGAAGGAAAAAAACACTTTTTTCATGCATTACAATACTTGACCATACCTTGTATGGTAAAGTAAAAAGGGTGAAAAATGGAGATAGCAAGGTAACAATAAGAGATTAAGAACAGTTAAGTTCAAGTGAACAGAATTTCCTAGAGAATGAGATAAGAATCAAGTTTCTAGGATGAATATACCCTTAAGGTTTTGAAATTTTAGGGATGCACCGCGCCCACAGCATTCATGGTCAGGGATGCCGGAACCGTGGGGTCAACTGACCCCCCTGGGAATTTGTCTACGTATTCCATACCCCTGGGGGCCCCTGGCATTTTGCCCGTCCTGCCACCCTATTGTTACGCCAATGTAGAGAACACTTAGGGTCGGTTGTATGTCGCAAAGTAAATGCTTTTTACCACTAATCCCAGTCCCTCCATTTACCATCTACCCTGTGTTAGTGGTAAAAAGCATTTACTTTGCGACATACAACCGGCCCTTAAACAGTTGTAGATAGTTAGCTACGATGGCTCACACCTTTGCCGACCATCTAGAGAGCATACCGAGTATTGAAAAAGACCATTTATAAGTACTATTATTTATCACTCTTTCTATATAAACATGAATGAATGTTTTAATTTATATACTTAACACGTTTTTCTTCTGCATAATTAATTAATGTAAAGAGAATAAAAAATTCCATTATATAGCAAGCCATGTTTTTTGAAATTTTATACCATTAATAAAATTTAACAACTAATTTTAATTATCATTTAGTACGTAGTAGTAGTTTGGCCGATATTTATGTAGATGTGGTGATGAATGTTGAGATATACTTATTATATATAATGCATCTGGCCTCTTGGGGAAATATGTAGGTGCAGACTTCTCTTATAAATAAAAATGTTTTTTCTTTGAATTATAATAAAAAGTTTGCATATGTAAAATTTTACTTAATTTATACATTTCTATAAGAGTGTTTGTTCATCGAATCATGACGTTTTTTGTATACTGAAGAGTGAAGATGGCAAAGAGTTTTTGCTGAACTGCGTATCGAATTTTGATAATAATTCCAAAAAACAAATCTATTTACAACTCAAAGAAAAGAGGTTTTTTAACCGACTTCAAAAAAGGAGGGGTTCTCAATTCGACTGATTTTTTTTGTGTGTCTATGTTCATATCTTCGCCAATTGTAAATCGATTTTGATGATTTTTTTTGAATTGGATTCAGTCTAGTTTCCTATTGGTCCCGTTTTTTTTTTCATTCGTATTGGACTTTTTTTGATATGTTTGTTCAGGCGTAACTTCTTTGTTTATGAACCGATTTTAATTATTCTTTTTTTATTGGAAAGAGAGTACCATAGGGGTGGTATCATATTAATTTGGTCAAGTTCTGAAGATATGATCAATGACGAAATAACGTAAATCTCCAATTCCTATGAACAAATAATCGAAATTATAATAAATAAAATCTTTTATAAAAAAAATCAACCTTAAAGTAATTTCATGTTAATATTTCGTCGTTTAGTTGTAACTAAATAAGATAATAATTATTTTATACCTTTTAGTGGATTTTATTTGATTTTTAAGTTATTATTATTTTATTTGTTGCATTTAATTTTTTTGAAATTGGTTTTATTTTTTTATAAAAATTATTTTTATATATATAAGAGAAGTCTACACCTATTTCTCCAAGAGGTCAGATATATACAGGGTGCGTCAACAAAATCCTGCCAAAATGCAATATGAATTTTCAGATGTTCTATACCAGTAGTTCTTACCTATAGGTCGCGACTCAAATTTGGGTCGAGAATCATATTCTTTGGGTCGCGTAGAGTCGTTAAAAAAATATTTAGATATTTTACTAAATTTATTTTCAATAAGTTTCAAAATATATCTTAATTTTTTCAATACTTTTACTAAATAAAAAAATATTAAAAATACATACATTTTATATTAAATTTTCCTAGGATCGAAATTTTTTTTATGTTAATAATTGTTTAAAGGGGATCGGATTAGCCGAGAGCTTAAAGACACTAGCCTTCTAAGCAGGAGTCCCGGGTTCGAGTCCGAGTCCCTGCATTGATATTTGACCGGCTATAATCTGATTCCTAGTCACCAATCCGTCTGGCAAGCGTGGTGACTTAATGACAACCCCTTCCATTTGATGAAAGAGGCCTATATTCAGCAGTGGATTGTCGCTATCGACAGGCTGATGATGATGATGATGAATTGTTTAAAAAAAATTATATGTAAGTAAAAAAAAGGTCATGATTGTAAAATTGAACAAAAATTCTCAAGTATGAACTTTTTGGGTTGCAACATAAAAATATTTCTCAAATGTGGGTCGCGGCTTAAAAAGGTTAAGAAACACCGTTCTATACCACTTCGAGAGGTCGCGATTGATGTCCAAATAGTTTGATGCATTTACTAAACATTCATAACCTTGAAACAGTCACAATGTTGTAACCAAGTAACCGGAGTATAATCGAAGACCCGCGATTATCGAAAGTGTACGCCCTGGGCGCTCAGCGATTCTTCCGGTTGCCAAGATCGACTGAGTATGATGTCGTCGAGAAGTATAACGTGTCAGAAAAGTCCAAAGACGGTTTTGCAACACCGCCAAAGAAAGTTCACCGAAGAAGCGCGTTATCAAGACGCCCAAAATCATTCAACGGGTTCAGGAGCTGATTTTTGAGAATCCAAAATTGTTGTCGTTGTGAGTGAAAAGAAGTCCGTGGTGAGACAGGTTACTCTCTAAAACTGAATCAGTGGATATCCACTGAATAACAGTGACTATTCACTTATCCAAACAGTCACAATCATACCACTGCTAATCAGTGGATAGTCACTGAATGTATTAGTGGATTTTTAAAATTCACTGATTCATTAGTGGCTAAGCCGTCAGACAACCTCTGTTTGAATCAGTGAAAATTAAAAACCACTGTTGAATCTGTTGAAATTAATACAAATGATTGATTTTTCAGTGATGTATATGATCGCTGGAGAAATCAGCTGAAATTCCACTGATTCATTTTAAGAGAGTAGTTTTACCCTTCTGATGACATGTTTTTGCGAAAGTAATCCTGCTCAGTACGAGAGGAACCGCAGGTTTGGACATTTGGTTCACGCACTCGGTCGATCGGCCGTTGGTGCGAAGCCTGAACCCCCTCTAAGGCCGAATCCCTTCTAGACAATTTGTATTGAGCAATAATAAAACTCGGGAGACCCGTTGTGTCGAAAGGCACTATAACTATGTAACTTTCTTAGATGAATACGTTCAATCGTGTTTATCGTATAAGCCTTTTTTGCCGTTACTTGTAAACTATGTTGTAGACGAAATTCTTTTCGATTCTATAATTTTACTTGAAGCGGTCAACTATGGGTGTATATTCGATGTCGGGACTCAGGAACCCAACTATGCATCGAATCGTCGAGGAGGAACTCCGCTACAAGTTTTATTCAATTAAAGTGAGGCAAGACAACGTCGACAAGTTTTGGTCCAAAGAATTTTGCTCTCCCAACAGCCCAGATTTAAATCCTTTGGATTTCTAAGTATGCATCGTATTGAAGCAACATTCGCCGATATGGTCTGTGACTCGTTAAAACCGAACTGCGAACGCATTAGCCCGAGAATGGAGGCGGTCAAAAGGAGGTTATATGGAGTAAATGTGTTCTTTAAGACCTAACAAACAATTTAGTAAAAAAAAAAAAAATTATAAACTTCTCCATTTTTGGAATAAAAATTAAAATTTGAAAGTTTATAATAAGAAAATAATTTTAAGAAAAAAATAAAACCGACTTCAAAAAATTAAATGAAATAAATAAAATACACTATAAGGTATAAAATAATTATTATCTTATTTAGTTACAACTAAACGATGAAATATTAACATGAAATTACTTTTTGAAGTCGGTGCCAAACATATACATTTTGTGAATCGCACTCGACGGATCTTACTTAGTACTTTTGGAGGGTAGGTATTCTCGCTTATAGGTATAGTTTGTTTGTTACCGACATCAAAAAGTAATTTATGTTAATATTTCGTCGTTTAGTTGTAACTAAATAAGATAATAATTATTTTATACCTTTAGTGAATTTTATTTGTTGCATTTAATTTTTTGAAGTCGGTTTTATTTTTTTATTAAAAATTATTTTTATTTTTCTCTTTTTAGTGATGTTATTATTAGTGATCATATCATCAGAACTTGACCAAATCAATATGGCACCATCCCTAAGATACCCCCTTTCCAATAAAAAAAGAATCATCGAAATAGGTTCATAAACAAAAAAGTTAGGCCTGAGCAAACCTAACATAAAAGGTCTAATACCAATAAAAAAAATGGGACCAATCGGAAGCTAGACTGAACCCAATGTAAATTTTTTTTCAAAATTGGTTCACAATTGGCTCCTTTTTTGAAGTCGGTTAAAAATAAGGACAAGTTTTTATGTGTGACTTTTTTATTTATCAGCCAACGTTTCATCGACTTTGACGACTTCTTCAGGGCTTCTACAATCATAAGAACATTATTAATATCAGGTTACAAAAATACAATTACAATTCCAGAACAAACACATATTAATAGTTTACTCACCAAATAGTCATGCCACACATTCGTCGGCTGGTGGGTAAACTATTAATACATGTTTGTTCTGGAATTGTAATTGTATTTTTGTAACTTGATATTGATAATGTTCTTATGATTGTAGAAGCCCTTGAAGAATAGTCAGTTGTTTATTGGCATTATCTTTTTTCTCAATTTTTGATCAAAAACAAGTGCTGATGATGTCGTCTTAAGCGAAACAAAATGTACATATTGTCCACCCGTTAACTGCAAACACAATAAAAATACTAAAATCAATTTAGTAGTGTTTCATTTCATTATTGAACAACCAAAGTATTCCCCAAGACCTTCTATCAAATAATTATTTTGAAAGTTTATAATGGGTAATAATAATAATAAGGACCGATTTTTGTGTGTGACTTTTTTTATTTTTCAACCAACGTTTCGTCGACATCTTAAGGGCTTCTACAATTATAAGAACATTAATATTAAGTTGCAAGAATAATTGTAGAAGTCCTGAAGAAGTCGGTAAAGTCGACGAAACGTAGTGATGAGCAGAATTGGTCTTGGTCTTACAGTCTTGGTCTTGCCTTGCTCATCACTAATATTAATACTCAAAATCAAAATAATAAAAATATTTTTCTTAAAAGTGATCACGACTTTCTAAACACCCTATAGAAGACTTTACAAACACACACTCTGCCTATATTAATTAGTGATGAGCTTGGTCTTGCAGTCTTGGTCTTGGTCTTGCTTTGCTCATCACTAACGAAACGTTGGCGGATAATAAAATAAAAAAAGTCCCACATAAAAACTTGTCCTTATTTTCCTATTATAAACTTTCAAATTAATACAAATTATGGACGGAAATGATAATAATAAAAATTATTATTCAAAAAAAATGTTTAATTTGTCCGAATTTGGTTGACGCACCCTGTATCTCAACACCCACTCATCCGCCCATCTACACATTTAATTTTAATTTTACTAATAATATTAAATTATTAAAAAACACTGTTTTCAGTATCTGGATTTTTTTATTCACTTCTCATTGCCACAATTTTTCACTAGTCAAATGAGTAACTCCATCATGGCACCCGGCCCCCTATGGGACGCATTTACAAATTCACTCCCCCACCACTTTTTACTCTCGATAGCCCAGCGACCGCACCAAACTATTTCTTATACTATTAACCTCCACATGGTCAACATGTCCATAGAATTACATTAGGTGTGTTACTCGCTAGCAAGGGCGGATCCAGGAATTTTTTATGGGGGGGGGGGTGAATGTATATATAAGGTGCCCGATGTATATTAGATCTACTTTTTATCTCGGAAGTGTGTCGCGATCGAATTGTCCAAGCGGGGAGGGGGGGGGTCAGAGACGCCCCCCCCCCCACACACACACACATAGAACTTTATTTTCAATTTTAAAAATTTAAAAAAAAATAACAAATGTTTTGAGGGGCGGTCGCCCCCCCCCCCTGGATCCGCCCTTGCTCGCTAGTTGTATGGCCCTGAAAGGTAAGAATATTCTGATAGCTAAAATTCATATCCTATTCGTGTTCATTTCTTTAATTATTTTTCTCTTTTGTCCTGAAAGGTTCTTCTGTTTTAATCGTCCGCTCGCTTGACAAAGCACAAAACACAGACCAACTCCTTTGCCCTAATCAGCGGCAAAGCTTCTATTCTGGACAACAAGTCCAAAAACCACTCAAGGTTTTCTTCACTATCGCTAAGCCGCGCTTAGCAAAATATATGTTTTTTGGCACCCGATCGCTTGGTGACCAACAAAACCTAACAAGGCGGCAAGAAACCAACCGTTTTCTTTCTGAACAAATTCAGAAAGGCCATTATTGGCGCTCTATATCTTGAGCAGCCCCCACATGGCGCATTCAATTTTGCGCATAGAATCTAGAAACGGGAGCCAGGCTCCAAATGGCTTGTACCTTTCCCAAACACTCTCCTTGATCACATCAATCTACACCACTCCAAAAATCAAAAACCTTCCCCTTTGTTGATTACTCAATACATTTTATATAAACGTTAAATTGTTTACCCTTTTTTTTTTTTTTTTTTTTTTTTTTTTAATGCAATCGAATGCAAGAAGGGGTGCACCAGTAAAGATGTAGCCCCTATGGATCTCGAAAGACCCTTGCATTACCGAAGAGAAGGGAAAGTTGATTAAGTGAGAGGGTGTAGACGTAGGTGTCTATGCATCCTGGTTTTGAAGGTTTGAAGATCATAGGTGCTGGGAAAGATAGAGGCTGGGAGAGAGTTCCAGTTCCTTGAAGTCATGGGGATATATGTATTCGCGAATGAAGTGGTCCGGCACTTTTCCAATTTGACCGCAAAAGAGTGTTGGGAGTCGGCAAAACGTGTGCTGCGTGCAAAGCATGCTTTGGGGGGAATTATTGATTTTATCTCATCAGAGCACATGCCGTGATAGTATCTATAGAAAAGGGAAAGGGCAGAGACATCTCTTCGATGAGCCAGCGAGTCGAGGGAGTCGGTGAGGGTAGAATCGTCAATTAGCCTGACGGCTCGTTTCTGAATTGCATCAAGGGTAGCAAGAGAATATTTTGAGGCTCCTCTCCACAGATGAGAGCCGTATTCGAGACAGGGGCGGATTTGGGCCTTGTAGATGGTGAGAAGTTGTGGGGGTTTGTAAAATTGCTTGGACCTGAATAAGAAGCCAATCTTCCTTGCTGCAGATTTCGCCACAGAGGAGATGTGTTCATTCCAAGACAGGTCAGATGCGACAGAGACGCCCAACATGGATAGGCTGTCACACATTTTCAGGGTATTCGAATCGAAGTGAATATCAGGGAAATCTCTATTTTCGCGCCTAGAAATTAGACAACATTGAGTCTTATTTGAATTAAAGTTAACTAAATTTTGAGAGCCCCATTTATTCAGTTTGTCTAGGTCGAGAGTAATTGAGGAGGCAATATTGATTCGATTATTCGGGAGAGAGGGTTTACCGTGTAGAGTGCTATCGTCGGCGTAACAATGAGTGGGGTTTGCCGTTTGATCAATAAGGTCGTTTATATAAATAAGGGAGAGTGTGGAGGAGATTACAGAGCCTTGGGAACACCAGAGTTTGTGGAGAACGATTCAGATGATGTTCCATCCACCACAACTTTTATACTTCGGTTTGTCAGAAAGCTTTCTATCCATTTGCGAAGTGTTGGTGTGAATCCAAAGGCTGGCAGTTTGGCAAGAAGATTTTTGTGCCAAACCTGGTCAAAAGCTTTGGAGATATCAAGGGCTACAGCGAGGGTTTCTTTTCCGGCCTCTAGAGTATTTCATACTCCTTTGAAGAGAACTACACTTGTCTTCCCTTCATTTTTCTTTACAGGATATTAAATATGTATAACATTAATTAACTAGATAATCAGAACAGCCTCTATCGAAACATTTCTTTTATTATAAAGTAAAATACAGCTTCCTTGGGGACTTATAACCTTCATAACAAAAAGGAGCGATACTTTCAATCACTCATCATAATAATTACGCAGAAGAATCGTGTTAAGTAAGTATAGAAATAAAAAACATTAATTCAAATTTATATAGAAAGACTTTTAATAAAAATATAATATAAATGATAATAAATAAGATCTAGAAAAATCTTCATTCATTTTAAATTATTATTTATTTATTCATTTAGCTTTCGTTTATTATTAATGAAATTTTTCTTCTGTTTATTTGTTTGTCAGCTGAGAGGGTTTCTCAGTCTACTTCACAACCTCTGTATAGGCGGATAAATAAACAAGACCACTCAACCACCAAAGCATAAAATCTACATATTGTACTTGTTTATTTGTCATTTCATATGAGATTGAGTTGAACTAATTATTTAATATTTTGCAATCATAGCCTAAAACAAACAGAAATTTGCAGCTTTTGCATGCACGATTGAATTTCATTCACATGGCATATATTCAAAAAAATGTTTCTTTTTCATTTCTTAAATGCCTTCACTTCAATATTTTTACTTGGCAAAAGGGCATGTATGACTATTAGAAATATGTAGTAACCAGCTGTGAAGCCCGCTTTCGACGCCCCCTGACCTCTGGTGCCCCCCCCCCCCTCGGTATGCCACTGGTGTAATAAAATAATTTATAATTACCCCCAGCCCCCGGTACGCCACTGATATATATGGTTAAGATTAAAGACAGGCCAAAATGATTTTCTAATTACCCCCCCCTAACAAAATAATTTATAATCACCGCCCCTCGGTACGCCAAGATTGAGAAAAGAACAAAATGTAATAAAATATTTTACAATCATTCCCCCTGTGCCAATTCGTTTATCCCTATGACTTCTAGAGATTGGAATCCTCTTCCCCCGTCCGTCTTCCTTATAGTCTTAAGATCCCGACTTAGGTCGACCTTCACCTATCGAGTTTCCTGATGAAATTAATATTTTGATAATATAATGTATTAATAAACAAAACTTGGTAGGGTCGACATCCAATTTCCCTGCATAGCTATTTTTAATAAAAAATAAAATAAAATAAAAACAAATAAACAAAATTAAATAATTAATTAATTCGCAATAAAATTATCTACATTTTCATATATAACAAAAAAAAGAAACTCTATAACTACAAAATACAAATTCGAAGTTATCTGTTGATATTCTCCCAACTTTGGCATTTTATATACATATTTTACTCTCGGTTGTAATATGTATATTTATCCGGAAACTCGATAACTACATTTATGTAATAAAATTAACAACTTTAATTTTTTTATTAAAAATAGCTATGTAGGAAAATTGGATGTCGACCCTATCAAGTTTTGTTTATTAATACATTATATTATCAAAATATTAATTTCATTAGGAACCTCGATAGGTGAAGGCTGACCTAAGTCGGGATCTTAGACTATTATAGACTTCAGTCTTTAAAGACTCGCATCGACAAATAGCTTCAAATCCGATCCAAATCTCTTCTTATTTTCACAATGCAAGGGGCTCACCGCGAACTACACTAATACGCCCCTCTTTATTAGAAAATACAAACTTCAAAACAAAGATATGCATACATATAATATTCATCATTTAAAAGAGGTTATTTGGCTATTTTTTGTCATGAAAAGATTTTGAATAAAAATAACTAATAATTAAAAAAAATATATAACACTAATAAAAATTAACGTCCCTAAAAGGCTTGTGCTCCGGGCCTTTAGCCCTATGGTTAGGGTGGCTCTGGTAAGAAGTTACGTAGGCGTAAAATACAGTCTAGACCTAACAGAAAGTCAATACTTCAAGGGGCAGCTGGAGATCCATTAATTGCTTTGAAAAAAGATGTGTTTTTGGCGAAATATACTTTTGAATTTTTACTTCTTCAACTCATAACCCGTAAAAACAAATCTTTGTGTTCTATAAAATAAATAAATATATAATTCACAAATTTTTAGCTGGATTTTTAAAAAACTTAATTAAATTTTAATTTTCTCTAGGTGATGCCTCAAGAGCTCATTTCTAATGAGTAGGTACGTGGTTGGCGACTACGGGGTTATCCGAGCTGAATCTGACATTGCTTCCACTTACTTGTTTGCGAGGGGTGAACCGCGATTGGAATTAGGTGTATATGTCTTTGGAATTCATTAGATAATGCCACTTCATCTATTGTCCTCTACTTGGAAGTGGAAGTAGGTGTACACGATATTAGGTCGCGGTTCACCCCTCTCTTGTTTGTGTCAGGCTCCTCTCTTTTATCTTTCCTATCCAGCCTCTCTTGGCTAACTCTTGTTTTTTCCGACCCCACTATTTATTCTCTTTTCTTCAGTCATCGACCAGTCTGGGAATCCCGGTGACTTATTGCCAACCCATTTCATCAAAATGCCAATTACCCCAAGCACAAAGTTCGAAATCTCGCAATGATTTGGTAAAAATTGTATGATAACAGGTAGAAACCGGCAGGTATGGAAAAATAAAAGCTTTTAAAAAGATGTAAGAGGTCTACATCCAGGAGATTAGCCGGATACTGACTGAGGATTTGCCTAACGAGGCCAGCCTCTTGAGGCATATGCCTGCTTGGTCAGTACGTGCCTCGCCCAAGGCAAAAGTGCCCGTTGCCTCGTCTGAGGCTGCCTCGGCCCGATCCATCGGTTGTCGGTTTTTGTGAATGCTCAAAGGCACCTCAGGTCGTTTACCTGCTTTCACTCAGGACGGTTCTGCGGCAAACGCCCGAGGCAGCCTCGCGAGGCTGCTTGCTCAGTCAGTATACGGCTATTTAGGAAGAAGAAGATAGGTAATATAAAAGTTTTGCTCGTGATGGTTGTCTTTTAATTTAAATTTTTTCAATTGCTGTTTACTAGAACCTTATTTCATTCAGTTCTACAGAATTAGAAGAGCATTTGAAGTTATAAGTCGCCGAGGGGTGAACAGCGATCCAATATCGTGTACACCTACTTTCTCTTTCACTTTCATTTCCAAGTAGAAGATAATAGATGAAGGGGCATTATCTAATGAATTCCAAAATAATTCCACATTATTCCAAAGAAGTGTAGACCTAATTCCAATCGCGGTTCACCCCTGGTAAGACGCGATCAACGCTTTTAACCGACTTCAAAAAAGAGGAGGTTCTCTATTCGATTGAATTTTTTTTTTTTTTTTTTTTGTGCCTATGTTACCTCATATCTTCGCCAATTGTCAACCGATTTTGAAAATTTTTTTGCATTGGGTCCAGTCTAGCTTCCGATTGGTCCCATTTTTTTCGATTTTTTTTCATAGGTATTAGACCCTTTAATAGGTTTGTTTAGGTTTGTTTAGACCTAACTCTCTTTGTTTATGAACCGATTTCGATGGTTCTTTTTTTATCCGAAAGGGGGTGTCTTAGGGATGGTGTCATATTAATTTGGTCAAGTCTATGATATAATCACTATTAATAACATCACTAAAAAGAGAAAAATAAAAATTTTTAAGAAAAAATAAAAACCGACTTCAAAAATTAAATGCAACAAATATAAAAATACCACCTAAAAGGTATAAAATAATTATTATCTTATTTAGTTACAACTAAACGACGAAATATTAACATGAAATTACTTTTTGAAGTTGGTGCCAAACATATACCTTTTATGAATCGCACTCGACGGATCTTACTTAGTACGTTTGGCGGGTACGCTCGCTTATAGGTATAGTTTGTTTGGCACCGACTTTAAAAAGTAATTTCGTGTTAATATTTCGTCGTTGTAGTTGTAACTAAATAAGATAATAATTATTATTATCACCTGCGTATTACGTGATATTTCTTAAATAATGATTGTTGCTACTTAATGTATTGTGAACGATTCGGCTCACCACGAGTTTTATTCTTAAAAGAGGTTTTTTAACAAAAGCATGACCATTCTATTTTATCAGCAAAAAAAGGTATCTCTGTGTGAAAATATTCCCTGGCACCAATAAAACCATTTTCAAATGAGTCCTTTCCATTAAAGACACTTTCAAATTTAGACTTATTTATTTTCCCATACTTTGGAATTGAACATCAAAACAATACCGACCTTATGAATTGACAAACCTTTTCTGGTTAAGTGTTTTTATAAAAAACTTATTATTATTGATATATATTAAATAATTAATTATTGATTCTAATTAGGTTACCATGGCAACAATAATGTATTTATTATTATTGATATAGAAAATAAACAAACATATTCTTCGTTCTAACTAATATACCGGGTGAGTTTTTTATCTTGAGACAGTCTTATAACTTAAAAACAGTGCATTATTTAAAAAAAAAGTTTCAAATAAAAGTTTATTTATATCAGAGGGGAAACTAAACTATGCAATTGTTTGTCGACCTAGAACAAGCTTTCAAGGGTATTTCGAGGTCATGTTCTGTTTTTTAAATGGAAACCTATATGTTTCTGTACATATTCTGAATCTACAAAGAAAAACTGAAAAACTTTTATTAGAACTATTTTTTATACAACATCAAATAATAAAAAATATTAAATCAATTAGCCAAAAAGCAAGAACATAAGAGATGAAGGAGGTCACATTATTCTAAACGAAAACGAACAGGCAAATAAATGGAAAGAATACCTAGAAAAACTCTATGGAGAAGAAAAAACAATGAACCCAATAGAAGAAGAAGAATCTGTGGACGAAAACGAATTTGGAGACCCCATACTCAGGTCAGAATTCGAGACAGCTTTGAAGGAACTAAAAAATAATAGAGCACCCGGAATAGACAATATACAAGCTGAAATACTAAAGAACTCTGGAGAAAAGGCACGTGACAAACTTTTTGAACTAATTAGCAAAATCTATAAATTGGGAATTATCCCAATAGATTTCCAAAAAAACAAAATAGTCACACTTCCCAAAAAGACAGACGCGGATAAATGTGAAAATTTCTGGACCATTAGCCTAACCTCACATGCCTTTGATTTTCATAAAGATAATCGAAAGACATTTATTTCTCAATTAATTATTACTATATTTCATTAATTATGTCCCGATATCGGAGAGTAAACCATCTCTTCTAAAATTATCCCTTCTAATGTTGTGAGTCATTTATTCCATTTTCTCGGAAATATTTACGTAGATTAACAAGATGAGTTAATTTCTAAATTCTGACTCCGAAATCAACTTTATTTATTATGTCCTACACCTCTTTTAATTACAACCCATTACATTCTAACTCTATTAACATTATTTGATGCTGTGTTCACCCAAAGTCTCCCATCATCTCATCTAGAAAAATGGAATTATTGATGTCATCGACCATAAACCAGAATCCACGTCACCCTTTCACCCACATCAAACAATTTCTTTTTGACTTGGTAGACACTATATTATCAGGACAACGATTCTCAATATTTTTACAAATGAAATTGAGTAACCTGTCTCAATATATAAGGGTAAAAAAATCCTTTCAAAAAGCATTATAGGCTTTGAAATGTAGAGATGTTTTTCATATGAAGGTTGAATCGGAAAGGAAGTATAATACCTTTGTATGCGTTGAGGACACATAAGTGGCCACAAAAAGGGGCTGCGAGCTCTTCTAATTGGTCGCGAGATTTAGCTTTAAAGGAGAATGTTGGTTCTAAAGTTAACGTGGAATCGAAGTTAGAACCAATTTCGAACAATCTATATATTCATATAATTTATTCTAAACAATATTTCTATTTTGAAAATTTCTTTAATTTAAAATTATTTTTTTTCAACGAAAGAAAAAGTGGTGCTAGCAAATTGAGCTCTCGAAATATTCCTTTTCGAAATTTACCGCCGCGTCGAATTCCACGATAGGCCGTGCTATGCCTTGAATTTTGAGGGACTATTTTCCATCCCTTTCTCTTTAGTTCCATCCTTTGGTGTCTATAAAAGGCCTGAACCATAATATTTTGCCCCCTTTTATTTTGAACCCTACGCTGTGGGCATCTAGTATGAATTTTGAGAGTGCTCAAAATTCATATTAATTCCATAGCCAGATAACGCCTAAGCATAAATTTATTTATTTTTTCATCAATTGAGATTGATATTGAGTTTTTCTATTTGTTTATTACAACCAAATAGAAAATAGATTAAATTCTGTTGAACGCTGCACGGTTATCTGGCTATCTATTTAGTAATTTATGCTAAAAACGCGATTGGCGTTAGTTAATTAATTAAATTTAATATAAAAATAATTTTTAAGAAAAAATAAAAACCGACTTCAAAAAATTAAATGCAACAAATAAAATACACTAAAAGGTATAAAATAATTATTATCTTATTTAGTTACAACTAAACGACGAAATATTAACATGAAATTACTTTTTGAAGTCGGTACCAAACAAACTATACCTATAAGCGAGCGTACCCGCCAAACGTACTAAGTAAGATCCGTCGAGTGCGATTCATAAAAGGTATATATATGTTTGGTACCGACTTCAAAAAGTAATTTCATGTTAATGTTTCGTCGTTTAGTTGTAACTAAATAAGATAATAATTATTTTATACCTTTTAGTGTATTTTATTTGTGGCATTTAATTTTTTGAAGTCGGTTTTTAATTTTTAACCGACTTCAAAAAAGGAGGAGGTTCTCTATTCGATTGAATTTTTTTTTTTTTTTTTTTTTTTTTTTCTTAAAAATTATTTTTATTTTTCTCTTTTTAGTGATGTCATTAATAGTGATCGTATCATCAGAACTTGACCAAATTAATATGACACCATCCCTAAGACACCCCCTTCGGATAAAAAAAGAACCATCGAAATCGGTTCATAAACAAAGAGGTTAGGTCTAAACAAACCTAATAAAAAAGGTCTAATACCTATGGGAAAAAATCGAAAAAAAAATGAGACCAATCGGAAGCTAGACTGGACCCAATGCAAAAAAATTTTCAAAATCGGTTGACAATTGGCTGAGATATGAGGTAACATAGGCACATAGGTACATATTCTGAATCTACAAAAAAAAACTGAACAACTTTTATTAGAACTATTTTTTCATTCGATATCAAATAAACAAAATATTAAATCAATTAGATTTCAGAAAAAACCCTAATAATTATTTTTAACAATTATTCAACTTAATTATCAAATATTTAATTATTAAATAAATAATTATTAAATCGAAAAGTCAAAACAATGAAAATAAGTGTTTATAATGATCTTAAAATTTCATTATACACAGTTTTAAGAGGTTATTTTCTACTTAATTGAAATACTTAAAATTCTTGAGTTGAAAAAAGTTTATTTCTCGTGTAAATCGAGTAGATAGTTATATTGTATTTCCATAATAAAAATGGATCATTTTTTTGTCGACAGAATTAAAATGGTCTTAATTCATGGGGAATGTGGAAGAAGCGTTGTTGGGCTGCAATTGAAATGGATGCCAAGCATTTTTCTGATAGGGATACTCCCTCAAAAGCTTCATTTTATTTTGTTGTAAATCTATTAAAATAAAAAAAAACAGGAAATATAAACGTTACGAAGAAACTTAAAAAGCCAAAATAAGGAAATTGGAACTGGAATTCATCCAGAAAACTTGCGATAACACTCTGGAATATCAAAGAACAGTGTCGGAAAATTGTTAAATTATTGATTATTATTAAATTATTTATTTAATAATTAAATATTTGATCATTATTATTTGATAATTAAGTTGAATAATTATTAAAAATAATTATTAGGGTTTTTTTCTGAGATCTAATTTGATTTAATATTTTGTTTATTTGATATCGAATAAAAAAATAGTTCTAATGAAAGTTGCTCAGTTTTTTTTGTAGACTCAGAATATGTACAGAAACATATAGGGTTCTATTTAAAAAACAGAACTTAACCTTGAAATACCCTTGAAAGCTTGTTCTAGGTAAACAAACAATAGCGTAGTTTAGTTTCCCCTCCATATAAATAAACTTTTATTTGAAACTTTTTTTCATATAATTCACTGTTTTTGAGTTATAAGACTGTCTCAAGATAAAAAACTCACCCGGTATTAAATATGAACCTAAATAATAATTAAACCCCTTCCAATCGATCATATTGCAACCCAGAGGATCGTGCGCAATTTAAATGACCGCTGTGGATTAATTTTTTAAAAAATTTCAATCTTCTTCTTCTTCTTCTTAAGCTAGTTGTTTCGCGACAATACTAGCAAAAAGTTAATGCTACAGTATATAGAACAGACAATAAGGATTCATAGGATTCATGTCCGCCTCCCCGCCTCCGTGGTGTAATGGTCAGAATAACTGACTGGCAACCCGGAGGTCTCGGGTTCGATTCCCGGCTATACCCAGACATTTTTTCTGTAAGTATAGGGTCTGGTAATAAAAAAATAATAATTATAAATTGTAAATTGTGGTGTTTTTTGAGGCTCTTGAAAACCTTGAAAACAGATGTAATGTCTTCGTTAGGAAAAAGGAAATAAAATTTCTTTATATTCTAACAAATTTATTTTCATGAAAAACTTATGAGACGTTTCGGCGGATATTCTCACACCATCATCAGTCTACAAGGAAAACATAATCTTAATTACAGTAAATTACTAATTACATGTCATTCTCAAGATAAAAGAAGAAAAAGAACTCACCCAAGCTTTTCATAATATAGTACATATGTCTGTGTAGAATGTCATTTTCTTTTTACAAATAATAACCTTTTAATCAAAAAGCTTGTAATAAAAATAACAAATTATAATTAATTTTAATAAACCTAAATAAATCAGATAAAAAAATTTCATATTTGTTATTTACCTGGAGGTATTTTGTTATTAATATAGTATGTCAATATCAGTTATATAAGTTGTTTTTTATAGTTATTCTTCTTAAAACACTTTCATAATATATTACATATATATGTGTAGAATGTTATTTTCTTTTTTACAATTAATAACATTTTAATCAAAAAGCTTGTAATAAAAATAACCAACTAGAATACATTTTAATTATATTAACCTAAATAAATCAAACAAATTCTTTCATATTTGCCAATTACCTGGAGGCTTTTTTGTGTTATAAGTATTATTAATATAGTATATGTCAATATTAGTGAATATATCATATATATAATTAATTGTTTTAAATCTTATATTGTTTCTATAATTACGAAATATAATTTCTATAATACGAAACGTCTCATTAGTTTTTCATGAAAATAAATTTGTTAGAATATTAAGAAATTTTATTTCCTTTTTCCTAACGAAGACATTACATCTGTTTTCAAGGTTTTCAAGAGCCTCAAAAAACACCACAATTTATAATTTTAAAACATTATAGTACCATATCTATAAAAAAATTAAGTGGGAGATAAATTTAACCGAATTTATCGCACGGAGAATTTACCACTGTTCGAAGCCCCTAAAACCTTAGTAAATTGGATATTGAATTGTATCTAAGTTTCTGAGATTGGCTCGTGATCCCGGCTTCTTTTCCTTCTACTCTGTTCTTTTCACGATGAAGGGGCCAGCCCATACAGGCCTTTAGGGGATCCACATTCTGGTGTATATCCTTCTCACATCAATATCATTAAAAAAAAAAAAAAAAAAAAAATAGTTCATAAGCGCAAAACTTTTTGCAGTTTATCTACCAATTCTAGCCAATCCCGTGCTCGTTTGACAAATTTGGCACCATTGTAAGAGATTGAATATTTTTATATTAAAATGACAGATAAAATACATTTTAAATTTCTATAAAAATCGTTTTGTTATTTTTTAACAAATGCAATCAACGCCTACGTTACACCTTATGAAAATTATAATTTTGAAAAATCTAGCGCATGCATCTTTCGTTGGTTAAATAAATGCGCTGTTGCCAAAATGTTTTTAGTAAGAATTTTTTTTTATACATTTTTCATTATTTATTATATATTCTCAGAAACTGTGTTGTAACTATGAATCAAAATTGTATTAAAATATGTATTGGTTATTGTTTAATGTTGGTTTAGTTTTTTATAAAAATGGTAAGAACGGTTTCTTAATTTTAATTAAATATGTATGTCAATTTTCCGATATCCCGCCTAGTGCAAATTCTTATTTAAAATAGCATTTTTCTGGCTTTAACGCCGCCAATAGAGATTCTAATATCTGAAGATTATCTTCCTTCCAAGCCCGGCTCATATCCTTCCAACTATAACCCTTCGAGCCAAACATAATAAAAATCATCCATCATCTTAATAATTTCCTATAATTCTATAATATTAGAGAGAAATTATAGTGAAATTTAGTTTCGGCATTTGAATTGAATTAAGCAGCCATTTTGAAAGAGTCAAATTTAGATTGTCCATTATTGTTGGGATCCAGGACACCGTGATCGCTAAGATGGATGGATGGTTGTTTGTTTATTTAACTAAATTATATTATTAATCTAGATTAAATAAAAAAATGTTAAATGTCATTTTTATGTCATATAAATTCTACTTCATTCTTTTTCACTTAAAACTATATTTTTTCATATATAAAGTAGAATTTATTGTCTCCTAAAATTGCGTATATGTTTGTTGCTTCATGTGAGGAAGGATGTATGGTAGCTCTAATTAAAAAAACAATAATTAAAATTTTTATATTTGTTTTAATTATCCCATGAAATAATAATATAATTGTCACAATTGAAAAATAGAAATTAAACTGACGTTAATTTAAATGTTCATCAACAAAATAATTATAATATACTTATTAATCTTTATTATTTAGTGATCATAAAAAATAAATTGAAATTTTACATTGATTTAAAAATAAAATGAGAATAAATTAACTTTTCAGATACCTACATGCATCTATTTAGTTATGATAAATGCATTGGTTGCAGGTTGCAGGGCCAGTTGTGGGTAGATTTTGAGGGATCTCGGGATAGTGGGGCCACAAAAATACTAGCAAAAAGTTAATTCTAGAGTATATATTATTGTACAGACAATAAGGATTCATAATTCATAATCAAACTTTTTGCTGTTTATGTACCACTACTAGTCAATCCTGTGCTCGTTTGACAAATCTGGAAACATTATCCGAGCTTGAATATTTTTATCATAGAAATGTTAGATAAAGTACATTATAAAGGGAGATTTATAAAACAAAAAGTTCTTAATAAACGATTTAAAGCTGTTGCGACAATTGCTGAAGCGAAAAAACGTCAAAAAAATACTAAAGTTAACCCACTTTTTAGGTTAAATAAATGCGTTGTTGCCAGCTTGTTTTTAGTGTAAATTTTTCATTATACATTTTTCATTATTTATTCCATATTATCTCAGAAACTGTGTTGTAACTATGAATTAAAATTTTCTTAAAAAATGTATTGGTTATTGTTTAATATTAGTGTGGGATTTTATTCTCCGCTCCTTTCAATGTAAAATGCTTTTGAAAATAAAGATTTGTTTTCGCCTTGAGAAAGGCGTTTGCTTGCTCTTTCCCGGTCAGAATCCTTCGATAAAATGACAGGTGACCAGCAAGGACACGCCCCTTTTATAAAGAACAGTTATGCATACGTCACCTAAAAGGCGGGAATAATTAACCAATCAGCTTAATTGCTAATTAGAACCAGGGTTATAAACGCAGCCAGCTCCTCGAAGCGAACTCACTTGTCATTCAGTTGTCATGTGTGAGTTGTCAGTTGTTGAAACTCATTGAATGAGGCAGCTCTCCGGGGTGACTTATCACCTTGGAACGATTTGGTAGAGACGGCTTGTGTCTAAGAAGTAATTTGTATACACGTTCTGTAACGAAGAAGCAATAAATGCGGGCCTTGTGCCATTATTTCATTTAAAGCATATTTCCAATTGCCTAGTGCAAATTCTTATTTAAAATAGCATTATTCTGGCTTTACGCCGACAAGAGAGATTCTAATCTCTGAAGATTATCTCCCATCCAAGCCCGGCGAATCTCCTTCCAACTAACCCTTCGAGCCAAACATAATAAAATCATCCATCATCTTAATCATTTCCTATATTAGTTTAGTTTTTTATAACAATTGGTAATAAGAGTTTCTTAATTATAATTATAAATGTATGTAAACTTTCCGATATCCCGTATAGTGCAATGTATATTTATGTATCTTTGGAATTTAATATCTCCGGAACTAGATTGTTCATAAATTTCATTTTGCCACCAATCGATGGAGAATTATTTAAATAATAATCTCTCTAAATTTCGAAAAATCCTAAGAAAACCCATATGGTGAAAAAACTACCTAAAAGAAAAAAATAAACAAATAAATGATTAAGTTTTTTATTTTATTCAATGATTTAAATTTTTTTTTTTTTTTTCTCTCTTCTTAATGGCCTCGGAATGAATTCCATTGTAGCCAGTCTACCATGAGTTTAAAATTTTCACAAGCAAATATAAATTATGTATAACAATTATAAAATTGTCTACAATCAAATATACAATAAATAAGTAATTAATTACAAACAATCAAATAGTATCACAAATAAATAAAACAATAATATTAATATAATAAATAAATAAAACAATAAAATAATAAATAAATAAAACAATAAAATAATAAATAAATAAAACAATACTATATATGAGAGCCTAGATTAATTTGTAACAACGTACTGACTTAATGCTGCCGACAGGGAGCTTGCCGTCGGTATATTTGCGGCAAATTTGAAATATAATCGTAATTTGGACTCGAATATTCGAAATGAAAGACTCCAATTGATTTTAAATTAAGAAACATTAAATATATTGATATTTATTCCTCTCCCCCCCCACGCCACTCAAAAATTAAATATTCAATTCGCTTTTCTTTGGGCACAAAAAAATAAATTAATCACATCTTATTTGATCTATATTTATATATTATTTGTTTATTTTTTAATAATTTGCCACTTTTTTATAATTTTTTAAAAATCTAAATTTTGTTATTCTTATTTTTTGATTTTTACAAAATTGAACGACTTAAGACACGCATGCCCGAGTTTCTCATGGCAATACTAGAGAGAGCAGCCTGTCATACAACCAACATCTGATCTCTTTTAAATTTGGAGCCTTATATCGATTATCGAATTTAAAAAAAATGATATAATGGTAATATAATTCTCCTCTTCACACGATTCCACTTATTTAAATAAATCTATTTCCACACAAAAAATATCACAATGCTGTAGATTATAGAAAAAAAATACTTCCAGATTCATATCTAGAGCCTCATTTCTGTAGCTGTGTCAGGACGAAAATGAGGCGAAACTTTAAGAGACTATGTATTTTCGGGAGTTTACAGGTATACATTTGGAGTATGGTTTTTTAAGAGGAATAATTTTGACCGAGACGCTGCCCGCCAGGGCACCAGTCTGGAGGGCCGAGCTTCGAGAGCGTGCTGAAGGCACGCACGAAAAGCTCGTAAAATAATAAATAATAAATAAATAAATAGAACAATAAAATAATAAATAAATAAATAATAACTAGATAAAACAATAAAATAATAAAAAAGTAATGAAAAAAATGTCACAAATAATAAAATTTTCACAGCCAAATATAAATGAGGTATAATAACTATATATGCATTTGTCAATTGTACTATAGCTAGATCTTATTTGCTAGGATATACCTAATCACTGATTTGTATATAGTATATCCGCTCTCTCGAAAGACAAAAGATGCGCCAAATTCCATGGGCTTTGCACATCGTTGGCAATCAATTCACCCTCTAATCTGTCTCTAAATCTAAATTTTGGACAACTAAATATCATATGATTGAGACATCCCCATGATATACCATCACATGAACACTCTCCCTCATCATACAGTCCTATTTTAAAAAGATGAGCCGGATACAGAGCATGGTTTAGTCTCATTCTATTTATAGTAGAATAAAATATTCTAGGTCCAATTATTTCATGATACCATGGAATTCTGCCAACCTTACTTCTCAACAAATAAAGGTTGAAACCCTTAAGTCTTGAAGATTCTATCCATTGTCTTTGCCATTCTTTATTATTATTCATTTTAATTGTAGTCATTATATTGTTCACTGGTATTGTTTTTGTTGGAAAATTTATGCGATTTAAAATTAAATACCTTTTAACCACCCTCTCTACTGTGATTTCAGCGCGAGCCCTCTTCCGATAACGGATGAGTGGTCTCGGCGGGGAGGGTCAATGGACGCCATTATAGGAGGTGGCCGCCCGTTTAAGACTTCTCGCTCTAACTAATTTAAAGGTGAGAAATATATAATTATTTTTGCTATAAACCATTTAATTTTAAAATTCTATCATAGTAATATTTTTTTATTGTTAACGGATAAATAAATTGAATTGCTTCTTTCCAGTAATTTATTTTATTATTCAAATGGTTAATCCAAATATTTCGAGAGTGCTTTCGGCATCTCTTCCTCAGTGGAAACTGTGGGACCACACAATAGGCAAGTCAGTGAGTTTCCACTGAGGAAGAGATGCCGAAAGCGCTCTCGAAATATTTGGATTAACCATTTGAATAATAAAATAAATTACTGGAAAGAAGCAATTCAATTTATTTATCCTTTAACAATAAAAAATTAATATATCCAGTACACACCAAGCCAGCAAAATTCTTATGAAAAAAATTATTATTATTGTGTACTCTTATATTTTTTTTTTTAATGCAATCGAATGCAAGAAGGGGTGCACCAGTAAGATGCAGCTCGTATGGATCTCGAAAGACCCTTGCATTACCGAAGAGAAGGGAAAGTTGATTAAGTGAGAGGGTGTAGACGTAGGTGTCTATGCACCCCGGTTTTGAAGGTTTGAAGATTATAGGTGCTGGGAAAGATGGAGGCTGGGAGAGAGTTCCAGTTCCTTGAAGTCATGGGGATATATGTATTGGCGAATGAAGTGGTCCGGCACTTTTCTAATTTGACCGCGAGAGAGTGTTGGGAGTCGGCAAAACGCGTGCTACGTGCAAAGCATCGTTTGGAGGGAATTATTGATTTTATCTCATCAGAGCACCTGCCGTGATAGTATCTATAGAAAAGGGAAAGGGCAGAGACATCTCTTCGATGAGCCAGCGAGTCGAGGGAGTCGGTGAGGGTAGAATCGTCAATTAGCCTGACGGCTCGTTTCTGAATTGCATCCAGGGTAGCAAGAGAATATTTTGAGGCTCCTCTCCACAGATGAGAGCCGTATTCGAGACAGGGGCGGATTTGGGCCTTGTAGATGGTGAGAAGTTGTGGGGGCTTGGACCTGAATAAGTAGCCAATCTTCCTCGCTGAAGATTTCGCCACAGAGGAGATTGTGTCTCATTCCAAGACAGGTCAGATGCGACAGAGACGCCCAACATGGATAGACTGTCACACATTTTCAGGGTATTCGAATCGAAGTGAATATCAGGGAAATCTTTTCGTGCCTAGAAATTAGACAACATTGAGTCTTGTTGGAATTAAAGTTAACTAAATTTTGAGAGCCCCATTTATTCAGTTTGTCTAGGTCGAGAGTAATTGAGGAGGCAACATTGATTCGATTATTCGGGAGTGAGGGTTTGCCGTGCAGAGTACTATCGTCGGCGTAACAATGAGTGGGGTTTGACGTTTGATCGATAAAAAAATATTGTACTTTTTGAGATTTTTTGAATTTTTTTAAATTTTACAATAATAAATCTAAATATCAATCCGAACTAACTTATGAACATTTAAGTGAACTCTTTTGAACTGCGCTTACCAATTACACTGCTCGATAAAAATTAAACAAAATGTCCCCTCATAAACCTAACAATGTATTCCAGCAGAGTTTTCTACGCTGATTATCATGTAATTTCCCGATTTTTTACAACACGTCAGACTTTTGAGATATTATCCGTCAAAATGACGAAAAATGCCATTTTGACCTATTTTCGACCTCCATTATATATTAAACACCAATATTTGAAATCAAAATATTTTGTTGGCGTAATAGAAAACAGCTTCCTCTTTGATTTTCAAATTACTACTTGATTTTAGCTCAATTAGAACTCGAGTTATAAATAAAAAACTAAGACCTTATGTTTTTATCTATGTTTAATATTCTTTATAATCACGTAGTTTTAGTTTTTTACTTATAACTCAAGTTCTAATTGAGCTAAAAACAAATGGGAATTTTAAAATCAAAGAGGAAGCTGTTTTCTATTACATCGACAAAATATTTTGATTTCAAATATTGTTGTTTAATATTTAATGGGACTCAAAAATAGGTCAAAATGGCCTTTTTCGTCATTTTGACCGATAATATCTCAAAACTCTGACGTGTTGAAAAAATCGGGAAATCGCATGATAATCAGCGTATAAATCCATTGTTAGGTTTAAGAGGAAAATTTTTTTGTCGGCCAGTCTTATCAGTCAAATTTCCAACAACTAACAGCCAACATGAACACTCTTAAAAGCACTTCACAAAAGTAAAATGTTATTTCTTTTTTTATTGTAATTGAACACTAATGTTATAAGTAAGTAGAGAATGATGAAAAAAATATAGTGGAAACCAAACAATGGCTTGATAAACATTATCAGAACTCTGCTCCATCGAGACAAATGGTAGAGAAGTTGATTGCTGAATTTAAACGTGGTCGAACTAGCACAAATGATGCAGAGCGCAGTGAACGCCCAAACGAGGCGGTTATTTCAGAAAACATAAAAAAAATCACAAATTGGTTATGAACGATCGCAAATTGAAGGTGCACGAGCTAGCTGACATTGTAAAGGTATCAGATGGTAATATTTTTACCATTTTACACGAACATTTGGGTATGTGAAAGCTCTGTGCAAAGTGGTTGCCGCATGAGCTCACAGTCGACCAAAAAAACAACGAATCGATGCTTCAGAGGAGTGTTTGGCGCTGTTAAACCGCAATAAAATGTAATTCTATCGTCGGCATGTGACAATGGATGAGACATGGCTTCACTATTACACACCAGAATCCAAAAGAAGTCCAATGATGAAGTAATCGCTGAAACTGAGGCCTATTTTGACGAGAAAGAGAAATCGTACTATAAAAGTGGTATCGAAAAGTTGGAAAATCGCTATACTCGTTATATCGCCCTCGAAGGCAACTATGTTAAATAATAAAATCGAGTTTTGTCAAAATTTTGTTGTTTTCTTATTTATCCTACGCACTTATTGAATGACCTGTTAGTCTATTTTTCTCAATTGCTATAATTTGAACATATATCACATTAAATAAATTTATCGTTTTTCTCATTAATATATCAAAGAATCATTGACATATTAAGGAGAAATGTTTTGATCGCGCTTTTTTGAAAAAGATATATATCGCGAGACTACTGCCGTTGAAGCTATTGGAGTCTGCGGAGTCTTAAGTCTGGACCAAGAGAGAAAAAGATATGATCCATTCAGCTACAATCCAACGTCATTTTGCGTATAGCCCGCATGACACTCAGATGGATCACCAAATGAATTTGAAATCTAAGATGTTATATATTCAATCTTCCCAGTCCAGAGCATATATCACATTTTTAACTTTATTCATTCGTATATCCAGTAGAAATATAAATTAAATGTAAGATACAATTAAATAAGTAAAATAATTCCGATTCAATGAGAATAAATCAATTGATTCAGTTCCCAACCGATATCTATTTGAATTGGAAATTATTTTAAAAAGAAATTGAGATTAAATTTTACTTAATCCGAGCTGTTATGGATGATGTTATTAAGTTTCCGGAGAGGTTCATACAATCCTTCTGACATGTAATAAAAATCATGGATAACAGCTCGGATTCAATAGAATTGGTTTTTTCCAAGCTTGTATTAATATTAATATTACAATTTCATTTACTTGTGTATATTTTACAAACCTTTATTCCAATAACCAGAGAAAGCGATCGTATACGAGCCCCGTCCCATCTCAATTGGGCCACCAATATTTTTTCTTTTTAAATAAAATTATGCTAATTCACGGTAAATTTAATTTAAATATTTATTTTTATTATCATTTGGAACAACATTTTAAACAATTTAAAACATTTTATTGTAACATTTAACTTAAAATTATTTTTTAATTGTTAAAAACAAGGAAAATATACAAAATAAACCTTTATCACTGTGTGACGTCGCCTTTATTTTTAATAACGGCTTGAAATCTTTTGGGCAACATACTTATTAAGTTTTGACACTCATCTTGAGTGAAAGTATCCCAAGTATTTTGAAGTTTATGTTTTAATTCGACTGCGTATTCGTAATAGCTTTTTCATTGTGTGCCAAAGAGTTTCTATTGGTGACAAGTCGGGACTGTTTGCCACCCACTTCAAAAGTGGAACATTATGATCAGAAAGCCATTTTAAAGATGTTCTTGATGTATGACAGGCCGCCCCGTCTTGTTGGAACACAAAATTATTATTATTCTGAAATGCATCTGCCATTGTTGGAAGTAACGATTTTTTTAAAATCTCTAAATATTTATTGGTGTTTACAATTCCATCAATGAAGTGAAGTTTTCCAACACCTCTAGCAGACATTGAACCCCATATCGCAACTAAAGCAGGAAATTTTACTTATTAGGGCCTATATTTTCATTTTTTGACCCCCCACCCACATTTTGGGTGGTTAGTTTTAGACTTCTGTGGGCCCACGGATTATGTATACGAAATTTGGTTGAGTTTGCTCAAATGTCCTAGATTTTTAATTTTTAACCCCCCCCCCCTCCAACCCCCTTAATTTTGGGTCGATATAAAATCTAATCAGCTCTTAATCTCAATGGACCAAAACTACGTGTGAAATTTAGCTTTGATATTCACACTAGTTTTGAGCAATAAAGTCTTCTAAATTTTAGAAAAAATGAAAATCTTGATAATTCTTATATGGGCCAAACTTGGAGGGGGGGGAGGGTTTGTAAGAAGGTCTAAATTAGGAACTTTTAATCAAGACATGCTTTGATAAGGCACTTTCCGTGAAAGTAAGTACTTAAAAATCTTAGGGCATAAAGTTGATAGACCTTAAATTCTACTAAAATCTAAAATTCTTTTGAGATATTTCGAAAAAAAAACACTTTTTTCATACACAATTACAATACTTGACCATACCCTGTATGGTAATGTAAAAACTAAAACTACGTGATAATAAACATAGATTAAAATAAATAGAATATAAATGTGAAAGTAAAAACGGGTTTGAGATTTCGATTTTATTTTCCAACTTTGATCAGATGAATTTCAAGCCCCAGTTACGGATAATAATAGGATGTCTGATTAAAAGTTAAAAGCCAACTTACAAATTATCCCAAATAACAACAGCTTAAAGTTGTTGTGCCCATTAAAGATATTATGGATATAATATTTCTTGATTAATTCTCTATTGTCTTTATTAGCGTCTTTATTGAACTAAACTGCAAAGCTAACAACACAAGGGTCGACGAGAGTTAACTTGAATGCTTTTAAGAATTTATCTCCTTGATAAAACCAACAGGTATAAAGGTTAATTCTAGTTAAAAGTAAATACGTACACATATATACATCTATAAAATGGAAAAGAGGAGAGAGCTTTTAACCCAACGCAGCAAGGTATAAAGAAAAAGAAAAAATATTTAATGCAAATGGGTTTATTAATGTCTCTATTAGAATATTTTAGAAAGAAAGTAGCACAACTGGCTCTGTATTTAATGCAGATAAATAGATGTTTAAAAACAATGTGGATAATATAACAAATTATTATTATAGGTTACTGTGACGAGATAAAATACTGCTATATCTTACTGTTAGTAAGTTATACGAGTCCCGTCCCATCTCAATTGGCCCACCAATATTTTTCTTTTTAAATAAAATTATGCTAATTCACGGTAAATTCAATTTAAATATTTATTTTTATTATCATTTGGAACAACATTTTAAACAATTTAAAACATTTTATTGTAACATTTAACTTAAAATTATTTTTTAATTGTTAAAAACATATTTTTATATAAAAAATAGTTTTTTGCTTTTCACGAATTTTTTTTTTTTAAGAATCTTTGAATATGTGAAATAATCAAGTAGGCTTTGCCTTTTTCCAACAAAAGAAAGTTTGTTTTGTTGATTATTAGTAAAAATGACTCGTAGAAAGGTTGTTGATGAATAAATTCGCTCAATTATTAAGAATTTATTTAAAAAGGGAAAATCAAACGCAAAATAGGCGATCTGGTTAATTTATCAAAGTTTACTGTCAGAAATATTATTCGAGTTTATAAAACAACGGGTACAATAGCTACAAAGCCTCGTTATGCGTCAAAATCCAAAATATCAGATGCTGATAGATGGGCATTGAAGAAGATTATTAGAAAAAACAGGCGTTTGAACTATGGTGAATTATCTGTTCTTTGGAGCGATGCTGTGGGGCGAAGTGTTTCAAGATCCACGTGCCATAGAGAAGCCCTTAAGTTAGGTTTTAAAACTTACAAGGTAATTTTATTGCAACTAATTCCAAATTTTTTTTGTAATTTTACTATTTTTTTTAGGCGAAAGAAAAGCCACTCTTGACATTAAAACAAAAGAAAACCCGGCTTAAATGGGCTCAAAGTCACATTAATTGGACGAGTGATTAATGGAATAGTGTCCATTGGAGTGATGAGTCTCGTTTTGAAGTTTGTGTTGGGGACAATCGAAGCAGAGCTATTCGTCAGAAAAATGAAGCTTTCAATTCAGATTGTTTAAAAAAGAAAGTAAAATTTCCTGCTTCAGTTATGGTATGGGGCTCAATGTCTGCTAGAGGTGTTGGAAAACTTCACTTCATTGATGGAATTGTAAACACCAATAAATATTTAGAGATTTTAAAAAAATCGTTACTTCCAACAATGGCAGATGCATTGCAGAATAATAATAATTTTGTGTTCCAACAAGACGGGGCGGCCTGCCATACATCAAGAAAATCTTTAAAATGGCTTTCTGATCATAATGTTCCACTTTTGGAGTGGGTGGCAAACAGTCCCGACTTGTCACCAATAGAAACTCTTTGGCACACAATGAAAAAGCTATTACGAATACAACCAGCTAGAAACGTAGTCGAATTAAAACACAAACTTCAAAATATTTGGGATACTTTCACTCAAGATGAGTGTCAAAACTTAATAAGTACGTTGCCCAAAAGAATTCAAGCCGTAATTAAAAATAAAGGCGACGTCACACAGTGGTAAAGGTTTATTTTGTATGTTTTCCTTTGTTTTTAACAATTAAAAAATAATTTTAAGTTAAATGTTACAATAAAATATTTTAAATTGTTTAAAATGTTGTTCCAAATGATAATAAAAATAAATATTTAAATTAAATTTACCGTGAATTAGCATAATTTTATTTAAAAAGAAATAATATTGGTGGGCCAATTGAGATGGGACGGGGCCCGTAGACTCCAAAATTATAATAGCTAAAAATCTGTAAAAATTCTGAGGGATAGCTACTATTATATGGATAAAGTCTAGAGAGTTTCAAATTTTTTGAACCATTATTTTGTCCGGAATAAAAAATTGATCGCACAATACCATTTAGGTGGGAAACTTAATCGCTGTTCGGCATAGGTTGAAATTGAGAGTCTTGAAAATTGGAGGATATTTTTTTAAATTTAATTCGGACCTCTGTTAGCGTAAAAATTCGAAAATACTCAAAATAAGGACCACCCTAGTGACCAACCTCATTATCAGCCTCTGGAATGACCATAAAGAAAGAGAGAACATTTCTTAAATCAAACTCCCTTAACTTAATAAGTAGCAAACTTTAAATATATAATTTAAGGAATTGGCTAAGGGGCCAGTTATATGAAAAAAGTCAGTTGAAATAGCTTGTTTACCAGTGTAATGATTCCAAATGTAAAACGTCTGCTGGAGATAAATTTCGCGTATTTTTGTGACTTGTGGTTGACGTGCGCTGATGAAGAGCAGCGGAGTAGCGCTCGAAACGTTTTAAAATATCGATTACGTCTTCCCATAAAACCGACTTCAAAAAAATTAAATGCAACAAATAAAATAATAATAACTTAAAAATAAAATACACTAAATGTATAAAATAATTATCTAATTTAGTTACAACTAAACGACGAAATATTAACATGAAATTGAAGTCGGTGCTAAACAAACTATATAAGCGAGCGTACCCGCCAAAAGTACTAAGTAAAATCCGTCGAGTGCGATTCATAAAATGTATATGTTTGGCACCGACTTCAAAAAGTAATTTCATGTTAATATTTCCTCGTTTAGTTGTAACTAAATAAGATAATTATTTTATACCTTTTAGTGGATTTTATTTTATTTTTAAGTTATTATTATTTTATTTGTTGCATTTAATTTTTTAGAAGTCGGTTTTATTTTTATTTTCTCTTCTTAGTGATGTTATTAATAGTGACTTAATATAATACCTTATATGCATCTCGTAAGAGAAAGCGTTGGGCGAATGAATCAGAAAATGATAATAAAATTCAATTCATAAATATAGAAATTCTCTCCAAACGTTTGCGGGATTTAAATGAATGTTATAAGATTTTTTTAAAAGATTTTATTTATTATAATTTCGATTATTTGGTCATAAATTGGAGATTTACGTTATTTCGTCATTGATCATATAATCAGAACTTGACCAAATTAATATGTACCACACCTAAGGTAGCCTCTTTCCAATAAAAAAATCATCAAAATCGGTTCACAATTGGCGGAGATAATTGAGAACCTCCTCCTTTCTTGAAGTCGGTTAAAAATAAAGTATTAAATAGAAGTTAGCTTTTATTTCAACTTTTTTCCCATAACTGTCCCCTTAGACAATTCATTAAAATAAAATAGGGCCAACAAACACGGTTCTTTTTAAATATAAATATATAATTCATTCAAGTCCCTCCAAAACATTCTCATTTTATAATCTTGTGGGCAGCGTATCGGGATGGGATTATTGGGTCCACGAAATTGAATACATAAAAAAAAAACGTCTCAAATTTGAATATGAAATTTTTTCAATTATGAAAAATGATCAAGACTAATAAAAAAATCAACAAATGTTCCCAATTAACGTAGCTCATTTTGTTCATTTTTCGGCCCCATCACTCATTTTGTATAGTAAAGGGGCGCGAATTCCAAAAAAATCTGAAATTACTTTTTTCGTGATTTTTATGTGAAATTTTATTAAGCAATAACAATTAGACAGTTGGAATTTGAAGTTGAAGAAATGATTTTTTGGCATTTTTTTTAAGAAGTCCATTATTTTAAAGAAGTTCATTTCCCGTAGCTCCGCCCCATAATAAAAATTTGGTAATTATTTAATTTTTCAAGTTTTAACGTTATAATTTTTTTCTTTTTTTTCTAAGATGTGGAGAAATACCACATCTGTATATATCTTTCTTTTATTTTATAGCTCTTTTTAAAGTATCTTCCAATAACTTAGCCTCAAACAAAAAAAATATAGAATTATGATATTTCTTGAAGTTGGAAGAGAACCTACTTTAAGGAATTTCAATGTTAGCTTCCTAAACCTAATTTAGCAATTCAGACCTTCTTACAATCCCTTCCCCTATAACTTTTCCCCCCATAGAATGATTTTAAGAATTTTCGATTTTAATAGAATTTTAGGGAGCATCAACTTTATGCCCCAAGATTTTTAAATAATCTACAGTCACGGAAAGGGCCTTATCAAAGCATGTCTTGATTAAAAGTGCCTCATTTAGTCATGTTAGAAAACTCTACTTTCAACAAGTTTGGCCCATAGAAGAATTTTCAAGATTTTAATTTTTTATAACGTTTAGGGAAAGCGGTGTTGGTTTATAGTGAAACATATTAAAAACAGGAATTATTTGACGGATTATAGTGGTGTTTCACAAAGAGGAAATAACTTATAGGATTTATAACCTTCAGCTATTAAGACCCGTATCCACAGATACCTTCGACCCCCGCCCAACCCATAACATTCTTCTTCCTCTTTTCACGATGGAGAGGCCAACCCAGGCCTTTAGGGCTGCACCTTTTGGTGTAACTCCTTCTCTCATAATTATCATAAAAAATAAATTAAATTAAAAAAATAAAATTTTAGAGATTGTCTATTTATCTCTATACATATTTCGGGCTTTGAACTCTTCTTCAGGAGGTTTAACAAAAGACTGAGAGTCTCATAAATAAAAAATCTCCAAAATATAATTTAAATTTTTTTTTAATTTTTTTAATTTAATTTCCTCTTTGTGAAACACCACTATAATCAGACAAATAATTCCTGTTTTTAATTTTTTATAGAATTTAGGAGAATATTAACTTTATTATTTTTTTTTTTGATAATGATGAGAGAAGGAGTTACACCAAAAAGGTGCAACCCCTAAAGGCCTGGGTTGGCCTCTCCATCGTGAAAAGAAGAAGAAAGAATTTTATGGACTGGGCGGGGTCGAAGGTATCTGTGGATACGGGTCTTAAATAGCTGAAGGTTATAAGTCGCGGGAAAGATGGTGGCAGGGAGCGAGTTCCAGTCTCTGGAGGTCATAGGGATAAAAGAGTTGGCGAAAGCGCTTGTTCGACTTTTATCCAATTTGACAGCGAAGGGGTGCTGAGCGTTAGAAAACCGCGTGTTGCGTATTGCTTAAGATATATATTTAGTTTATTATTTAAATTAACTAAAGAAAACTTAGTTACAGTATTTGAAAATTTTTTTTTTTTTTTTTAATTCTTAAATTCAATTTTTCCTGATATTACTACTCTTCAGGAATGTAGCCAAATTTTTTAAGGCAGGGGGAAATCGAAGATATTAAAAAATAATAATAATAGATTTTTATAAAAAAGTAACTGTCAATGTTATTAATTATCAGTAATTAGTTACCACAATTTGCAGAATAAAAATGTTTCCTGCCATTATTTTCTGATTAATTGCTCTGGTGAAAAATTGTCACAAGTCGCCGACAATTGGATGAAGTTAAAAATAGAAGTGAATTGATCACTTTTTGTTTTTGTTCATTTCAATTGCTCTTTTAATATCCACAATTTATCTTCTTTTTTACTTTCACATATTTTTTTAAAAATAAACCCAAAACTATATATATCGAATTTAGGGAACGCGGTGTTGGTTTATAGTGAAACATTGTTAAAATTAAATTAGGTTGGAGTTGGTGGTGTTTCACAAGGAGAAAAATTAAAATACAAAGATTTTTTTTTTTTTTTTTTTAGTTTACTCTATATATTTCGAGCTCTTAACTCATCGTCAGGAGAACATTGACTAAAGATAACATGAAATAATGAACAGAATTTATTTTAATTTTAATATGATGGACAGTTATTTATGACTTAGTGTAAATATGAAAGAATTATCAGAGGGATGGGATGGCCTTAGAGCCGAAAGAACAGATGTAGCGGACAAAGGGCTGGAATAAAGAAAAGATATTTATACTTGGAAGTTGCCGAAAATTATGTATGTGTTATAAAGGAGGGCAATAAACTATGGAATGCAATGAGGGTGCATAGCGAAAATTTCATCTCTCATTTTCTATTTAAAAAAATAAATAAAAATTAAAAATAAACCCACCATACACTCTCATCGCACTCCAATTCAAATTATATATCATTGATATATTCAAATAAGACTCAATGTTGTCTAATTTCTAGGCGCGAAAATAGAGATTTCCCTGATATTCACTTCGATTTCGAATACCCTGAAAATGTGTGACAGCCTATCCATGTTGGGCGTCTCTGTCGCATCTGACCTGTCTTGGAATGAACACATCTCCTCTGTGGCGAAATCTGCAGCAAGGATGAAGATTGGCTTCTTATTCAGGTCCAAGCAATTTTACAAACCCCCACAACTTCTCACCATCTACAAGGCCCAAATCCGCCCCTGTCTCGAATACGGCTCTCATCTGTGGAGAGGGCCTCAAAATATTCTCTTGCTACCCTTGATGCAATTCAGAAACGAGCCGTCAGGCTAATTGACGATTCTACCCTCACCGACTCCCTCGACTCGCTGGCTCATCGAAGAGATGTCTCTGCCCTTTCCCTTTTCTATAGATACTATCACGGCAGGTGCTCTGATGAGATAAAATCAATAATTCCCCCCAAAGCATGCTTTGCACGCAGCACACGTTTTGCCGACTCCCAACACTCTTTGCGGTCAAATTGGAAAAGTGCCGGACCACTTCATTCGCGAATACATATATCCCCATGACTTCAAGGAACTGGAACTTTCTCCCAGCCTCTATCTTTCCCAGCACCTATGATCTTCAAACCTTCAAAACCAGGGTGCATAGACACCTACGTCTACACCCTCTCACTTAATCAACTTTCCTTCTCTTCGGTAATGCAAGGGTCTTTCGAGATCCATAGGGGCTACATCTTTACTGGTGCATTCGATTGCATTAAAAAAAAAAAAAAATTGATTAAGATGTCAATTATTGGTGAAGTTTTGATGTCTGTTTGATTGTTCAAGATGTTTTGATTAAGGTGTATGGTCTTTTTAATTTCAGCTGACTCCAATAAATCCAATTTACTGCTTTTGGAAATGAAATGTAAAGGGAGGGGGTTGGTCAAACAAATGATCTGCAAAAGCCGAGTTATAACTAAGAGGGGGCATTTGGGTTCAAACTATTCACCTGTAGATTGCGAAGAGATCTCATATGTTCAACGTGGCGTTGATTGAAAGATCTACCTGTTTGCCCGATATAAAACGATTGACAGTCATTACATTGCAATTTATATACACCACTCATTGTTATTGGTTTAATTATATCGATTTTATTGTTAACCAATATGGATGAAAGGTTGTTCCTGTTATAGAATGCGGGGGTAATATTAAGTTTGCGAAACATATTAGCTATAGGGTAGCTGAGTGAAGAATGGAAATAAAGTTTTTTAAAGTTTTTTTCTTTTGTTGGGATGATGGAATATAAAAGGGGGGCTGTTATTTTATAAATTTTATATTATTATATAGATATTATTATATATTTTATAAATATTTTATAAAACTATATAGTTGTGTAAATAAATTCAACTGGGGTTCTGATTCTTTATTCTTTTTAAATTAGAAATAGTATTTTATTTTAATGACCACATATGGTTGGCAAAAAGTGACTCATTATTATATTGATGTCAATTCGGAATTCCTCTTATATAGGTATAAACATTTATGTGTCTGTTCGTCTATTATGCGTTCTCGCATCGTTCATCGGATTGAGTTGAAACTTTGTACAGTTGTTGGCGGCACTTGAGGGATATTTTCTCACATAGTATCATCAACGTACATAATGAGAACTAAGTTCTGGCTACGCCCCAGTATAAATCAGGCACATAGCGTTTCAGGCCAAGTTCGAGCATTGGCTTCGCCGTACACGCTGTACGATATTTACATGAACAATTTCGAGCCAATTTCGACCCATCCTGCAGTTCGGAACCCATTTAACATACAGAGCTGAAATTATAGACATGTAATTATGTAATCCATCTTTTTTTTTTTTTAATGATATTAATGTGAGAAGGAGATACACCAGAAGGCGGATCCCCTAAAGGCCTGTATGGGCTGGCCTCTCCATCGTGAAAAGAACAGAGCAGAAGGAAAAGAAGCCGGGATCACGAGCCAATCTCAGAAACTTAGATACAATTCAATATCTAATTTACTAAGGTTTTAGGGGCTTCGAGCAGTGGTAAATTCTCCGCGCAATAAATTCGGTTAAATTTATCTCCCACTTAATTGAGGAGAGTACCAAATTTCATTAATATAGCTTCAAATAGATTCTGAGATATGGACCTGAGAAAATAGCTAATTTTTGCACTCACTCACTGACAGGTCATCAAAACCTTTAGGGTACTTCGAATCATCCCAGCATCATGAAAGTTCGCCTACTAGTAAAGTCTGGGACACAAACAAAAGAAAAATTCTAAAAATTCAAACTTTTTATCTTTCAACCTCTTCAAAATGGGGGGAGGGTCAAATTTTTTTTTTTTAAGTGGGAGATAAATTTAACCGAATTTATCGCGCGGAGAATTTACCACTGCTCGAAGCCCCTAAAACCTTAGTAAATTGGATATTTAATTGTATCTAAGTTTCTGAGATTGGCTCGTGATCCCGGCTTCTTTTCCTTCTGCTCTGTTCTTTTCACGATGGAGGGGCCAGCCCATACTGGCCTTTAGGGGATCCACCTTGGTGTATCTCCTTCTCACATCAATATCATTAAAAAAAAAAAAAAAAAAAAAATGAAATGAAAATTCTAGCCCGTTGGACCAAACTCAACCAAATTTTGTATACATATTCTTGCTTTTCACGTAGCTTACAAAAAGCAGAAAAATCTCAATCAAAACATTCTTTGAAAAAACATGCAAAGCTTGAAAAGTAGTGAAATCTACTGTCAGCCAAGTTAAATTCGCCAAGAATAATAAATTGAGAAAATAGTACCTTCAATTAAAAATAGATTTAATCCATTTTGAATGACAATCTAAATTTATGGATTGTAAACTTTTAATTTAGATTATTTTCATAAAACTTGGCTGTTACGAATTATACTGTACTTAAGGGTTAATTAACTAAATTCGTGACCAGCCAAGTTTCATGAAAATAATCTAAATGAAAAATGTCATTTAAAATGGAAAAAATCTGTTTTAATTGAAACTACTATTTACTCAACTTAATTATTCTTGGCGAATATAACTTGGCTACACAGAAGATTTCACTACTTTTTAGAACTTGGCCTGTTTTTTAACCGACTTTGAAAAAAAGGAGGTTATCAATTCAACGGAATGTCTGTTTTTTTGTATGTATGAACATTTATTTCTCTTTACCATGTAGACCGATTTCGATATTTTTTTGCATTGGGTTCAGTCTAGTACCCGATTGGTCCCGTTTTTTCATCGATATTGGATCTTTTTTGTTATGTATGTACACGCATAACTTCTTTGTTTATGGACCGATTTCGATGATTCTTTTTTTACTGGAAAGGGGGTACCTTAGGGGTAGTACCATATTAATTTGGTCAAGCTCTGAGAATGTTTGTTTGTCAATTTCTCTTTACCATGTGGACCAATTTCGATTATTTTTTTTGCATTGGGTTCAGTATAAGTGCCGATTGGTCCCGTATAAATTTTATTGGTATTGGGCCTTTTTTGTTATATATGTTCAAGCATAACATCTTTGTTTATGGTCCAATTTCAATGATTCTTTTTTTATTGGAAAGAGGGCAAGTTAGGGGTGGAATCATATTAATTTGGTCAAGTTCTGATAATATGATCAATGACAAAATAACGGAAATCTCCAATTCTTATAAGCAAATAATCGAAATTATAATAAATAAAAACTTTTATATATATATGTAAGTTCGAAACACCCACACACGAAGACGAGTGGAGGGGGAAGACAAGGACAAACGAGCGACATAATAGATTGAGACATCAAGCAGTAGAGAGTCAATTTAAAACGCTCAATTCAAACACATTGTTAATATACTATATTTAATAACCAGATATTATATAAATTCACTTATATTAAACATCATTGTTAAAACTAAATAAAGAACCTGAAATTTCGAGTTTCACATTTCAGGTAAATAATGTAAACCTCATTGTAAATATCTGTATATATTAATAAACAATTCACATTTCAGTGGAACACGATTTTTATCTACCTCGAAACCCATCCCACCTAAAAAAATATATTTTATTTATATATTATATATATATAGGGGTGGATATATATATAAAACAATCTTAAAACGTTGATCTAAAACCCGCTAACGTTTCGAGATAATTTCTATATTTATGAATTGAATTTTATTATTATTTTCTGATTCATTCGCCCGACGCTTTCTCTTACGAGATGCACGCAAGGTATGTATTATATTAAGTCACTAGTAATAACATCACTAAAAAGGGAAAAATAAAATAATTTTTAGAAAAAAAAATCTACTTCAAAAAAATTAAATGCAACAAATAAAATAATAACTCAAAATTCAACTAAAAGGTATAAAATAATTATCTAATTTAGTTATAACTAAACGACAAAATTGTTAGATGAATTCACTTTTTGAAGTGAACAAACTATATAAGTTAGCTTGCGCAATGTTGTCTTCAATACCCGCCAAAAATACTAAGTAAGATCCATTGAGTGCCATTCATATGTATATGTTTGGCACCGACTTCAAAAAGTGATTTCATGTAACAATTTCGTCGTTTAGTTGTAACTAAATTAGATAATTATTTTATACCTTTTAGTGCATTTTATTTTATTTTTGAGTTCTTATTATTTTATTTGTTGCATTTAATTTTTTGAAGTCGGTTTTTTTTCTAAAATTTTTTTTTCACGGAATGTTTTGGTTGAGATGTATATTAATTGTTTTCTCATTGATTTGTTTTGTTTACAATATTTTATTGATTTTTATTTGTATTGTTGAAAAAGTAAATAAATCAAAATCTACAGGTTTAGTTGAACTCTTTATTTTACTAATAGTTCATTTTTAATGAAATTTGCTTATTTATTATTTTTATATTTTGACCAAGATAAGAACAGCGCCCAAGGCCTAGGTGTTGCCTGGAGCGAAGCGACGGAGAACAGCTAGTAGGTAAATAAATATTTATTATATTTAAAGTAAATTCAATTAAGTCAACTTTTCTAGTATGTAAATTAGTTTCATTAGTGTGGATATATCTAAATGTTTACCCAACACTTGTATAGGATAATTAATCCTTGTGCTCTCTCCATGAGATGGATGCATCCAAATCCGTTCTGGCTGGATTGATTCACATGTGCCCGAACAGTGGTATACTTGGTGCACAGCAATCACTGTGTTTATATGCCCTTCGCATATCCATATGGGGCAGTTGCTCCCTCTCAAAATTGCCCTCTGACTGAAATCACCCTTCATTAATTCCACCCGCTCTATCCAGAAGAGGGTGCCTGGCTGGCTGTGTTTCATTTCGATGGTGACTTGGGAGAAAATGACAAACGGATGATGGACACCGTATGGATGCAGACATACAATTCTTTCTTTCTTTCTTCTCTGCATCCGACTGCTTGCTGCCCGCCCGGTTTTCTATTGTGAATGCGTCATTTAACTTAATCTAAAGAATAAATTAAATTGTTTCAATTGATCCAATTAGAAACGGCATTTGGCTCTTCAATACTCGATTTCTTTTTATTTCAGTCTAGAATTAAGAATTTATAATTTTATAGAAATAGTTGCTGTGTGTGATTTGGAACATCAAATACAATAAGAATTGGACAAGAGAAAGTATTTAAGGTAGTTGTTTCGCGAAAATACTAGTAAAAAGTTAATGCTAGAGCAGGGGTTCCCAACCGTTTTGCACCTGCGTACCACTTGACTTTTTGAGAAATTTTGGCGTACCACCAGACCTAAATATTTTAATAAACGTATAATATTTACTCTTCTAAAAGTGTTCAAAGGCTTTTTGAATTAAATTCCTGAGAAAACTAGGTCTAAAACATACAAATAAAAAATTAGTACAAACTCAGCAAAAAAATTAATAATCATACAAAATATACTTTTATAGTCTTTAGTGCGAAACTTGTTGTTGTTTGCTTGTGATTAAAATATCAACATTAGGAGTAATGGAACTTATCTTCACTCTTAAGTCCTCTTGAACACTTATTCTGCTTCTATGTTTATTTTTTATGTACAATAGTTCAGAAAATCCACTCTCACACAAGTAAATTGTAACAAATGGCATCAAAAATTGCAGAGCTTGACGGAAGATCAAAGGCTACTCGGTTTTACATCCGATCCAGAAGTTAATTAAAGATTTCTCTTTAAAATAATATTTCATGGAACTATCTTCTGTAAGATCGATAAAACTTTCTTTTAGTTCCAATTCATTTGGTGAGGTTTCCGAAAAAGGATTTCCCATCCAGTCCACTTTTGAATAATCTTGAGAGAAATACTTCTTAAAGCTTTTTTGAAGGCCTTCCAGGTGAACAATGATATCTGCAACCACATCTGGTGTTGGACATTTTAATAGCATGTTGCTCACATCACTCACGCGTACCACCTGAAACGTTCCCGCGTACCACCGGTTGGGAACCCCTGTGCTAGAGTATATAGTAGAGACAATAAGGATTCATAATTCATAAGCCCAAAACTTTTTGCTGTTTATGTACCACTACTAGACAATACCGTGCTCGTTTGACAAATCTGCCAACACTGTCCGAGCTTGAATATATTTTATCATAGAAATTTTAGATAAATTACATTATAAAGGGAGATTTATAAAACAAAAAGTTCTTAATAAGCGAGTGAAAGCTGTTGCGACAATGGCTGAAGCGAAAAAACGTCAAAAAAGTACTAAAGTTAATCCACTTTTTAGGTTAAATATATTCGTTGTTGCCAGCTTATTTTTAGTGTAAATTTTTCATTATTTATTAATTATTATCTCAGAAAGCGTGTTGTAACTATGAATTAAAATTTTCTTAAAAAATGTATTAGTTATTGTCAGCGCAGTAAGTATCTCTTTTAGGGCCCTGTGCAAAATGTTTTTTAGAGCCCCTATATTTTTTGGGAAAAAGTAATTATATTTCAGACTAGCTGCAAGGCCCGCCTTCGGCGGCCCTCTTGCTAGCCAGGGGCACGCCCCCTGGACCCCCACCTACGAACCCCACCCTCACCCACATTCCCACCCACCACCACCCCCGAAACCCACCCACCACCCCCAACACTCCATTCCGAACACTAACCCAATACCTCCCCCCGCACCATTCACCCATTCCCAACCCCCGCCCCCACACCACCACCCGCTCCCCGCCCACCTCGGACCCCGCACCCCACCCTCCAACCCTGCGCACCACACCCCCGCCTAACCCCCTGGACACCACCCCCGATATGCCCCCTGGACTCCACCCCGCACCACCCCCACTCTACTCCGCCTCACTCCTCACCCCACCCCCATTCCACACCCACACCCACCCTCCGCACCCAGTTTTTGCATTTCTAGCCTTCTAGTGACCCACAGATTATGTATACAAAATTTGGTTGAGTTTGGCCGAAGAGAAAGAATTTTCATTTTTTGACCCCCCCCTCCCCATTTTGGGTGGTTAGTTTCTGCATTTCTAGCTCTCTAGAGGCCCAGAGATTATGTATACAAAATTTGGTTGAATTTGGCCCAAGAGTAAGAATTTTCATTTTTTGACACCCCCCCCCCCTCCATTTTGGGTGGTTAGTTTCTGAATTTCTAGCTCTCTAAAGGCCGAGAGATTATGTATACAAAATTTGGTTGAGTTTGCTCCAAAGGCAAGAATTTACATTTTTTCACCCTCCCACCCTTTTTGGCTGGTTTTTTGGGGAAAATTTTTTTGAACAAAAGTTGTTTGAAATCACATCCCCTACAACTTTGCTCATTATAAAATTTCCCGTAGAGTTAATAGTTTAAGAGTTATTTGATAATTTTCATTCGTGCACTCCCCCAAACCCCCTTTTGGGGTCAAAATATCAAAACGTTTAATAGCTAAAAACGTAAGTTAGAAGACCGCTGATACAAATATGAAATTTCATAATAATCCCTTCTGCCGTTTTGACGTGAATCGCGAGCAACTTTTCGCGGAAACCACTGAAACAGACAGACAGACAGACAGACAGAAAGACAGGAATTTTGTTGAGGGTGTTTTCGTTGATAACTTTGCTTGAAACGTGTGCAGCCAAAATTTGTCGTGATTTGGACCAATGTACAGACAAAACCTTAATTTTATATATATATAGATATCATATAAAAAATTTATTGAACACAAAAATATATTACATTATTTATATTATAAGAATATTTAATTTTCATTTAATTGTACTCTTCTAGCTTTCATTTGAGCAAAGTCATTAATTATATCGTCATAATTAATATCCTTTGCGATGTTATACTCTATCTACTCTTATTAAACGAGCAAAAATTGTTTGTATATTTATATATATATATATTTGTATCTTAGTTCTATTTTGAAAACGGCTCTACCGATTTTGATGAAACAAATTCTATTAACAAGTTTTGAAGATGAGAAAATGATCTGGCCAGGTCTGGACCTCGACAAATTTCATCTTAATTGATCTTTTCTTTAATTAAAGTAATTATTTATAGTTGAAAATCTCAATAAAAAAGTTTGTTTACATTTTTTTCAATTATCTTTTATTTTTTAATTGGTTTTTTAATTTTAAAACCCACTAATGGGTTATAGTAAATATTAATATATTATATTAAAATTTATTATTTTTTGATTGTTTTTAATTAACAAGTGTCTAAATCATAACATTACAGGTGTGTTTACAAATAAAGTTGTTTAAGTGGCTTTTTTTATATAATTTGGAAACAAATCTTATTTAATTTTATGTTTTTATTTCAGATCCGATACGATTATTTTTTTTATTATTATTTTCCTATTTATTTTTTATAATGTTTATCATTATGAACAAATGTGGGCAAACTGGTGTACGAGTAAACAAATATACACATAATATATAGACCATTAGCTAGAGATGCAAAAACTGGGTGCGGGGTGAGGCCGAGTGTGGGTTCAGTGGTGGGTGCGAGGTGTGTGGTTTCGGGAGGGGGGGGGGGTCAGGGATTACCGTGCATCGCTCGGTGGCTCCTGGTACTAGATATTATGGCAAGATTGGATAATCTATCTTGTCCAATAGAAGACCTTAAATAGTTTTTAATTAATTTTAACTTGCTAAAACTTCTCTCACACGAAGCAATTGATAGCAAAGAAAATTCAATTAACAATTTCGTTTTAGGACCCCCGAGATCTCTGGGCCCTGTGCGGGTGCACCTGTTGCACCTGCCTAGTTACGGCGCTGGTTATTGTTTAATGTTGGTTTAGTTTTTTTTATAACACTGGCAAGAAGAGTTTCTTAATTATAATTAAATATGTATGTGTAAACTTTCCGATATCCTGTATAGTGCAATGTAAATATAAGAGTCTGAAAAACTTTTTTGGAATTTAATATCTCCACTATATTGTTCATAAATTTCGTTTTGCCACCAATCGATGCACAAATATTTAAATATAAATCTGTCTAAATTTCAAAAAAAACCTAAGAAACCCCATATGGTGAACAACTACCTTAAATAAAGAATCATAGGCCGTAATAAACTGATTTGGCCGTCCATATGACATTACCATACACCTGGCCCTTCTCTTAATAAAATAATTTATAATTATTTACTAAAGAACCAAACAATTTCACATATATGTTCACTTATTAGAGCTTTTTTGTTGAGCAAAACGCCATAGTTTAGGCTCAATTTTTTAAAAATTATAAAATCCTTCTATCTAAAATTGCATCAAAAATTATCTATTAATTACCAAAATTGTAAAACAGCGTACCGTGTCTTAAAAAAGTTTCATTTTTTCTATTCAATTTATATTAAGATTGAAAGATATTAATTTGCCGATGGTAATAGATTCAAATTTACTAGAAATTCATAGATCAAAGATGGTGTCATCTGCCAGGTGGCCCGGATTGCTGTTACTGGCACTCGGGTTCGATTCCCGAGGGGTGAAAAACAACCCCTCTGACATATAATTAAAAATATTCCACTCCATCGGAATTAATAGATGACACCATCTTTGATCTATGAATTTCTAGTAAATTAAGATTAATTAATATTTATTTATTTATTTATTGTTGCTCTGAGGCAATTCGCCTCATGGAGCAGAAACCGTACAACGTTAATCACGACAAAGGTGCTATTTGAGGCACAGAGAAATACCACTGAATTGGTATTGAATGTATTTAGTTATTATTATGAAGAGGTTTGAGAACAAGCTCAGACTTGTTTGATCGAATCGGAATAAAGGTGTCAATTGAATACTTATAGGTTTTCACTTTTAACTATTAAAGTAATTTCTATAATAAGTACTGGTTGTAGGGTTCAGAGTCCACTCCCCACTCCCCACCTGAGGGCCCGTGCGTCTGGACATGTAATCCTTCTTTTTCTAAAGAGTAAATGTACAAAAGCTAAAAATTTCTATAATTTGCCCCCCCCTTTTGCTGCCTTAATCAAGATAGGAGAGAGTTTTAATTTTGCCTCCACTCACATTTTGGATAGTTGGGAGTCGAATTTCAAAAAATCCTGAAATTACTTTTTAGATATTTGTATTTAGAATTTCATTAAGTAAAAATCAAGTAGATATCTTATCGTTCTTAATTGAAAATGCATAATTAGTGTAAATACATTGGAAAGATATTTTGCCCATTTTGACCCCTTTAGGGGTCGAATTTCAAAAAATCCTGAAATTACTTTTTTAGAGATTATAATTTAGTATTTTTATAAATAAAAGGCAAGTAGATATTTTATCATCCTTAAGAGATATCGCATAATCAGTGAAAACACACTTTGCCCCTTTGACCCCTTTAAGGGTCGAATTTCGAAAAATCCTTTCTTAGTGAGCCCCTATGTCATAGATGTAATATCATCTCCAAATTTCATGTTTCTATGTCCAGTGGTTCTGGCTGTTTTGATGATGAGTGAGTGAGGGAGTGAGTGTATCGGGCAAAGAATTTTATATATATTATATAGATAGGACAGTATAAAATAAGTAATTTTAATATTAATATTTCAATTTCTACTACTTTTTCCAAACATGATTACAACTAATAATTAATAACTAATTTGATTATTTATTGAACACAAATAAATAATATAATAAAACTAGGATTAACTTGTTCTGCGATCGTTCTTAAGTATGAGCAGGTGGTTCTTAAGTATGGGCAAGGTGGTCCTTATTTTGGGCATTTTCAAATTTGACAGAGGCTCATATGGTTCGAAATAAATAAAAAAATATCCCCAAATTTCAAATCTCTATCTCAATTTTAACCTATGCCGAACAGCGATGTAAATTTCCTATCTAAATAACATGGGGTTTTTGGCATTGAACAATCAATTTTTTATTTCGGCCAAAGTAATGGTTCAAAAATTTGAAACTCTGTAAACATATTACACAGCGATATTGAAGAAAAACCTTGAGTGGTTTCTGAACCTAGTAGTGAATAACCTTTCAGGATATTGACGCAAGTGGTTTTGGGTAAGGGTTTGTATATGTTTCGTGTTTTGTCAAGCGAGCGGACGATCAAAACATATACATTGCAGAACCTTTCAGGCCCATACAACTAGCGAATAACACACATAGAGTAATTTTAAGAGATGTTTACCCTGTGGTAGTTATATGAATAAGAATTAATTTGGCGCGGTCACCAGGGTTTCGAGAGCAAAAAAAGGTGGTGGGGAGTGATGTTGTAAATGCCGACAATAGGGGACCGCGTGCGATGGTGAAATTGCTCATTTGACTGGTGAAAAATTGTGGCAATTTTGAACAGTGAGTTTTTGTATTTTCTTAATTATTCTTTAAATCAGGTGTTCTCAACCGGGAGAAATTTCACCCCAAAGAGGAATTTTAGTATTTCAAAGGGAGAAATAATCTGAGTACAAATTTCAAAAGTTTTATTAAAGAACTGGCAAAAAACAACCTCAGCTTTCGCATTAGGTAAATATTACTTATCTTTCCCTCTAAATTAAAATATGATACCTTGTATTTTCAATATTAAAAGCATATTATTATTGGAAAGGTGTCCATTGGAAGGAAAACATTGGGAGCTTCTATTCCAAATTATATTAGTACGTTCGTCCAGGTGAAGCCTGTAGGTATTTTGTTTTTCCTTTTTAAATAATTAATCTCGGTGCTATTACGCCAGAATAATATCTGCACAGAATTGGCTTTAGAAATTACTCCTTTTGTGATTGCAGCTTTGTTGAGGTTGAAGCATCAATCATTGCTATTTGTTATACATGTCTCAGGATTTTTACTTTACCATACAGGCTATGGTCAAGTATTATAATCGTGCATGAAAAAAGTGTTTTTTTTCCTTCTTTTTTCTGAAATATCTCAAAACGGTAGGAAGTATTTTGATTAAAAAAATTAAGCGAAACCATGGCATTTCGGTCTACAAAAAAGCTCAAATTACCAAATTTTTGTGGACGAACTAGCTCAAAAACTAGTGTAAATATCGATACCAAATTTTACGCGTAATTTTGGTCCATTGATTTTTCGTTTATTGGGCCACGCAGGTGGGGGCCTCCACTAACAAGAAATATTTACATAGTCGGGTGAATTTAATTACAGGAGTATTTACATAATTATAGGAATATTAACATAATATATTTACAAAAAACATTTTTTTTCTTTTTTTTCTTTTTAAATACAATTTCTAGCGCATGGTGATTTCCCTATAAGTTCTCCTGTTGAAGCTGTAAAAATTAATTAAAGAACCCCTCATCGCCGTGAAGGTCATATCTCATAAAGTTTTCTGGGAAATTCCCAGGGCGACAAGTGGAGGCTGATTAGATTTTGGTGCATATCGACCTAAAATTAAGGGGGGTGGAGGGGGGTTAAAAATTAAAAATCTAGCCCATTTGAGCAAACTCAACCAAATTTTGTATACATAATCAGTGGACCCCAAGAAATCTAAAAATACAAAAACTAACCACCCTAAATGGAGGGGTGTAGGGTCAAAAAATAAAAATCATGGCCATTGACCAAACTCAACCAAATTTTGTATAGGTACATAATCAGTGGACCCCCAGAAGTCTAAAAATGCAAAAACTAACCCCCCAAAATAGGGGAGGGGTGGTGTTGGGTCAAAAAATGAAAATCTAGGCCCGTATACCAAATTCAACCAAATTTTGTATACATAATTAGTCTAAAAATGCAAAATCTAACCCCTTCCTCTACATGATTATAAATAATTTTATTAAATATTAAATATAAGTGAGAGGCCAGGTTGTATGGTAAAGTCAAGTGGATGGCCACATCAGAACACGTCAGCTTATTTTCAATATAATATATTTAATATAGCTGAAGAGGTCACAAAATCACGCATGCGCTGACGGACTTAAGGCTTATCTCTTATTTCCCCTTCATTGAGTCATTTCCCCTTTAATATAACAAAAAATTTCAAACAGAAACATCACTAAAGAAGTTTCATTTCAAAAAATAAATAAATAAACTAGATAACTAGATAACTAGATACTAACTAGATACCCAACACATTATTCCTTTCGCGGATTCAAGGCTTATTTCTTATTTCCCCTTCATTGAGTCATTTCCCCTTTATTATAACAAAAATTTTCAAAAAGAAACGTCGCTAAAGAAGTTTCACTTCAAAAAATAAATAAATAAATAATCTCGGAAATTACTTATAGGTATGCATATTAGACTCAATAAATTCGAAAAATCGCTTTGCGTTCATTCTTTTGGAATTGATTGGGAGATCTAAAGGATGCTAAAGATTGTGTTCCTCAATCTCAGCTAGAAGGGATTATGGGCTGGTAAATATAGGCAATAATATCAATTACTAATGTCCATTCCTATTTATCTCTATGACAAACAGAATGGAAACTAAATTTTTTTACTTTACCATACAGGGTAATGGTCAGGGTATTGTAATACAGGGTAAATAAATATTAAGTAAGTAAATAGTAAATAGTAAGTAAATATTGTAAATACAGGGTATTGTAATCGTGCATGAAAAAAAGCATTTTTTTTCCTTCTTTTTTTCAAAATATCTCAAAAACAGCTTAAACTTTTTGATTAAAAAAATTAAACGAAACCATAGCATTTCGCTCTACAAAAAAGCTCTTATAAGTGAACATCGAAAAAATTATATTTTTCGAGATAATAATTGTTTTGTCAAAATGTCTGTTAGTTAGTTAGTCTGTGCGTTACCAAATTTTTGTGGACTAGCTAGCTCAAAAACTAGTGTGAGTATCGAAACCAAATTTCACAGGTAGTTTTGGTCCATTGAGATTAAGAGCTGATTAGAATTTGGTGCATATCGACCCAAAATTAAGGGGGGTGGAGGGGGGTTAAAAATTAAAAATCTAGGTCGTTTGAGAAAACTCAACCAAATTTTGTATACATAATCAGTGGGTCCCCAGAAGTCTAAAAATGCAAAAACTAACCGCCCAAAATGGGGGGTGGGGGTGAAGGGTCAAAAAATGAAAATCTTGGCCATTTACCAAACTCAACCAAATTATGTATACATAATCAGTGTGCCTCTAAGGGTTTAAAAATGCAAAAACTAACCCCCCCCCTCCTACATGATTATAAATAATTTTATAACATATTAATGTAAGTGAGGGGACAGGTTATATGGTAAAGTCAAGTGGATGGCCACATCAGAACACGTCAGGTTATTTCTCTGATGAATTCAATAATTGCTTCCGATGCAAAACTTTTTTGCATCTACACGTAGTCAAATAAAAAGTTCATTTAGGGAAACTTTCTCATTGTTATTTTGTTTTCCTTCATTTCGTGACTTGGAAAACTCTTTCAATTATTCCCGGTGTTAAATTTCTCGAAATTAAGCCCTTTTAATTGAAATTGATTAAATCATGAAACAATTTCGTCTACTTGAATAAAAAAATAAAAAGCCTACCAGCATCTTAAAATAAGAGGGAAAGTCAAGTTCTAAATAAACGCCCTTGATAGGATACAAGAGCACCCTTTTGATAAAGGTCGACATTCCTATGGAAGTCAAACGCGTATTATACTATAGTGTCTAAAACAATTTTATTATAAATGAAAAGTAACTCATGAGAATATTAAGATGACGAGATGAATTATTTTGTTCCAACTTGAATAAAAACTTACTTACGTTTAATTAGTTAAAATAAAGTTTGGTATTTTTAAAACTAAATAGTCATTTAGTAATGAAGCTGTTGAAGATTATATTTTTGTGATTCATTTTATTAAGAGTTGAAATTTTATTAAAATCACACATAACTAATTATATAATTGTGGTTTGTGTGAAATTTGAGGTGTTTCGGAAAAATTTATAACAGATGTTAGGTTAGAAGAAAACTATTTGGTGTAGTTTTTTATGTGTATTTAATATGGTGTACGTTTGCGCTGCAAAGGTTTCGGACGGAACAGTCCTTCTTCAGCACCTGTTGATTCACAGATTATATTTTCTTAGAGCGAAATAATACAAGTGTATGCGTGTGGACCAAGTACAAACAATAATACATTAGTTGACAACAAAAGAAACACACCACAAAGAATTGAAAATTTTTTTAAAGAAAATTTTCAATTCTTTGTGGTGTGTTTCTGTTGTTGATGTATTATTGTTTGTACTTGGTCCACACGCATGCACTTGTGTTATTTCGCTCTAAGAAATATAATCTGTGAATCAACAGGTGCTGAAAGGACTGTTCCGTCAAGCTCTTGCGGCGCTAAACGTACACCTATATTAAATACACATTAAACTGCGCCGTGTTTTCTAACCTAGCATCTGTTATAAACTTCCGAAACACTTCAAATTTCACACAAAACCACAATTATATACAAAACGGAAACCTTGGCTTAAGGAACAGTGTGGACCTTCTACAAGTCTCCAATTACCATTTTAACTAATTATAGTTGATTAATGTCCATTATATTTAATTAAATAAAAGATTAACAGGTTTTGGACAAATATTTTCTTTCAGGGTGGCCACTCACCGGGAAAATCGGGAAAACCGTGAATAAACCGGGAATTAATTCTAACAGCCGGGAAAAAGCCGGAAATTTCTTCTTTTTTTTTATTTATTTATCTAATGTCACCGGGAACAAATCCCATTTAGACAGCACATAAGTAGAGTGTTAGTAGGGTTAGTGAGGGAGCCAAATTTTCAGCCTATAGAAATTTTTATTTGCCAGCCAGGATCGAACCCCGGATCTCCACTCCAACATCGTCATAATCGATCGATATCGAAGCGAGTCCAGTGCGTTAGCTGAATGAGCTACCCGACTCTCCCGGGAATTTCTACATACCTATAACCGGGAAAATGGATTTTTTTTTAATTGTACACTGAAAAAACGATATATTTATAGTTAAGAAATGATATTTGATATGAATAGATGGTGAAGTTAATTATGGAGAAATTGATCTCTGTTCAGTATGAATAAATGATATACGTATTTTAAGTATTCTCATATTTTTTGAGCAACTCTAGATATATTAATTCTTAAGATGCCGGTATTTGAACCAATCACCAATAAGTAAATTATAAAAATATTGTTATTTGAGTATATTAGAGAAATAGTTAAATTTAATAGTTGGAATTAAATTAGGTTGGAGTTGGTGGTGGAGAAAAATTAAAATACAAAGATTTTTTTAGTTTACTCTATATATTTCGAGCTCTTAACTCATCGTCATGAGAACATTGACTGAAGATAACATAAAATAATGAACAGAATTTATTTTAATACGATGGGCAGTTATTTATGACTTAGTGTAAATATGAAAGAATTATCAGAGGATGGGATGGCCTTAAAGAGGGAGAGCCGAATGAACAGATGGAGCGGACAGAGGACTAAACTGGGAATAAAGAAAAGATATTTATACTTGGAAGGTGCCGAAAATTATGTATGTACCATAAAGGGGGCAATAAACAATGGAATGTGATGGGGATGTATAGTGAAATTTTTTATTTTTTATTTTTAAAATTCAAATTAAATATCATTGAAGGCCATACACCTTAATCAAAACATTTTGAACAATCAAACAGACATCAAAACCTCACCAATAATTGACATTTTAATCAATGATATTAAAATAAATTCTGTTCATTATTTTATGTTATCTTCAGTCAATGTTCTCCTGACGATGAGTTAAGAGCTGGAAATATATAGAGTAAACTAAAAAAATCTTTGTATTTTAATTTTTCTCCTTGTGAAACACCACCAACTCCAACCTAATTTAATTTTAACAATGTTTCACTATAAACCAACACCGCGTTCCCTAAATTTGATTGGTTTAATAGTTGGGTATTTAAATGGAATAATACGTAATTACGACAAGAAATTATATAAACTTGAATATTTTTTATTTATAATAAATATATGTGTTTTTGACTAGAAGATGAGTATATTCATTTGATATAGAATCTATATTCAATCAAATGAATTATATAAATATTTATTTTAATTAGATAAAAATTTGAATTTATTATTATTTTTGATTTAAGGTACAAGAGAATTTAATTTTAATATATATTAATATTTCTTATAATCTTATAGTGGGTTTTAAAATTTAAAAAATAAAATAAAACAATTAGATATTTAAACAAAATTTTTGTCAATTTTTTTTTAATATCTTAATTATTAAGATATGACTATTTGCGAAAAATCTAAGTTGTTTTATGATAAAAAAACATTCATTTAGATATAATAAGAGGTTTCCTTAGAAGTAAATAAGACAATCATTTGATATTAAGAGATATCTATTAAAATAAAATAGATCACTCAAGTATATAATTTATTTGGATTAAATACCTAAAAATTTGGTCATATTTGGAATGATTTCGATATATCCTGATTATTAATCAAATATTTTTGGAATAAATAAGAGCTTATTAAAAATGCTCAACTCTATCAGTATATTTACTATAAAGAAATTTTTTTCAGAGTACCTACTTAAACTCATCTTGTGTGTATGCCATACGCTAAATAAATAAATATTAGAGACAAAGATAATTTCTATTCGGCTAAAACTGGTCTGGACATGTTTTTGACATCCTTGAACTTATTAGGGCTCGTCATTTATTCTATCCACACCCTTTTCTTGTATTTTCTCCCTTTATCTCATTGTCTCTTGAAACTATGCAACCATTTGTAACATTTGTCCGGAATCAATATACCCACTATATAATAAAAGAACATTATTTAAAGTATTCAATTCATATTATCATGTTTAATAAGTGTGTGAAATGAGTCAAAATTGTTTATTAGATGATTTTCTAAAAGAGAAATCAATGAGATTGGGCATTGGTCCAGACCAGGAATCGGCAACCTTTTGAGACGGAAAAGCCAAAAGTTACAATTTATAAAATTTCCCAGTTTTTAAAGAGCCACTAACATATTTAATTCAATATTATGGTATTGTATTAGGAATAGATATATATAAATTTGATTTTTGATTTAAAATAAAGCCGCATCTTCACATCGAAATAGCCGCATGTGGCTCGCGAGCCGCAGGTTGCCGACCCCTGGTCCAGACCATATATCTTTAAACGGGGACATATGTTAAGCAATTTCATTTAAATTATTTCGTTAATTTCTTTTCATATGGGTATTAAGTCTTCTTCTTCTTGTTTTTAAACCTAGTACCTGGAGGCACCGAGCGATGCTCGGTAACTTTTTTCTTCAGTTAAAAGCTTTATTTTAATATTATTTTTAATTTAAAATTCTGATAAAAATGTCGATTTTTATTTCAGAACCGTTTTCAAATTAAAAAAAAATACAAATATATATATAGTATATTAATTGTTGTCTTTCTTTCAGCTTAATTCAATTATACATATTTCAAATTTATTCAATAAATTCTATTTATAAAATACATATATATATATATTATATTCAATTATTTCCACACTTATAATAAAGTCTAATTCAAAAATATTCATTTTAGTAAAAGTAAAAAGCAAAGATTTTTAAAATTGTTCTATGGTCTACTGGTAAAGTGTGTGCCTCTGATGCAAGAGGTCTCAGGTTCTAATCTGACGTCCGGCGAGTAATTTTTTTATTGAGATTTTCATCTATCAATAATTACTTTAATTAAGAAAAATCAATTAAGATGAATTTTGATGAGGTCCAGACCTAGCCAGATCGTTTTCTCATCCTCAAAACTTGTTAATAGATTTTGTGTCATCAAAATCGGTAGGGCCGTTTTCAAAATAGAACCAAGATACAAATATATATATAAATAAATATATAAATAAATATACAATTTTTGCTCGTTTAATAAGAGTAGATAGGTTTGTTTCTTCCAGATCGTCATACCATCTCTTCTTGGCCGACCTTTATTTCTTATTCCGACCGGTTTGTTTGTCATATCACGGTTTACTAAGGGCCACTTGTATGTCGCAAAGTAGATGCTTTTTACAACTAACAAAGGGTAGATGGTAAATGGAGGGACTGGGATGGCCAATCAGATGACAGGCATCTACCCTTTGTTAGTTGTAAAAGCATTTACTTTGCGACATACAACCGGCCCTAAGTGGATTCCCAAAATTGTTTTCGAAATTTGGCAGCTCTTTAAATAATTTTTGGCGAATTGTCTCAGAACATCAATAAAATTTATACGAAGATAAAACTTCAATATTTCACTTGAAGACAATTCATCAACATCAAAGATCATTCACCCTTATATCTCATTTTTAAATTTACCCCCTTTTAATTTTTATTTACCTACTTTTTATTGAAGGATTAATGAAAATATGAAAAGCAAGAGTACATAAAAAATATACATAAAAATAAAGACTTTAAGTAAATAAAATATTAAATTCAAAAATTCAAAATCAAATATTAAATTGTTTATTTATTTGCCATATATATTACTAAGAGAAACAAAGAGGTTGTCCTCTGCTTGATGCAAATAAACATATACACATATATCTCAAGATGATATATCTGTATATATATTATTTATTTGTTTGAGACTATAGTTTCGAAGACTTGGTCTTCATCATCAGTCTTTCTTCAATTATAAATGTTTTTCATGGAGTCAATATCATATGGATATTGAAAAGTTTTCAATATCCATATGATATTGACTTCATGAAAAACATTTATAATTGAAGAAAGACTGATGATGAAGACCAAGTCTTCGAAACTATAGTCTCAAACAAATAAATAATATATATACAGATATATCATCTTGAGATATATGTGTATATGTTTATTTGCATCAAGCGAGACAACCTCTTTGTTTCTCTTTGTGAATCAACAACTCTGCTACTCTCGGCAAAAACAAAAACTTTTCAAATATATATTACTCCTAATATTTATCTTTTAATATTAATTTTTTATTTCAGAGAGTAAATATTTTGTACCACGAGAAGCGATTTCACCATTCCCTTGTACTACAAATACTAAATCTACTCTTATTAAACGAGCAAAAATTGTATATTTATTTATATATATTGAACACGATCTTGGACCAATCCACCTCAAGATCGTGCAGTTCTGCGTGGTTTAGAACCCGCACAGATCAAGAGATGAAATCGGTCTTGTGTTTTCTCACTTGCCCTTAATAGATAGTAAATAAATTTGGAAGCGGGGGTGTCTGAGCCGTCCAAGTGAGCTTCCAAATTAAGGTTAAAACGGACTTGGTTATCTTTCTGTTGACGCTTCGAGGTTTCTTATAGCCCTTTCCTTTTTCAAAGCTTAAATCTAATGTGAGAGTGGTAGGATCACACAGGGTTACACAGATGAAAATAATGTACACTGACTCCCATTAATTTTTAGAACCAAAAGAAATTTTATTGATATTAAAAGAAAAAAAGAAATTCTACGTTACAATCTTTGAATTTTTTATTTAGACTTTAATTTAAAGATGATTTGATATTTTAATATTGAATTTTATTATTATTTAAGTTTGAATGAAGTTATTATTTTAAGTTGATTATTTAATTTGGTTTATATCTGATACTGGGCTTCAAGGGTCGATTTCGCCTCGAATGCTTTTGGATTTACAAAATTTGGTTGGGTCCTCTTGAAGTGATTCTATATAAGACAATTGTAAAAAAAGAATTTGTATTATTTTCAATGTTATAATCTATAAATTAATGTTTAATTATTTATTTAATTCAATGTTTTTATTTAATCATTCAATGTTTCATTATAATTTTTACTTTTGTTAATTTAATTCATTTAATCTATTTATTTTAATTGTATTTTCTTTAATTATTTATTTATTTAACAAAAAATTATTATTGAGCACATGAATCCACTTTCTACCTTGCTTGATCAATTTGAGAGAGTTTTTAATTTACTTTCGGACTTAGGCCAATATGAATCCGTTCAACCCCTATTATCTTTATTTTACTAATTTTTTAACTATTACTAAGGTCCGTAATCCACCTGTTTCGCCTTTTTGCCAAAATTATTTATTCTCTCGAATTCATCAAGTGTTAATTAATAGAATCTAAATTCATGCCCTTTAAAACATTTTTTAATTAACATTATATATTTTCAATTATAGTTATCATTAAATTATTATTATTATTATTATTTAAATTATAGTATACTAAAAGTTCACGTGTTATTTACTAAAACAGGATTGTCTTTGAACTGCAGTTATTTTTTTATGGTTAGAATCATTAATTAAGAGAGGAGACAAATTTCTCTATCTGTTGATATCAAGCAGCGATCAAATACATTCACATTATAGATATTAAATAATTCTAAACATTATCTCTATTATTATTGAAAATTTCCAAATCCTGCTCGTCCATTTAATTTCCTTTGTTTTTTTTATTTTTTTTAATCAATTTCCTTAATCCATTTTTATTTAATTTCATAGTAAAAGTAGTAAATAAAAGCATAGTAAATTCAGTCAATAATTTCAGATCTTAAGCATCAAGAGAGATACCCTGAGGATACACCCACCACTAAAATAAAATAAAATCAAAAACCAACAATCAGATTATCATTTTACCCACTGCAACGTCATGTTAACCTGGCGTCCCAAGATTTCATTAAACCCTCCACTATAATATCTTCCAGTTCTTGGTAGTCGGAGTTCTGGAGCCTGGAGAGGGCCGGATCACACCTTTATGTGGTTCTTCTTAGTTTTATTTATTGTTGCCCAATTTCAATTTATATGTTTATTATTTGGCATTTTAAAATGGACTCCAATCTACTTAGGTGTCTATTATTTCAAGTTTTAAATTGTACTCCAGGTGTTTATTATTTCACGTTTTGAATTCTACTCCGTTGTATATTGTTTCAAGTGTTCTATTCTACTGCCTCTCTCGGTGTTTTTCTTAATCAGCTCAGCTGGACTTTTGATAGGAGAATCTTCTCTCCCACTCTTAATCTTTCTTTCTCTCCTCATCTTTTTTTAAAGTTATTTTACAAAACTTTATATTAAAAACAAAACATATTTGATTTAAAATTAGCATTCACTTTTTTTTCTATTTTAAATTTCTTTTTCCAAAGCATTCATTTCGATTCGAGCCTTAATCCTTTTTTCTTGTTAATTTTTATATTTTAAACATTTCCTAATAATATTACTTAAATTCAATATGAAAATTATTTGTTTTAAATACATAATCTTTTTTTTCTTCTGAAATTTCTATTTATTAATTATTATTGTTTTAAATTTAGAAAATATAATTCTAATAAAATTTCCTCTTAATACTTTTTTATTTAAAAATTTCAAAAAAATTGCCCCGAAAATTAATTTTTTTTCAAAATTATGCCCCTTAATCAGGGCCAAAAACAAACCAAAACCTGGCCAGATCTTGAGGTTGTGTACAATATATTAATTTATTTATATATTTGTATCTTGATTCTATTTTGAAAACGGCCCTACCGATTTTGATGAAATTCACGGCTTACCCCCCTTTGGGGATGACAATTTGATCTGTCACGGTCTCATCTTCGACAAAATTGTTTTTAATGGCTTTTTTCGTAATCAAATTAATTATTCTCATGTAGACAGATCCAAATCTTGGAGTTTAAAAAAAGATTTCTCTTTTGTTTACTTTTGTAGCCAGAAAAACAATGGGTTGGGCTAATTCATTCTTCTCAAAGCCCTTGAAGAACTATTGTGATTGTGGATTTTAACATATTTTGTTCTCCCTAAACGTTAGAACTATTAATAAACGATTTATAATTGTTTTTAAAAAGAACCTTATTTATTTAATAGAATAAAAAATAATCAAGAATTTATTTAAAAATATATTTCGCATAAGAAGGTCTCAATTTTCTGAAAAAACAACACATTTTGATAGGTTTTATTTATTGACAATTGGATGAATAAAAATGAATCATATGGTTGAATCAAAACAGGTGCAGGAGGTGGGGTGCAGTGGTGGGGGGGGGGGGTACAGTGGGCGAATATTATATACGAGCTTCGAGGGCGTGCCGTAGGCATGCCCTCGAAGCTCGGCCCTCCAGGCTGGTGCCCTGGCGGGCAGCGTCTCGGTCTAAAAATTGTATTCCTCTTAAAAATCCACACTCCAAATGTATACCTGTAAACTCCCGAAAATACATAGTCTCTTAAATACATAGTCTCTTAAAAGTTTCACCTCATTTTCGTCCTGACACAGCTACAGAAATGAAGCTCTAGATATGAATCTGGTAGTATTTTTTTTCTATAATCTACAGCATTGTGATATTTTTTGTGTGGAAATAGATTTATTTAAATAAGTGGGATCGTGTGAGGAGGAGAATTATATTATATCAATTTTTTTAAATTTGGGATCGATATTCGATATAAGGCTCCGAATATTTAAAAGAGATCAGGTGTTGTTTGTATGACAGGCTGCTCCCTCCAGTATTACCATGAGAAACTCATATGGGCATGCGTGTCTTAAGTCGTTTAATTTTGTAAAAATCAAAAAATAAGAATAACAAAATTTAGATTTTTAATAAATTATAAAAAAGTGGCAAATTTTTAAAAAATAAACAAATAATATATAAAATATAAATAAAATAAGATGTGATTAATTTCTTTTTCTGTGCGCAAAGAAAAGCGAATTGAATATTTAATTTTTGAGTGGTGAAGGGGGGGGGAGAATAATTATCAATAAATTTAATGTTTCTTAATTTAAAATCAATTGGAGTCTTTCATTCCAAAATTCGAGTTTCAATTACAATTATATTTCAAATTTGCCGCAAAGACGGCATCAGCGCTCCCTGACGGCAGCATTACGTCAGCGTTGGGGCAAATTAATCTAGACAAATATATATAACAATAAAGCTTTTAACTGAAGGAAGAAGTTACCGAGCATCGCTCGGTGCCTCCAGGTACTAACCTTTAAAGATCAAATAATTTCAATCTTAGAATGTGTTGTTGATGATGAAGCCAAAAGGTACCAATATAGCCTTTAGTTAAGCCAAGCACAGCAATATATCACGTCCGACATAAAAATATAGACTTCCTAAAACAATTGATATTTTAATGTAATTACTGGAAAACATATTGGATACAACCATGGCATTTCAGTCTACAAAAAAGCTCAAGTAAGTGAACATCGAAAAAAATTATATTTTTCGAGATAATAATTGTTTTGTCAAAATGTCTGTTATTCTGTGCGTTACCAAATTTTTGTGGACTAGCTAGCTCAAAAACTAGCGTGAATATCGAAACCAAATTTCACACGTAGTTTTGGTCCATTGAGATCAAGAGCTGATTAGATTATGGTGCATATCTACCCAAAATTAAGGGGGTGGAGGGGAGGGGTTAAAAATTAAAAATCTAGGCCATTTGAGCAAACTCAACCAAATTTTGTATACATAATCAGTGGGTCCCCAGAAGTCTATATATGCAAAAACTAACCCCTCCTACATGATTATAAATACTTTTATTAAATATTAAATATAAGTAAGGGGCCAGGTTGTATGGTAAAGTCAAGTGGATGGCCACATCAGAACACGTCAGCTTATTTTGGTATAAAATAAAATTCGATTTAAATTAATTGAAAAGTTTTTGTTTTGCCGAGAGTAGCAGAGTTGTTGATTCACAAAGAGAAACAAGAGGTTGTCCTCTGCTTGATGCAAATAAACATATACACATATATATCAAGATGATATATCTGTATATATATATTATTTATTTGTTTGAGACTATAGTTTCGAAGACTTGGTCTTCATCATCAGTCTTTCTTCAATGGAGTCAATATCCATATGATATTGACTCCATGAAAAACATTTATAATTGAAGAAAGACTGATGATGAAGACCAAGTCTTCGAAACTATAGTCTCAAACAAATAAATAATATATATATACAGATATATCATCTTGATATATATGTGTATATGTTTATTTGCATCAAGCAGAGGACAACCTCTTTTGTTTCTCTTTGTCGATTTAAATTGTTAATTTTTTATTAGAAGTTTCTACAATAATCATGTGACTCTCATAATAGACTTGTTTCCAAAATCAGAGCAATTTATTTAGTAACTGTATTTAAAAATAATAGTTTTGAAAACCGTTTCCCTTTCAAACAGTTTCTTTGTTGAGTTATTGTTGCTCCAGTCTTATAAAAAAGTCTTTGTTGCTACTATAGGTAGTATTTTATTGCATACTTATACAAACTTATACATAATCAGTGGGTCCCCAGAAGTCTAAAAATGCAAAAACTATCCGCCCAAAATAGGGGGGGGGGGTGGAGGGTCAAAAAATGAAAATCTTGGGCATTTACCAAACTCAACCAAATTTTGTATACATAATCAGTGGGTTCCCAGTAATCTAAAAATGCAAAAACTAACCCCCCCCTCCCCTACATGATTATAAATAATTTTATTAAATATTAATGTAAGTGAGGGGCCAGGTTGTATGGTAGAGTCAAGTGGATGGCCACATCAGAACACGTCAGCTTATTTTTTATATCTTAATGTGAAACCTACCAAGTATTTTTTATCCAATAATTAAAAAAAATGTTTCATCAAGTACCAACACCAAATTCCTTAAAAACTATCATTATAGACTTTATTTATTTAGTAATAATCACGAGGCTAAGTTTGGCAACCATATTACTAGATAATTAAATTCCTATCTACTTAAATACGTAAGTTTAAATCTAAACCGGATAAAAACATTGAATAAATCCTTGAAATATGTCATTCTAGAGAGATAACAAAAACACGATTTGACGTTCTAGTAGAGAATTCATTTATCTTAAATTAAATTAAATTAAATTATAAAACAAATTGTCCGGAAAAATCTCTTGAGAATGTTTTCTGGGTAAATGTCAACGATGGCTCATGAGTTGGACTATAAATTTGTCAAGTCTTTCTCTATTTTATTTTATTTTGTTAGTAATTTATTATGAAACTGGTATGTATCATGATTCATGACTGTTGTGTCCGTCCGTCATATTACGAGTAGAAATATAAATGTTGGAATAAACAATCTTTAGTTTATAAAACAAGCTTTTACCCCGTGCCCACAGGGCACATATCAAAATATAATCTACTCTTATTAAACGATCAAAAATTGTTTATATATTTATTTATTTTTTGTATATATATATATATATATATATATATATATGTATATATATATATATATATATATATATATGTATTTGTATCTTAGTTCTATTTTGAAAACGGCTCTACCGATTTTGATAAAACAAATTCTATTAACAAGTTTTGAGGATGAGAAAACGATCTGGCTAGGTCTGGACCTCGACAAATTTAATCTTAATTGATCTTTTCTTAATTAAAGTAATTATTGACAGATGTTAATCTCAATAAAAAGTTTGTTTACATTTTTTTCAATTATCTTTTATTTTTAATTGGTTTTTTAATTTTAAAACCCACTAATAGGTTATAGCAAATATTAATATATTATATTAAAATTAGGAATTTAGTGTTTGTGGGAGATGAAAAGGAGAGATGGGAGAATAACCAATCGATTTGATTGGGGAATAATGGAATTTAAATAATTATCGGAAAAGAGGTTTTTTTATCTAATTAGATTTTTCCTCTTATTAAAAACAAGGACTCAAGATGAATAAGGACACTCGATGGTGGAGAAGCAATCTCCGAAATCGAAGCTAAAATACAAGGTATACATTAATTAATGTAAAATAATTGGTTTAATAAAATTTATAAAAAAAAAAAAAAAAAAAAAATTTAGTGTTTGTGATAGAGGGAGATCAGGAGAGGAAGGAAGATTAACCAATCGACTTGATTGGGGAATAATGGAATTAAATAATTATCGGAAAAGAGGTTTTTTTATCTAATTAGATTTTTCCTCTTATTAAAAACACGGACTAAATATGAATAAGGACACTCGATGGTGGAGAAGAAATCTCCGAAATCGAAGCTAAAATACAATGTATACATTAATTAATGTAAAATAATTGGTTTAATAAAATTTATAAAAAAAAAAAAAAAAAAAAAATTAGTGTTTGTTTTAAATTAACAGGTGTACCAAAGTGGAGCCGGGTTCGAATCCGACTTGAGGCATCCGGCTAAAACCTGACCCGGGGTGGATAGAGACAAATTTAATGAAAATAATTAATATCGTAAATTGGCTTATGGCTAGAAAGGCCGAAAAGTCACAAAAAAAATAACAGGTGTCTAAATCATAACATTACAGATGTGTTTACAAATAAAGTGGTTGAAGTGGCTTTTTTTATATAACTTGGAAACAAATCTTATTTAATTTTATGTTTTTTATTTTTTTATTATTATTTTCTTATTTATTTTTTTATAATGTTTATCAATATGAACGAATGTGGGCAAATTGGTGTACGAGTAAACAAATATACACATAATATCCGGACCATTAGAAAGCTAGAAATGCAAAAACTGGGTGCGGGGTGGGGGATGGATGTGGGGGGTGCAGGAGGTGAGGTTTAGTCGTGGTGGAGTTGGGGTGGGGTGGGGCGGAGTGGGTGTGCAGTTGTGGGGGCGAGGTGTGTGGTTTCGGGAGGGAGGGGGGGCAGGGGTTACCGTGCATCGCTCGGTGGCTCCAGGTACTATTACCTACATCAGAGGTTCCCAAACTGTGCGCCTCGGGAATCCGTGGCCTCTTCACAGGTGCGCCGCGAAGCTTCATAATTAAGTGAAATAGACATTTGGCCTAACATAAAAAACAAATTGAGAAGATAAAAATTTATTTATTATTTATTTTTATCTCTCTTACTTACGATTAGACATACTTTTACTTAGACTAGGGCGCCATGGAAAAATGTTAATTGAAAAATGGCGCCGCGGCTCGGAAAAGTTTGGGAACTCCTGCTCTACAATATTATTTATCAATTATCGTAATATTTTTAAAGTAAGCAATAGATAATATTCCATAATTTTATATAATATATATTTTATTTGTTCTATTTAGAAATTGCGGATATATTTTATAAATTGTATTATATTAAACTGAGTGGATTGATGAGGCAGATCAAAATGAAAAAAAAAATAATAATATCAACTATCTTTTTATTCATAAACCGACGTTTCGGAGGCTTATTCCCTCCTTCTTCAGAGTTTTCCTCCGAAACGTTGGTTTATGAATAAAAAGATAGTTGAAATTATCTTCTTTTTTTCTAAATTTTGGTCTGCCACATACAATCGATTAAATTTACCTAAATTTGTAGAAAAAATTCAATTAGAGTTTTCTTATTAGAACTTGGAATAAGAATAGCAAAAAGAAAAAAAGAAGTCAGTGAACATATCCTCCTGGGACACTTTTTATGAATCACACCGTTTACTTGACCTCTCAGGCGTCTATGTTTCAAATTTCATGTCAATCGGTTAAGCCGTTTAATCTGGAGCTCGGTGAACATAGAGGTATAGAATTCCAAAACTATTCGATTGCAATCAACATCAGAATTACAAAATAAAACAATAACAATTAACAATAGCAATCGTTATCATTGAAACCCCTATCCAACACCTACCCTCAAAATTATAGGGATCTATTCAAAGAGGGAAACAATTTTGGGAAATCACTTACTACCCATATGAAAATAAATTAACGAAATAATTTAAATGAAAAATGTTTTCAAAACTTACTATGCATGCTGAGAAAATGAAGATTTTAATCGAGAGTCGTGAGCAAAGCGCTCGTGGATCAGCTCGGGGCTTACTAGGCGCCAAACGAGGGGTGGACCGCGACCTAATATCGTGTACACCTACTTCCACTTTCATTTCCATATAGAAGATAATAGATGAAGGGGATTTATCTAATGAATTCCAAATAATTCCTAAGACGTGTACACCTAATTCCAATCGCGGTTCACCCTCGGCGCCAAACCAAATAGGTGGATAGCACTGGCGGAACTCAAACCTAAAATAAATAAATAGAGAATATTTTTAATAACCGCCTTGGGTTTAAATATTTATTTAAATCAAATAACAAATAACAGGTGTTGGGGAAATCATTTCTGATTAATGTTTAATTTTTAATTTTTGTACAACGTTTCGTCCCTTTCAGGACTTTATTAAGTACTAAATTATTCAAATTAATTAATCGTTGAAATAACAATCAAATAATTGAGATCTGAATAATCATAATAATAATCATCAAAATCTGACTTTTGATGTATTTTGAGATTGCTTTTTTGTAAATTTGTTATGCTGATTTGTTGTAAAATAGTTATTGTGGGTTTATTGTTTCGTGTCTCAATTGTTTCATTGTTATTTCAATTTAAAATATTAAAGGAGACAATAAAAGAGTGTGTCTTCTTCTATAGTCTCGTTATAAATAAATAAAATTTATAATTCCAGCAGAAGACACACTCTTTTATTGTCTCCTTTAATATATAAAAATTCTGCTACTGCTCGGCAAAAACTTTCAATTCAATTTAAAATAATTGAGTACTTAATAAAGTCCTGAAAGAGTCAAAACGTTGTACAAAAATTAAACATTAATAAAAAAAAAAATGTCCAACAACTGTTGATCTTTTATTTTATTTTATTTTTTGGCTTTTCGGCCTTTCTAGCCATTAGCCAATTTACGATACTATTTATTATATTTTTATAAATTTGTCTCTACCCCGGGATCAGATTTTACCCGGATGCCTCGAGTGGGATTCGAACCCGGGTCCCCTTATTTAGCAGGCTGACACAATTCAAATTTTCAATTCAAAAACTTTATTTAAAATAATATACAATTTTTAAAAATACACTAGCTGCAAGGCCCGCCTTTGGCGGCCCTCTTGCTAGCCAGAGGGCTCACCCCCTGAACCCCAACCCACGAGTCCCACCCTCACACCCCACTCCCCCCCCAAACCCAAACGACACCCCCACCCCGCACCCGTCTCCAACCCCCGCCTCCACACCTGAACCCCACTCCACCCTGTACCACCACCCCCGCACCCCACCACGTGCCCTCCAACCCAGCGCACCACAGCCCCCGCCTAACCCCCTGGACCCACCCCTCCACGCTTTAATCCCTTTAGCCGTTTTTACGTGAATCGTGAGCAACTTTTCGCGGAAAACCACGAAAACATACAGACCGACATGTAGACAGGAATTTTGTTAAGGGTGTTTTCGTTCATAACTTTGCTTGAAACTTGTGCAACCAAAATTTGGCGTGATTTGGAGCAATGTACAGACAAAATCTTAATTTTATATATATATCGATTATAATACAAATAGTAAATACAATTATCTTACAATGTAGTTTATTAATAATTTTTATTTATTGTAAACTAGCTTCATTGTTGTTTTATTAGTTACAGAGAATAAATATAATTGTTTTATTATAAGTCTTAAATAGATATAATTTAAGATTCTATTAACTGCAATTTAAATATGCTTTAAAAAATATAGATAAACCTTTTTCAAACCTATCTTCAATTATAGTTTTTTTGCAAAAAACGAAAATTTCTCGATGATTACCATTTTTAATTTTTTTTCTAATAAAAAAACTTTGACAAAATAATTATCATAATTGTATTTATTATTTGGAAAAAATAAATATTTAGAATTTGAGAAATAAATAAAATAAAATACTAAATGTTACTAAATAAATACTTTTGTAAAAATGCAGTATTAAATTCTTCTTCAACGATAATGTGGTTAGAACTATTGAGAATGAATGACACTCAAAAATCTTACAAACAGCGCTGCCAACACTTGTTTATTTTGCTAGTTTAGTTCTTTTATTGTTTGGCAAGCTATGTTGGCTAACCTGAATTTTTTTTAGTTTTTCCTGAATTTTTCAATTTTCCGGGCAACTTTTCCAATTTTTTTTTTACGTATTAACTTGAATTGGACTATTACGAACATTAAAAAAAAAATAGCCAAATCGGTCCAGGCATTTGAGAGATCTGCGCTTTCGAAGAAACAGAAATTCATTTTTATTATATAGATTGTTGTTCCTGCTTTAAAAAGGCTTACCATTACAATTTTAGTTTATATGCTGTCAGCTTTTGGATATTTAATATTATTTTACAGTAAGTATATTTATATTTTTATACTTACATCTATATACATATTTGGTTATTTCATAGTTTTATTTGATGATTTTCGACAGGAAAAAATGTTAAAAAACCTGCTTTCTAGAAAAAAAAATATTTGTTTTTTGGGTTTGGTTTGGTATTTCATTCATCATTAATTATTCCCACTTTTTTATAAGTGTCTAAGAATTTTGGTTTGGCAGGCTGACACGCTACCACCTAGCCTAACCCGACCCCGGATCTTTTATTTAATTAAATATAATGGACATTAATCAACTAAATTTATTTAAATCGTTGCCATAGAAACCACTATCCAAAAAATGACTGACAAACAATGCATCAGATGGGGTGCAAATAAATTTACACCACTGATTTACTTTTAGCGTATGTAACAATTTAAAAAATAAATAAATGAAAAATAATATATTGAGTTGCGAATATATTGAAACTTGATCATTTCTAAATAAGCAAATAAATCTTAAAAGTTTTAATTGAATAATCTACAAATTTACGACCACCCTCGAAAGTTTTTCTCTAAAGTTGAATTAAATGGCAAGAAAAAAAGTTTCAGAAAAAGAATGAATCCAAGTTCAAGGTCTAAACAAGGCAATGATTTATCGAACAAGATAAATCTTTTCTAATATTTAATGGCTCCAAGAGAGGATCAAGGATTTCTGCTCGAAGAATAAAAACGTCAAATATAAAATGAAATATGCATTCTAATTATTAATTAGTATATTTTAACTTTCACATATATGTATATTCTCTATGTAATTATGGAACGTTTTTTTAAAATATTTTTATTCAGCAAAAACAATAATAAAATTTAACAAAAACATGTGTAGCGGCCTGCTCTCGCTTATGGCGACGAGCCTTGAGACACGGCCGCTAGATGACTCAGTCGGATCGTTGGATCGCTTTTGCATGAGTGAAATATTATTAGCCATGCTATTAATTAAAGCGACTCGATTTCGACTCGAACGAAGCGAACCGATTCGAACATTCGGATCTGGAGGGGCCATCGCCATCCAGCAGCCCCTCCCCTGCACACACCCTATATATGAGCACGCAACCTACAACACTGCACTCAACAGATTGTTAGGACCCCATCGACTTGATGGGGGGCGCGGCACATAGCGCCACACAGCACTCACCTCACGAGAGCCCTAACAACATGTTTAAATGATTATTCGGGAACGTATTCACCATCTACTTCAATAACTGCTTCCCATTTGCTTGGCAGTCGGTCGATTCCACGGACGAAGAAGTCACGATTCTTGGAGGCAATCCACGCTTTGACATCGGCCACCAAGTCATCCAAATCGTCGTTGATCTTAGTTTTTTACCAGTTTTTTAAAGAGCGGTTGATGCGATAGTCCGTCGGTGCTTCGGTCGGTGAGTACTGTGGATGTAGATCCCAGCCCTTATTGGCGATTAATTCGACGACACGGCGCTCACCATGTGGACGTGAGTTATCGTGATGGAACACGATGTGGTTCTTTTTGCGCGGTCTTTTCGCCTCGATTGCACCGTGAAGACGGTCAAGCTGTGCCAGGTTCCGTGGGGGACCCATCCAGCCAATTTCCATACCATAGCTTTTTGAGGCGTCGAACATGAATCAATGTATACATTGTATTTTAGCTTCGACTCCGGAGATTACTTTTCCACCATCGAGTGTCCTTGATCACCTTTTTAGTCCTTGTTTTTAATAAGAGGAAAAAACTAATTAAAGAAAAAACCTCTTTTTCAGATAATTATTCCAATTCCATATTTCTCACCAATCCCCTGTTCTCCCATTTATTTCTCAATAAATTAACTTTTTTTTAATTTTATTGAACCATTTATTTTACAAGAATTAATGTATACATTGAATTTGAGCTACGACTCCGGAGATTACTTCCTCACTATCGACTGTCCTTGCTCATCTTTTTTAGTCCTTTGTTTTTAATAAGAGGAAAAAACTAATTAAAGAAAAAAAACCTCTTTTCCGATAATCATTCCAATTCCATATTCTCTCTCTATCAATCAATTCCAATCCTCATCAATTAACTTTTTTTTATAAATTTTATTAAACCAATTATTTTACATGAATTAATGTATACATTGGGGAGCCGGGTTGGCCTCGGTTGGCTAACACACTGGCCTCGTTTCGACATCGATCGATTATGACGATGTTGGAATGGGAGGCCGGGGTTCGATCCTGGCTGACGAATAAAAATTTCTACCGGCTGAAAACTCGGCTCCCCACTAACCCTACTAACACTTTACTTATGTGCTGTCTAAATGGGCTTTGTTCCCGGTGACATTAAATAAATAAAAAAAAATGTATACATTGTATTTTAGCTTCGACTCCAGAGATTACTTCTCCACCATCGAGTGTCCTTGATCATCTTTTTAGTCCTTGTTTTTAATAAGAGGAAAAAAACTAATTAAATAAAAAACCTCTTTTCCGATAATTATTCCAGTGTATTTTTTCATTAAAAAGCAATGCTTTATTAAAACTCGAAATTCACCTTTTTTCATTTTTTTTCAATAACAAAAGTTGCTTCACATAAAAATCGCTATAACTCACGAATCGATAGTCAGATTGATGTCAAATTTATACACGTATCGTTTGAAGGTTAGTACTAAATAAAAATCACATGGAAAAATTCTAGTAACGCAATCTATGTGTCATCCTACGGACTTATTGAATGACCTAATATTTATTATGAATGAATATAAATAGGAATGAATTCTAGTGATATTATACTAAATAATAATTTTCCAAAAAAATATTTTTACTTTTCTTTTACCAGTTGATTATTTTATCAAATCCGAAGCATCTTGCTGACCAGAAGGCTGATTTGTCAATAATTATTAGTATTTGTTAATGAACCAGTGTTCTTTATAAAAAGTTAGAAAAAGTCACCCTAGGTATATATAGTAACTATATAGGGGCTATATAGATTCTCGAAATCTATATAGGCACTATGTAGTTACTATATAGTTTGAAACATTGTGTTACTAGGCCATATTTCGTGGCCTGAAGAATTCTAGAAACAAGAAATTATAAAGAAACTGTAGAAAAATATTCTTATATTTTTTACTTTCTTATATTTCTAATATACAAAAATCAATTTGGTTTTATAAAAATCTAAGATTGACGGATAGTCTGTTTATCTGAGCAAGATTTGTTTAAGATTTACATATTTGTTAGGCAAACACATTGACCCACAGGGAAATAACTTTCGAGAATGGATTGCTTCTCTCTCTGGCTCTATCTAGATGGGTGATGGGAGAAGATAGATGGTAGATCAAAATCAAATCCATTCACTGGAAAAGCCTTGGAAACTTATCAGTTTCATCTCTTTCTTTTAAAGTAACCTTTTCTTTTTAAGATGATGATGATATGACTGAGAATTTAATTGAACTCGCGAGATTAAAAACATCTATAAACATTATTTCATAACCAGCTGCGAAGCCCGCCTTTCGCGAACATCTTCCTGGCCAGGGGGCTTCTAAATATAGGGTGGGCCATTTAAGATTTGGAATTTGAATCGATATAAAAAATAAAATTATGAATATATTTTCAAAGTTATAAGTTTATTAGAAAGAGTGAACCTTGCCATTTAGGAATGGAAGACAAAAATTGACAAAAAACCCGAAACACCACTTGAAGACGAAGATCAAGAAAGAATTAGTCGATGAAAAAAGAATAGCAAAAGAGGTAAAAAGAATCAAAGAAGTTGAAGAAAGAATTCAGGAAAATAAAGGAATAATCTCAGAAAATAAAGAAAATTCACATGAAAACTCCGAAGATAAAGAAAATAAACGAAACGATGGCAAAATCACCAATCTTGACGACCACCAAAATTCAACGAAAAATGAAAAGAAATTTAAAAAGAAAAAAACAAAACTAATTCAGAAGAAAAGAAAAAAGAAAATACATCTAAAAAGCCTGATAAAGAAGACCGAAAACCAGAAGAAATCAACATAATTCCGAAGCAAGAAAAAAGAAAATTATACAAGACGAGGCTGCGAAAACTGATCAAGAAGAAAGTGAAAATGAAATCTGTAGTCGATCGAACGGCATATTCGGGGTCGAATATGATGCAGGAATGGCCGAAAATGTGGGATCCAGCCAAGCCAACTTGCCCTGGTCCTACACACCATGACACCGCCCTGATTCCAGCCACCTCGCAGCCGCCTGACTGGGTGTCCGTCAATCCGAGCAGGAGCTTAGCAGATCTTCACAGCCTTTTCATTGCCAAGTTTCAGTAAGATTTCCACGCAACCCCCCAAGTAACCAAGCGATCCCCCAGTGGCTCCACCACCCCAATCTGAACCCGTTCAACCCCCTCCAGCGAAGAGCTTGCTTCCCCTCCAGTTGCGCACGCATGCCCCCTCTCGCTGCCAGCATCCAGATGAAGTGTGTGAGTGAACCGCCCCCTCAGTGCGCGAGTCCATTCCTCTTTTCCCTTAACTTGTTCACCTTTGCCTCATCCAGACAAATGTTCTACCAGGCCGCAAGATAGCGCATGCTATGCTCCCCCGCCCCTTCTCCAGGCTGCTCGCGCCTATCCCCTCTTCTCACCGCCGTCGCCGCACGACCAAGCTAGTCCCTGATTGGCTGAAATAACGAATGCTGGGATTGGCCGCAAAAATGACCTATCAGAGCCTAAAGAATAGTGCGCTAGGATTAAGCATAAAAGAACGATTCGCCGAGCTTCAAGGCAGTTACGATTACCCCTCCGACACGAACAGTTCATCCCAGAGTTCTATCAGTTATATCAGCAGTGTGTGTAAAGAGTCAGTTATAAGTTTATCAGTGTTAAAATCCCAAGTTCAAGTTGACAGTTTATTTCTACTCAAGACACGATACATGAACATCTCCAGTTTCATATTACATTTATAAAGCATTTGTTATATTATTATTTTTGAAAACCATCTAATAAACCATTATTATTGAAAATACTTGAGTCTTTCTTCACCTGGTTTAAGCCACCTAGAATAATCCCTACAATACTGTAATTTACATACTTATATGGTAGACAGATAATCTGGGGGCCACTAGAAGCGTAGAAATGCAAAAAGCTGGGTGCGAGGGTGGGGAGGTTCAGGGGGTGGAGGTGGCGTTGGATGTATGGGGTGCAGTAGTGTGGGGTCAGGGGGGTGAAGGCGAGGTTGGGGGCGAGGGTTAATATATATAGCTTTTAATGAAGCAAAAAGTTACCGAGCATCGCTAGGTGGCCAGGTAATATTAAATATAAGAGAGGACCCAGGTGTATGATATAAAGTAATGTTGATGGCCACATCATTTTATTTTGAATTGTAAAAAACTCACATCTTTTAAAATCTTTATAATAATTTAAATTTCCTAATATTAATAAATTTTATTTGTCATGAACTATTAGTGGGTTTTAAAATTAAAAAAATCAAGTCAGAAGCAAGCTGATTATTAAAGTAAAGATTAAGATTCTCTTAATGTAAGAAGTTTTGTCTTTTATTGATCAATTATCATAAAATCTTAGTTCATAATTTTTTCTAATAAACTTTGAGAACTAGACTGCTCCAAGCTCCATCCAGATCCCGGCTCAATATAGCTTATTATTAAATTTCGAAGTAATTTGTTTCTTATCAAAAACCAAATTTTTCCCCAGCTAGGCAAGATCTTATTATAATTAGAATTCCGTCTTGGAAGTGAAGATATAATAATAAGAGGGCCTATTGAAATGAAAGGGCTGTGCATTTGACATTTATTCTCTTAATTTGAACTCACCCCCCCCCCCCGCCCCCCAATCAAATTCACTCTCCACTCGACTTTAATCTTTTCCGAAAAAAAATCTGCTGATGAAACACACCAGAAAGAAAGAAAATAATGAACCGCGTCACATAAAAGAATCACTTAGAAAATTTTCTTTCAAAAATTAGCCAAATTAAAAAGTTAAGCAAAATCTAAGAATTTTTTTAAAATAAAACTTTTGTCAAACTTCAAGTGATTATACAGCACCTACTTACAGTCAATGAAAATGTTCAACAAGCTAGTCCAGTCAAATTAGACCGAAAAAAGGCCAATTAATATGCACATGGTGGAAATAATTTGAGTAGACTGAAAAACGATATATTTATAATTAAGATATTTGATATGAATAGATGGTGAAGTTAATTATGGCGAATCGATCTCTGTTCAATTGAATAAATGATATACCTATTTTAAGAATTCTCATATTTTTGGAGCATTTAGATATATTAATAGTTAAGATGCCGCTATTTGAACCAAGTACCAATAGGCAAATTATGAAAATATTATTTGAGTAAAATAGTGGAATAGTTAAATTTAATTGTTGGTTATTTAAGATCGAATAATACGTAATTACGACAAGAAATGATTTAAACTTGAATATTTTTTATTTATAATAAAAAATATTCAAGCTTATATCATTTAAATATATAATGTGAATATAAATTAATATATAATGTAGTATAACAAGTGTCTTGGAAAATGGGGGATATCTTCAAATATAAAAGTTTTAACAAAAAAGTGGCTCAAGTAAAACTTCAAGAAAACGAAATTTCCTGGAAAATGAGATAAGAATCAAGTTTCTAGGATGAGTGGTTTTCATTTTATGAATGAAAAACTGAAATTCTTTGAAAAAATTTGGAGTTTTTCAAAAATTTGAACCTCAATGCGGCACTGGTTACCGTTATCCAATTAAGATGAAACTTTGGCAATCTTATTTTTTAGACAATTGGCAACTATTATGGGAGTTAGAACCACAAAAAAATTTGAAAAATGGTTTGTTGTGACGACCTAATGAGCATAATTCACTTTTCCGACAAGTTGGTAAAAATTGCCTATATTTGACAATCGATTGTGGCTAAACTACGGAACCGATTTTAACTTTTAAGTATGTTATTCGCTTCATGCCCTATTCATTTTGGTAAAAGTGAAATATTCTGTAGGACGCATGGTTTCCGAGTTAATAGCAAAAATCTGAAAAAAGTACAAAATTTTCGTGGTTACAGGCCCTCAAAAATTTTGCACCAGCCAGAAACAGTCGCAAAATCATATAACTTTTATTTGTGATGCCTAAAGTTGATTAAAATATTTCCAACTTGTGCATATTTATTGACCAGGGTGACCTTTTTCGGTCTAATTTGCCTGGGCTAATATTTAAATGTATTATTATATATCTATCTATACTTACTATTAAATTAAATTAGGTTGGAATTGGTGGTGTTTCACAAGGAGAAAATTAAAATACAAAGATTTTTTTAGTTTACTCTATATATTTCGAGCTCTTAACTCATCGTCAGGAGAACATTGACTAAAGATAACATGAAATAATTTGAACAGAATTTATTTTAATTTTAATATGATGGACAGTTATTTATGACTTAGTGTAAATATGAAAGAATTATCAGAAGGATGGGATGGCTTTAGAGCTGAAAGAACAGATGTAGGGGACAAAGGGCTGGAATAAAGAAAATATATTTATACTTGGAAGTTGCCGAAAATTATGTATGTGTTATAAAGGAGGGCAATAAACTATGGAATGCAATGAGGGTGCATAGCGAAAATTTCATCTCTCATTTTCTATTTAAAAAAATAAATAAAAATTAAAAATAAACCCACCATACACTCTCATCGCACTCCAATTCAAATTAAATATCATTGATTAAGATGTCAATTATTGGTGAAGTTTTGATGTCTGTTTGATTGTTCAAGATGTTTTGATTAAGGTGTATGGCCTTTTTAATTTCAGCTGACTCCAATAAATCCAATTTCCTACTTTTTGGAATGAAATGTAAAGGGAGGGGGTTGGTCGATGAAGGTGAATGGTTGTGGTCAAACAAATGATCTGCAAAAGCCGAGGTATAACTAAGAGGGGGGCAAAAATATACTTACTATTATAATCGGCTTGCGCGACGACTTTAATTTGAAAACCCGCTGATAGGCATGTCTGATGAGCTCGTAATAAAATATAATTGAAATAAAAATTTCGTTATTCTCACATATTATGATTAATTAAACTATTCTGAGACAAAATATATTTAAAATTTCAATGAAATAATCATTCTATATTTTCGAAGATGCGTTGTTTTTTTCGTTAAATCGAAAGACTAAGCCCCTTTTGCTTGTCTTCGACAAACTCACTAAAGAGATCTGATCGTAATAGGACGCAGAGGGATACACCTGCAGCGTAGGCAATTCGAGGGCAAATTGTATCCTGTGTCCCAAAGGTATCTACACATTCAGCCCAATTTTCTCTAGGATATACCACGCATAGAGAGAGTTTTTTTTTCTAAAGACTCGACGATTACAAGAGACAACTAGGAAATTTATAAAACCAGTTAAGCCAATGGTTAACTTTATAGCTATTTAAAGTTTAAGAATCTTATACAGAGTTTGTAGCCCAGTATTGTTGTTTGGCCAACCGATTTAATCAGATATCGTAGGAACTTATTATAAGTATAGGTAAGTACATAAATATTAATATCACAGCGTTTTAATGGGTTTTCGAGCAAACCAGCCGACCTAGTAAGCGCAAGCATATTTTGTCCCTCTAAATCAGCGGTTCCCAACCTTTTTTTGACCAGGGACCATTTTGATTTCGTTATTATTAGCAGGGACCACAAGGTTAAAAAATAAACTCTATCAATCTAAAAATAATCTTTAATCGAAACGTTTAACATAATCATAAAATTCAAAAGTAACGTTAATTAACAGCATTATAGTTATTGAAAACATATAATTTTTAGTAAATAATTATGTTTGCATGAATGAGATTTTTGAGGTTGCATGTTATGTACAAGCTCTTGAATTTTTGGGATGATATTTTTGCTCAAAGCTACACGCATGTATTTACATTTATATATTGTATCAAAAGTTGAAAAAAAAATTTCAAACGACTTGAAATAACACAAAAAGTCTCTACAATTAAGAGTTAAAAACACAGAAGTTCCTACTTTGTTTGAAGTCGCTTAATTAAAAATAATATTAATATTCAAGGGGGTTCCTTCGTTGACGGTTTTAAGGACTGAAAAAAGATAGACGATGATCCGATTCATAAAGATTTTATGAGGAAGATAGTCGACGTTCTAAAAATTCTTTTTTTTTTTTTTTTATATAAATTTTATTAAACCAATTATTTTACATTAATTAATGTATACATTGTATTTTTGCGTCGATTCCGGACACCATCGAGTGTCCTTATTCATCTTTAGTCCTTGTTTTTAATAAGAGGAAAAAACTAATTAGATAAAAAAACCTCTTTTCCGATAATTATTTCAATTCCATTATTCCCCAATCAAGTCGATTGGTTTATCCTCCCTCATCCCCATCCTTCCAATTCTAAAATTCTTTTATTCGGAATTTATACATATAATTTCATTTGAAATGAACTATTTGTAGGTTTTAAAATTATATTTCCTAATTTTTTTGCAACGAAATTTTCTCTGGAGAGAGACGGACTGGTAGAAATTTTAATTGAATGTAATGGAAGGCAGCCCAGAGGTAGTGAGGAAAGAAAAAATTAACACATATAAATTAAGGTGTAATTTATTGGAATCCTTCCTCCTTTCCTTTCAAACCGACGTTTCGGAGGATTTTCCTCCTTCTTCAGGGTTTGAAAGGGTCAATGAATGAAACAAATAAAATGTTTCCTTCTTCTCTCCACAGTAGTGTTCAAAAACTTTCTTCATTTTAAACAAAGGCATAGAAAGACAAATTTTTTTTCCTCCTTTTCTTAATTAAGAAAAGAAGGAAAAAAATAAAATTTGTTTTTCTATGCCTTTGTTAAAAATGAAGAAAGTTTTTGAACACTACTGTGGAGAGAAGAAGGAAACATTTTATTTGTTTCATTCATTGACCCTTTGAAACCCTGAAGAAGGAGGAAAAATCCTCCGAAACGTCGGTTTGAAAGGAAGGAGGAAGGATTCCAATAAATTACACCTTAATTTATATGTGTTAATTTTTTCTTTCCTCACTACCTCTGGGCTGCCTTCCATTACATTCAATCAATATTTCCTAATTTTTAACCGACTAATTTATTATAATATATTATATTTATTATAATATATTATATTTATATTCGAAATGCACTAGGTATCTGTGAATCCCCTCATCAAATTCTGGCTTGGTGACAATCGGACCACCTCGAGAGAATATCCTACGCCCGCTATTTTTTATGCATCAGCGGGTGTTGATTCAAGGTTTGAAATCTTTCGCGGACCATATTTTAGTTCTTACGGACCACTAGTGGTCCGCGGACCACAGGTTGGGAACCGCTGCTCTAAATAGTCTACTATAAGAATCGATAAAAATATCATTGGAATTATTACTTAATTTTTCTATGAAAATCAAAGATTGATAGCACAGGGGAGACCCTTTGTATTCATTGCAGATTTTTTCGAGGCTTTCAATGATTTTTTTTTGATTTATATAAAAAAAGATGGCGTATTTTGTCCCTCTAAATACTCTAGTATTAGAATCGATAAAAATATCTTTGGAATTAATACTTAATTTTTTTATGAAAATCAAAAATTGATACCACAGGGTGAACCTTTGTATTCATCGCAGATTTTTCCGAGGCTTTGGGTAATTTTTTTTTTGATTTATTTAGAAAATAAGCTGACGTGTTCTGATGTGGCCATCCACTTGACTTTACCATGCAACCTGGACCCTCACTTATATTTAATACTTAATAAAATATTTATAATCATGTAGGGAGGGGGGTCCGTTTTTCCATTTTTAGATTACTGTGGGCCCACTGATTATGTATACAAAATTTGGTTGAGTTTCGTACAACGGCCTAGATTTTTATTTTTTGACCATACACCCCCGCCCCCTTTTGAGTTGTTAGTTTTTGCATTTTTCGACTTCTGGAGTCCCACTGATTATGTATACAAAATTTGGTTGAGTTTGCTCAAATGGCCTGGATTTTTAATTTTTAAACCCCCCCCACCCCCCACCCCTTAATTTTGGGTCGATATGCGCCAAAATCTAATCAGCTCTTAATCTCAATGTACTAAAACTACGTGTGGAATTTGGTTTCGATATTCACACTAGTTTTTGAGCTATCTCGTCCACAAAAATTTAGTAACGCACAGACTAACAGACTAACTTACAGACATTTTGACAAAACAATTATTATCTCAAAAAATATAATTTTTCGATGTTCACTTATTAGAGATTTTTTGTAGAGCAAAATGCCATGGCTTTGCTCAATTTTTTTAATCAAAATATTTTCAGCCGTTTTTGAGATATTTCAAAAAAAGAGGGAAAAAACACTTTTTTCATGCACGATTACAATACTTGACCATATCCTGTATGGTAAAGTAAAAATAGCGTATTTTGTCTCTTTAAATACTCTAGTATTAGAATCGATTCTAGAGTGACCTTTTGTCAGAAATTCAAAAACACTATGAGAATCAGCGTATAAAACTCTACTAGTTGTTAGTTTTACGTATAAAAATGTTTGTCGAGCAGTTTCATTCAATTTAGGTAAAATATATTATTTTCGAAATTACCATGGCTTTTCTAATCTTTAATCTACTAAATAACCCTTATTAAGAAATTTAGGTTTAATTTTCATCCAAGTCATACTATTATTTCATAAATCCTTACTTAGTGCGTTTCCTAGGGATATTACTAATTTGGTTTATGCTACTATAACCCCCTATTTTGTAAACCATATTAACTTAATTGTACGAGGTAGCATTCTAATTAGAATTAGTTGACAATTTCATTCTATTAAAGAATTTTATTGTTATATTATTGTAAGGGCTGGTTGGGTTATTGTCCCCTTATCAAAGCTCCTTATCATCGTTCTAATTTACAAAAAAAGAGAGACGAAGAAGAAGAATAAAACTTAATTGGCTTTTTCACTTTCCATCTAATCTAATTTCTTTTGCCAACGTCGGCCCATCTATCAAATCCCGCCAAGAAAAGCCCTTTTGATAGGGCCTATCACTTGAAGGATTCATTCAATAAGTTATTGACGAGACGAGGCGGCGAACGTCATCATTCTATCCACCCCCTTCGGGGTTATCATCAGGAAGGGTACGTGTGGGCCCCATCCGCACTGACTGACCCACGCTTCAGACTTCAGACTTGAAATCAGAACGCGTGCCGTTCAGGAACAGACCAATCAAAATTCATCTCAGCACTTGCCAAATGAAAAGCCTTCATTATCTCTTCAACGGGTAATTGATCAGAGACAAAACATGCTTGATGATGGCCTCAATAATAATTCAAGAAATGGAACAGTGTTAAAGTTAAATAAGAATTTATTATGCAAAATGGAGGAAAACTTTTAAAGATTCTGTACTGATTTCCACATTAAATTAATTTGATAAAAGATTTCATGAATAAGTGTTTTATTCTAATCAATACAATTTAAAAATATAATTATCAACAATAATAAATAAATAGTTCAAATTTAATAATATAATTATAAACAATATATAAATAAATAGTTCAAATTTAATCATATAATCATCAACAATATATAAATAAATATTTCAAATTCAATAATATAATTATCAACAATACATAAATAAATAGTTCAAATTTAATAATATAATTATCAACAATACTTAAATAAATAGTTCAAATTTTTAAATAATTAACCATGTCAACACATCTCCCCTTCTGTTGATGTTAAAAATTTATACGCTGCGGTGGTTTCACAATTCATCCCCTTTTTGTTCTTAGAGGAGAATTAATACAACGATTCTGGAGGCTGAAGATGTGAAGATGTATTTGTAGTAGAGGACATTTTTTTCTTTAATATATTTTGTCTTTCTTTTCTTTAAAATCCCAATTTCTTGACAATTATTATACTATTATAATATTAATGGCCTATTTTGCCCTGGCAGACAATTTTAGAGGGTGCAGCTCTTAAGGTGACTTTTTACCAAACATCTCTTATTTATGGAAGTAAAGGCTAGCCAGTTCCGATACCACCCTCTCGGGGTATAGATGGAAGAAAGGTGAACAACACGTCTGGAGTCAGCCAAAACTCAGAAGCTGCTTCAGGAGGGTCATGTTTAACCCTTAAGTGCCTAAAAATTCCGCCGAAAATGGGGGGGGGTTGTAGGGTCAAAAAATTAAAATCTAGGCTCTTTTACCAAACTCAAACAGAAGTGTATGGTAAAGTCAAGTGGATGCCCACATCAGAACGTGTTAATTTATTTATATTATTTTAAAATAAAAGCCTTTACCGTGTTTGTCATTTTTGTTCAAGAGGTACTAATTTTTATTATTATACTTTACATTTGAAATACTCAAATGAGGGGAGCGTGGGCGTCGAGGGAGAATATTTCCATATAGATTTACCCTCAATAGTTACTCCGAATTAAATTACAAAAAATATAGGTACATATATATTGATCGATTAGAATAAATTAATTTGCCACTTGAAGGGCAAATGCATTGTTCAATTCAAAGTGACCCCCTCTTTGGATGACGTCATCAAATGGAATGCAATCAAAACAGATTCAAAGCCAGCGAGGGCCTTTGGCGCCCTATCAATAATTCTCTTTGTAGTTATAAATATATTATAAAAAACCAACCCTAGGAAATATATTGCCAACCCTTCTAAATTCCCTGTTTTATAATTAATCGTAGAATGATTGTGGTGTGTTGTCGGATGTGGCCTCACATTCTGTTACAAAACTTGTTATCTTATAGAGAGTTCGGGAAACCAAAGAATTGGAAGTCAATAATTATCAGGTGTTGGTTAAGAGCAAGTGGTGCGTCAAAATGACTTCCGGTGGGCATGAGTCAGGATGAGTCAAGCCTTCGGGTCAGGATCCAAGGGATCTGGCTGGACCAACGCAGAACGGAGGAAGCCACTCATTTAATCTATTATTCCAAAATAAACGGAATATTCTCTCTCTTTCTCTCTCTCTCGACATCGGCAAACATCGAGTGTTATCGTAGCGATAAGAAACGCATCTCTCCATATATTCCATGATATTCATTATTAAATTTTATTATTGGGTTAGTGGTTTTTTCTAACAAAATTTATTTCTCAATCAGCAGCCAATTCAATGAACCATTTTCCTGTCAAATAAGGATTTATTTAACCTTTGAATGAAAGCTAATATGATTATAATACTTAACCATTCCCTGTATGGCAATGGCTCCTAACCTGGGGGTAAAATAGCTACTTGAAGTAGAGCTCTATAGGGACAAGGGGTGCTCACTTTGACTTGTTCAACTGCTCTGACGTCACTGGGAAGCTCTTTCTGACAGAAGCCATTGTTGTGCCGCCGACAATATTATCCTTGAATATAAATATAATTATTCTTAAGGGTAATATTTGGCGATCGGCTCCCTTTTGATGCTCGAAGGCCCCTTTTTGACAATAGGAAAGCGGACTTTACAAATTCAGCTTACTGGACCTAAAAGTCAGATGGCTCTTAACACGAGTCGTAAATAAATGTCAATGGGTTTTGGTTCCAGATGTTGATTTGTAAATTCATTGGCTTTTTGGGAAATTTCCAGAGGCAGGCTGAGGCAGTTGAGAGAGTTGGTCAGTTCAAATTGGAGGCCCAGTTGGGGCAGTCGAAGCTGGAATCCACTTGGAGGCAGTTCTAATTTGCAGTTGAGAGAGGACAGTTCAAAGCTGAAGCCCACTAGAGGCAGTTGTTAAATTGGAGAAGAGGTGAATTCAAGTCCTCCGGCCATCAGCTGGAGACAAGTGTATTTATAATTAACTAATAAAAATAATCAAAAGTAAATAATGCTCTTTCTTTGAACAATCTCTCCTACTTCAATTAAATCATCAATCGACATCAGGCTTAAACAGGTCGAATCGCTTGGGCGCGTTACCAGACCCTTCACGGAGAGCTATCTTCGAGATAAATCAACAAATCGCCAACCTTTCTCTGGTCAAGAAGGGTTGCAACCAAAAACTTAGTGTTGTCGTAACACCATTAGCTATCCGTGGTTCTTTTTGTTTGAAATTTTTTTATTTATTTATTTATAGATTTTAATATTTTAACAACTACAAATTGTCTCAATTAAGGTAAAAAAATATCTATTTCTTTTTGAGACGGCAGATTTAAGGTTATATCTACATTCCTGTAATAGAATAATTAATATCATAGCTTAATAACAATTAAATTATTTAGTTATCAAAATCCATATATATATATATTTGAATTAATTATTAAATTAAAAATTAGCAAAGTTAAATATCTTTACAGTTAGGATAGCATTGGCTCTTAAACTTTTTCGAAGTTAAGAAAACTTTTGATTTCAAGAAATTTTAAATAACCTTCTTCATATGCCACCTTAATATCATTTTTGAGATATTTTCCAAAAGTGTATGTTTCTTTAATTTGGAAAAATGCCAACAATTCATTATTAAATTATTAAATTTGGGTGAACATTTTACCCCTGGGTAGCGATGTTTCTTAAGTACAGGGCGTATATACCGGGTGAGTTTTTTATCTTGAGACAGTCTTATAACTCAAAAAAGTGCATTATTAAAAAAAGTTTCAAATAAAAGCTTATTTATATCTGGGGGGAAACTAAACTACACTATTATTTGTCGACCTAGAACAAGCTTTCAAGATTATTTCAAGATCAAGTTCTGTTTTTTTAAAAGGAAAAGTATATTTTTCTTTAAGGCTACTTAATCTACAAAAAAAAAAAAAAAAAAAAAAACTGAACAACTTTCATAAGAACTATTTTTTATCCGACATCAAATAAACAAAATATTAAATCAATTAAATCTCAAAAAAAACTTTATAATAATTATTTTTAACAATTATTCAACTTAATTATCAAAAAATAATGATTAAAATTTAATTATTAAATAAATATTTTAATAATAATTAATAATTTTTTGATTATTTTCTACTTAATAGAACTACTTAAAATTCTTGAGTTTAAAAAAGTTTATTTTTTGTGTCAATCCAGTAGATAGTTATATTGTATTACTAATAAAAATAATTTTTAAGAAAAAAATAAAAACCGACTTCAAAAAATTAAATGCAACAAATAAAATACACTAAAAGGTATAAAATAATTATTATCTTATTTAGTTACAACTAAACGATGAAATATTAACATGAAATTACTTTTTGAAGTCGGTACCAAACAAACTATACCTATAAGCGAGCGTACCCGCCAAACGTACTAAGTAAGATCCGTCGAGTGCGATTCATAAAAGGTATATGTTTGGCACCAACTTCAAAAAGTAATTTCATGTTAATATTTCGTCGTTTAGTTGTAACTAAATAAGATAATAATTATTTTATACCTTTTAGTGTATTTTTAACCGACTTCAAAAAGGAGGAGGTTCTCTATTCGATTGAATTTTTTTTTTTTTTTTTTTTTTTTTTTGTGCCTATGTTACCTCATATCTCCGCCAATTGTCAACCGATTTTGAAAATTTTTTTTGCATTGGGTCCAGTCTAGCTTCCGATTGGTCCCATTTTTTTTTCGATTTTTTTTCATAGGTATTAGACCTTTTTTATTAGGTTTGTTTAGGTTTGTTTAGACCTAACCTCTTTGTTTATGAACCGATTTCGATGGTTCTTTTTTTATCCGAAAGGGGTATCTTAGGGATGGTGTCATATTAATTTGGTCAAGTTCTGATGATATAATCACTATTAATAACATCACTAAAAGAGAAAAATAAAAATTTTTAAGAAAAAATAAAAACCGACTTCAAAAATTAAGTGCAACAAATAAAAATACACTAAAAGGTATAAAATAATTATTATCTTATTTAGTTACAACTAAACGACGAAATATTAACACGAAATTACTTTTTGAAGTCGGTGCCAAACATATACCTTTTATGAATCGCACTCGACGGATCTTACTTAGTACGTTTGGCGGGTACGCTCGCTTATAGGTATAGTTTGTTTGGCACCGAATTTAAAAAGTAATTTCGTGTTAATATTTCGTCGTTTAGTTGTAACTAAATAAGATAATAATTATTTTATACCTTTTAGTGTATTTTATTTGTTGCATTTAATTTTTTGAAGTCGGTTTTTATTTTTTTCTTAAAAATTTTTTATTTGTTGCATTTAATTTTTTGAAGTCGGTTTTTATTTTTTTCTTAAAAATTATTTTTATTTTTCTCTTTTTAGTGATGTTATTAATAGTGATCATATCATCAGAACTTGACCAAATTAATAGGACACCATCCCTAAGACCCCCCCCTTTCGGATAAAAAAAGAACCATCGAAATCGGTTCATAAACAAAGAGGTTAGGTCTACTATAAACAAACCTAATAAAAAAGGTCTAATACCTATGAAAAAAATACGAGAAAAAAATGGGACCAATCGGAAGATAGACTGGACCCAATGCAAAAAAAATTTTCAAAATCGGTTGAGAATTGGCGGAGATATGAGGTAACATAGGCACAAAAAAAAAAAAAAAAAAAAATTCAATCGAATAGAGAACCTCCTCCTTTTTTGAAGTCGGTTGATAAAAATGGAGCATTTTTTGTTGAAGACAGAATTGAAATGGTATTAATTTATGCGGGGAATGTGGAAGAAGTGTTATGGGGTTGCCATTGAAATGGATGCCGAGCGTTTTCCTGATAGAAATAAACCCTCACAAGCTTCATTTTATCGTGTTGTAAATCTTTAAAAAAATGTAAAGGCTACGTAGAAACGACAACAGGCCAAAACAAGAAAATTGTAACTGGAATTCATCCAGAAGACTTCCGATACACTCAAGGGCGGATCCAGGGGGCGATCTCCTCCCCCATACAGGCCCGTGCCTGGCGGGAGTGCAACACGTGCGTTGCACGCAGAGGCCAAAAATGGCGGCCAAATCGACAGGGAATTTATAACTATTTTTTTATTTTTTTATTTTAATGAACTTAAAATATGAGATATGAAATTTAAAAAAAAAACATTTTTTTTTTTTAATTTTAATATTGAAAATAAAGTTCTATGTATGTGTGTGTGTGGGGGGGCGTCTCTGCCCCCCCCCCCCCCCCCCGCTTGGACAATTCGTTCGATCGCGACACACTTCGAGATAAAAAGTAGATCTTTTATACATCGGCCACCTTATATACATTCTCCCCCCCCCCCCCATAAAAAAATTCCTGGATCCGCCCTTGGATACACTCTGGAATATCACAGAACATTGTCGAAAAATTATTAAATTATTAATTATTATTAAATTATTTATTTAATAATTAAATATTTGATCATTATTATTTGATAATTAAGTTGAATAATTGTTAAAAATAATTATTAGAAATTTTTTGAGATCTAATTGATTTAATATTTTGTTTATTTGATGTCGTATGAAAAAATAGTTCTAATGAAAGTTGTTCAGTTTTTTTTTTTGAAGATTAAGGATCTGTAAAGGAATATATAGGTTTCTATTTAAAAAAAGAATTTGACCTAAGAATACTCTTGAAAGCTTGTTCTAGATCGACAAACAATGGCGTAATTTAGTTTCCCCTGATATAAATAAACTTTTATTTTAAACGTTTTTTCATATAATGCATTGTTTTTGAGTTATAAGACTGTCTCAAGATACAAAAACTCACCCGATATATTAAATAATAACTCTGAAATTTATCAGCACCCCTAGTAGATAGGCAAGCAGTTTCGCTTGCCTGGCGGGTGGTTCTACTAATATTGAATTTACTCACAATTTTTTGTTGTTGCTTTAAACCAAATCCTTGAAAATTACAAAAGATATTCTTTTTATTTTCTGAACGTTTCCATCCTTATCATTAGAAACAAAAATTTATATTATTTATATTACTGGTTTCTGGTATTCCTTTTAAGATGATAATCTAATCGCACAAAATCTCCATTTTACAACATTTTCTTTTCACATAACTAGTTTTATATTTAATTTAAACCTATAAATTATACTATATATATTTGTCTAGATTAATTTGCCGCAACGCTGACGTAATGCTGCCGAGAGAGAGCGCCATCGGTATATTTGCGGCAAATTTGAAATATAATCGTAATTTGGACTCAAATTTCGAAATGAAAGACTCCAATTAATTTTAAATTAAGAAACATTTTTTTTTTTTTAATGCAATCGAATGCACCAGTAAAGATGTAGCCCCTATGGATCTCGAAAGACCCTTGCATTACCGAAGAGAAGGGAAAGTTGATTAAGTGAGAGGGTGTAGACGTAGGTGTCTATGCACCCTGGTTTTGAAGGTTTGAAGATCATAGGTGCTGGGAAAGATAGGAGGCTGGGAGAGAGTTCCAGTTCCTTGAAGTCATCGGGATATATGTATTCGCGAATGAAGTGGTCCGGCACTTTTCCAATTTGACCGCGAAAGAGTGTTGGGAGTCGGCAAAACGTGTGCTGCGTGCAAAGCATGCTTTGGGGGAATTATTGATTTTATCTCATCAGAGCACCTGCCGTGATAGTATCTATAGAAAAGGGAGAGGGCAGAGACATCTCTTCGATGAGCCAGCGAGTCGAGGGAGTCGGTGAGGGTAGAATCGTCAATTAGCCTGACGGCTCGTTTCTGAATTGCATCAAGGGTAGCAAGAGAATATTTTGAGGCTCCTCTCCGCCAAATGAGAGCCGTATTCGAGACAGGGGCGGATTTGGGCCTTGTAGATGGTGAGAAGTTGTGGGGGTTTGTAAAATCGCTTGGACCTGAATAAGAAGCCAAACTTCCTTGCTGCAGATTTCGCCACAGAGGAGATGTATTCATTCCAAGACAGGTCAGATGCGACAGAGACGCCCAACATGGATAGGCTGTCACACATTTTCAGGGTATTCGAATCGAAGTGAATATCAGGGAAATCTCTATTTTCGCGCCTAGAAATTAGACAACATTGAGTCTTATTTGAATTAAAGTTAACTAAATTTTGAGATCCCCATTTATTCAGTTTGTCTAGGTCGAGAGTAATTGAGGAGGCAATATTGATTCGATTATTCGGGAGAGAGGGTTTGCCGTGTAGAGTGCTATCGTCGGCGTAACAATGAGTGGGGTTTGCCGTTTGATCAATGGGAGTTTATATAAATAAGGAAGAGTGTGGAGGAGATTACAGAGCCTTGGGGAACACCAGAGTTTGTGGAGAAACATTAAATATATTGATAATTATTACCCCCCCTTCACCACTCAAAAATTAAATATTAAATTCGCTTTTCTTTGCTCACAGAAAAAGAAATCAATCACATCTTATTTGATTTATATATTATTTGTTTATTTTTTAATAATTTGCCACTTTTTTTTAATTTTTTAAAAATCTAAATTTTGTTATTCTTATTTTTTGATTTTTACAAAATTAAACGACTTAAGACACGCATGCCCGTATGAGTTTCTCATTGCAATACTGGAGCAGCCTGTCATACAAACAACACCTGATCTCTTTTAAATATTTGGAGCCTTATATCGATTATCGATCCCAAATTTAAAAAAAAATGATATAATATAATTCTCCTCCTCACACGATACCACTTATTTAAATAAATCTATTTCCACACAAAAAATATCACAATGCTGTAGATTATAGAAAAAAAATACTTCCAGATTCATATCTAGAGGCTCATTTCTGTAGCTGTGTCAGGACGAAAATGAGGCGAAACTTTTAAGAGACTATGTATTTTCGGCAGTTTACAGGTATACATTTGGAGTGTGGTTTTTTAAGAGGAATAAAATTTTTGGACCGAGACGCCGCCCGCCAGGTCACCAGCACGAAAAGCTCGTTATATATATTGATTTCAATGTTCTAAAGATATCTTACAGTTTAATCTTTTAGCTTCCTAAAAAAAAATTATCTCTGGTTTTTCTGGTATTTAAACTTTGTTATTGTGTTCGCTTGAGGTCCATCTTTCTATACCTTCATAAACCATTCTTTCCACAGGACTAAGCAGAACTAGCCGAGACTTTTCATTAGCGCCTCATTTATTTTGGATTCTTTATTAATCCACCCTTCCTTGTGGTGATAACTCGTGTGTTTTGACTCCTCCGGCAGAGACTCACTCACTCACTCAGAGACATAAATAGCGGCCACAATCCTTTTAGAATTCATTTCGGCGCCATTGATTTTCTTTCTTGCTTGTCTGACTTTGCAGTTTAACTTCCATTATATTCCATTCTCCCCCCCCCCCCAACCCCCATTTGTTATCATCGCAGATTCATTTTTCTCTATCATTTTGTCAAAAATGACAGTGACTGCGGTTAATTAATTCACACACACAAAAAAAAAGCAAGATGTCTAGAACAACGCCCACAGACATAAATAATTGGACAGTTAATTTCATTTTCAGGCCTTTATTAATATATAATTTTATATTCATACATGACAGAAACATTTGAAACACTTTTGACACTTTATTGGTTTATTCTTTGTTAGCAAAGTGTTTGGAAAATGTAGAAATCATATTATTGTAAAGGCTGGTGGAATGAACAACAAAAACTAAATATTCAAACATTTTAACATACGCTAAATATTAGAAACAATAGATATTTTAATATAATAACACTGCTCAACAAAAATTTGTAACCATAAACCAAAAAAGGATTCTAATAGTTTTATACATAAAGAGAAACAAAGGGTTGTCCTCCACTTGATAGAAATAGACATACACACATATATATCGAAATTATATATCTGTATTTACCGGGTGAGTTCTTTATCTTGAGACAGTCTTATAGCTCAAAAACAATGCATTATATGAAAAAAATTTCAATTAAAAGTTTATTTATATCAAGGGGGAAACTAAACTACGCTATTGTTTGTCGACCTAGAACAAGCTTTCAAGGGTATTTTGAGGTCAAGTTCTGTTTCTTAAATGGAAACCTATATGTTTCTGTTCATATTCTGAATCTACAAAAAAACTGAACAACTTTCATAAGAACTATTTTTTAATCCGACATCAAATAAACAAAACATTAAATCAATTATATCTCAAAAAAAATTTATAATACCTAATTATTTTTAACACTTATTCAACTTAATTATCAAAAATTAATGATTAAATAATTAATTATTAAATAAATAATTTAATAATTTTTCGACAATGTTCTGAGTCATTCCAGAGTGTATTGCAAGTCTTCTGGATGAATTCCAGTTCCAATTTCCTTATTTTGGCCTGTTTCAGTTTCTTCGTAGCCTTTACAGTTTCTGTTTTTTTTAACAGATTGACAACACCATACAATGAAGCTTGTGAGGATGTATTCCTATCAGAAAACGCTCGGCATCCATTTCATTTGCAACCCCATAACACTTCTTCCACATTCACCATAAATTAAGACTATTTCAATTCTGTCTTAAACAAAAAATGCTCCATTTGTATTATAGTTGTAAGTTTGAAAACTGCGCGTCAAACTCGAGACAGCACAAGCGAGCCAGCCAACCAGTCCCAATGACATGACATCAGTCTCAGCTGACGTGTAACTTAATAAATCAAAAATTATAATTATTAATAAGAGATAATAAAGGACCTGAAAAATCGATTCAAAATTCAATTTCAGGTATTGTTCAATATTTGATCTGTATTTAATTTGTATATAATTTGTAAATATTAATGTACATTATATCATAACCTATTAAAACAAAATTCAATTTCAGAATTCGATTTTTATTTACCTAAGAAGAAACTTACAAATCGATTTTTTTTCCTACCACCAAAAGATGCCGATTAAAGTAAGGATACATCTAAAAAAGAAGAGATTGAAGGTTCCTTGGTGAATTCGATCAAAAGCATAAAATTAATATCGGATAATCTAGTCTATGCATTTCCTGAAGAACATCAAGGTGAGAAATCACACAAAGAACTAAGCCAAATTACTTTAATAAAGTCAGCGTTTAAAAGCATGTCCAAAGAGGGACATTTCAGAAATGTTAATATAACTTTATCAGATGAGATTAAGAAACTATATATAGATGAAGACAATAATTTTATATTTAAAGATTTTTTTTTGGAAGAATCGACTGAAGGAAGTCTAGATTCTTCAATAAGATCCAGAATTGATGAGGATAAAACTGATACTCTCAATAACCTGGACTTAGAAATTAAAAGAAAAGAAAACATATTATTAGATATCGAAAAAAAATTTAACTTAAATAAATTTTATGGCATTCAACAAAATGCAGCAGAATGGTTAAAATTTTTTGAAATAGAATGTGAACGACATAAAATATATGATAGTATTATGAAGATACAAATTATAAGATTCTTCCTAGAGGGCAATTCAAAAGAATGGTATAGAAGTAACTTGAAAAAGATATCTGATAACGATTGGTCAAAATGGACAAAATCTTTTTTATTGATTTATGCAAAAAGAGGTTGGGCTGAAGTTAGATATGCTTACAAATTTAAGTATATAGATGGTTCAATAATTGATTACAGTTTAAAAAAAGAAAGTCTCTTACTAGATGCTGAACCTTCAATCTCAGAAGTGTCAAAAATAAATCACATTGTTATAGGTTTACCTCAAAATATACAAGATATTCTTGATAAAGAAGAAATAAAAAATACAGACCAATTGATTAATATTCTTAGAAAATATGATTTAGAATATTTAAAAAAAGATAGAAAAGAAATTAAAAAAAAGCCTAATGACAGATATGTTATAAAGACACCCTGTTACAAATGTGAAAAATTAGGATGGCCAAACAGATACCATCCTACTGCTATATGTCGTAATGGAGAAAGATATAAAGAAAAATATGAAATAAATTTAAATGAAAATATTGAGGGGTTTAAGAACCAAAAAAACTAGACGGCCCCGGTAAAATCACACCATTGTTAACATTAAATGTACTAGTTGATGAATCTAGGAATATTGAAGCTGTTTATGACACAGGTTCTAATGTGTCATTAATAAATTATGAAATAATACAAGAACTAAAAAAAAATAAAAAAGATAAAACAATATTTAAAACAATAAATGGTGTGAATTTTGTAGAAGGCCGGGCCCACTTGCTACTTAAAATAAATAAAATATCTGATTTCATAGATATATATGTCGTAAAAAATAATAACTTTTCATACGACATGTTACTTGGCTTAGATGCAATAAAAAAATTTAAACTGATTCAGAATGAAGAATTAAAAATATTTCAAAAGATTAACAGTAAAAATGTAAAAGAAATAAAAAAAGATAATTTTAAATTAAAAGAAATGAATAATAAATTAGAAGAGATAGACACATTCCAAAAAACAAATGATAATACAAAAATAATTGAAAAAGAATTAAAAATAGATAATATTGAATTAATAGAAAATAATAAAATAAAACAGATAAATTTAAATGAATATATAAACATTAATGAATATGAACATTACTTAAGTCATTTAGACGATAAAAAAAGAAATGATATAAAAAACTTATTATTAAAAAAGAAAAAGGTTTTGCTAAGGATAAATATGACGTTGGAAGAGTCCAAAATGTGGAAGCTCAAATAAAATTAATGGAATATAAATATGTGTCAAAGAAACCATATCGATGCTCTTTACCAGATCAAAAAGAAATTGACTACCAAATATCAAAACTTCTTGAAGCTGGATTAATAGAAGAATCTAGTTCACCTTTTGCAGCCCCAGTTACATTGGCATTCAAGAAGGATGAAGGCAGAAGATCACGTTTGTGTGTCGATTTCCGAGAACTTAACCGGATCCTTATTCCGGAAAGTCATCCTTTCCCAAGGATTGAAGACATAATGGTGAAAGCGGGTAGTTGCACTTGGTTCTCAGCTTTAGACATAAACTCTGCATTTTGGTCAATCCCAGTGAGAAGTAAAGATAGAGACAAATTGGGATTTGTTACCCAAAATGGTCATTGGCAGTGGACTACTTTGCCATTCGGTCTCAAAGTGTCGAGTAGTATATTCCAGAGAGTGTTAGCAAACATAATAAGAAGAAACAAACTAAGTGATTTTTGCATAAATTATATTGACGACATATTGATATTCTCTAACACCTTTGAAGAACATTTAAAGCATATCGACTTATTAATAGATGTGATCCAAAAAGAAGGTTTCAAATTAAAACTTTTAAAATGTAATTTCGCCAAAAATTCAATAAAATATTTGGGCCATATCATTGAGAAAGGTCAAGTGAGACCATATAAGGACAACCTTATAGCAATAAAATGTTTTGAAAGGCCTAAAAACAAGAAAAATATAAGACAATTTCTAGGGAAGTGTAATTTTTATTATAAATACATTGAAAATTCAGTAAAAACATTAGAGCCTTTACACAACTTATTAAGGAAAAATGTCAAGTTTGAGTGGAGCGAGAGTTGCGAGCAAGCATTTAACTCAATAAAAGAATATTTGTGTTCAAGCCCAATACTTTCAATTTACGACCAAGACAAAGAGGTTTTTATATACACCGACGCCAGTATTGAAGGTCTTGGAAGTGTGCTTAAACAACCACAGGCAAATGGTGTTCTCCACCCAGTAGCCTACTTCTCAAAAAAAATTGAACCCCACCCAAAAAAAGCACAAGGCTATATACCTAGAATGCCTAGCTATTAAAGAGGCCATAAAATACTGGCAACATTGGTTAATAGGTCGGCAATTTACTGTAATAACTGACCATAAGCCTTTGGAGACTTTGCGAGTAAAAGCAAGAACTGATGAACCTCTCGGAGAACTGATATTCTATCTGTCTCAATATAATTTTAAAATTATATACTCTCCAGGAAAAAACAAACTTAGAGGCTGACTCTCTATCAAGAAACCCAGTATTAGAGAGCTTTGAAAACGAAGAAGACATCTTAAAAGTAGTAAATATAATATCTTTGGAAGAAATCATGAATGATCAGGAGTTAAACAAAGAAGAATTAAATAATTCTAAGAATGTAGTAAAAAAAGGTGATATCGCGTTCAAAGGTTTGAGAAATAATGAAAGAATATTTGTA
>JALMQS010000089.1:6803277-6903294 GCA_024734495.1 Forficula auricularia
ATATGTGTGTTAATTTTTCTTCCTCACTACCCCTGGGCTGCCTTCCATTACATTCAATTAAAAGTTCTACCAGTCCGTCTCTCTCCAGAGAAAATTTCGTTGCAAAACTATATATATATAGTATATATATATTTTTTTTTTTTTTTTTTTTTAATCCAAAATGGACCTTCTGCACATTTTGAAGGGTAACAAATTTGAAGATCATGAGCCGATACACTCAGTTGAATAAGTTTTCAAAGTGCTAAAAAAATATGAATAGTTGTAATGAAAAAATACACGGATTTTCCATTAAAAATTTCAATCGCTTGGGACAAGGGTTGATATTAAAATTTGGATCTAAAATATGTATATCTGATTTTTTCGGGATTTAGAACAAAATAAGGGTGATCGCTGATCAAAATTCGAATGTCGCCAAAATAACCACCCTAAGATTATACATATTTTATTAATTTGAATCTAGTTTAGAAAGTCTTTGCCCTTCATCTTAGGTTTACTACAAATATTTCACACTAGCATTGAATAGTTTTTTTAATGATATGCAATGTAATAAATATGATTTGGGTCGTGGTCAAAGGTACATTTGGATAAGTGTCTTGAATAATTTTAGGTTGTATGTCACAAAAAAGAGAGGGAAGGGAATTCCCGTTTTTAGTAGTCATATAAATAAACGACTAAGCCAGTGGCCCCTAACTCTGGAGGCGATCGCCCTCAAATGTAAGGGTCGTGTTCAGTCACCAGGGGGCGATGAAATATTCATAAGAGGAGGAACGCGAAATTAAAATAGTACTCGTACAGTAGAAGTTTGAGCAACAATACTGTTTCGAGGCGAATTGACGAAATGGCAGGACGTTGAATCCAAACTCACCAATTTGTTGAAAAAAAGTAAATTTGCATTGCAGATTGATGAATCAACTGTGATTGATAACAAAGCAATTTTATTAGCTTATGTGAGGTTTATCAATGAACAAAAGGAAATTACAGGAAATATTGTTTGCTAGAACTTTGATCACTGATTCGAAGGGATCGTCGATTTTTAAAGTGGTGCAAGATTATTTTGAGGAAAAAGAGATTCCCCTAACAAACGTGAGTTAATTATTTCACTTCTTTGTTCTTAAAAAAATCTGTAAAAAATGTACATTTTAAATTTTTTTTCTATTTTATTTAAGAGTGACCAGATGCAACTGTGTTGGTTGTTTTTATATAAGGCCGGTAGAATAAAAATTGTATGAAAATGCATATTTACACTTTAATTCAAATGGGCATGAGACAGTTGGCAATGAAAATGTTAAGGTGGCAGGATAGCTGTTGGGGCCAACCTCCAGAAAGGGGAGATGGGCCAGTTAAAAGGTTGGGAACCACTTGCGACTAAGCCAATGTATTTGTTTGATTTATATTTAATTTTCGATAATAAGGCTTTAAGGAGAATTATTGAATTTACGCTGTGGTAGTATATGTGAGCATAGATGAGCCTTAGGCTCCTATTTTAGCATATATCATATGTAGATGGTACTATATATAATAAGATACACCCTATCCCATAAAATAAAACCAAGGGCCCAAAATACAAAAAAAGGAAATGACGGAGACGATTGGGTCAAAGAATTCAGTGAGCTAGACAAGCATATATTAGTCTTATTGCTCGACTCTGAATTGTTTCCAAATTATTAGAAATTGAATGGATTTCATAATGTTGATAAAATGTCTAATTGAAATGAATTTCTACTTATCTTAAGTTGATTTAATAACCGCTATAGAATATTTGTGTCAAATAACGTAACGGACTAAAGACAGAAGGAAAAAGCCTTTAACTATAATTTCATATAAATAAAATATTAAAAATATATATTTATATCAAGTAGAAGAAGTATCCTTTGATTTATTCCTTATAAATTGGACAAGAGAAGATATATTAATTAATGATAGTATGTATACCGGTTTAATCGAATTCAAGTCCCTTATAGAATTTGTTAAATTTTTATAAACGTGAAAATTCTAAGCATAAGTTAAATAATTATTCTGTTTCAATGTCGAATGAAAGAAAATATGGGATGGATCGAAATCGAGAGCATTGCATATCGTAGAGTATCTTCGTCCAGTTCTGATGGATATTTCGGATTTATTATTGAAAATAATTTTAAATATATCATAATTAATATTATATTTAGATATATATATATATATATATAATTACTCATACATTTAAGATTTTTAAGATGTATAAATGGATGGATTAGTTAAGTTTCTTAAATGTATTTTTTATATTGAAGACGGAATATTTTAACAAGTTTATTATACTAATATTATAATCACGCAGATATAATGTCATAATTTAAGTAATTGTATTTCAAGATTGAATTATATTAACTTTATTATCAGAGAAATTGTGATAAACTGACATATTGATTTCTTGTTTGTTTCTTGAAATACAATTGTCAAAAAACTAGCGAAAGGGAGGAAATAAAAGGATTTTTTTTTCCGCGAAATTTGAATAAAATCTGGGGATTCACGGTAAATATGTTGCCGCGATTCGACGATGAATTTTAAAGTACTCATCGAAATAAGACGAAAATTAAGAATACCATTTTTGAGATTTCGCATATTTTCAAAATATCGAGCTTAAAAAATACTGTTTATGTATTTATTTCATTTCTGTCTTTCAATTGTTTTTTATTTAAGTTGGTTCTTTCACAAATGCAAAAATTCAAGTAGTCTTTGAAACCTTCTGGAATATAAGTCATTAAAAGCATAACAGCCACATACTGGTTAAAAATTTGAAGACGATTTACCACACCAAACATGAACAATTGCAATTAAAAATGACATTTTTAACATAGGGTAGATTGGGAAAGGGTGGGGATATGATCATTATTTTATTTTTTTCATTGAAGGACTTTCACCATCTTGGATGAAAACTAATATTTGTTAGAATAATATATTCGAGTAACTTAAAAAAATTGAAATTATTTGCCACGTAGTTTTGATAAAAACAAAAAAAAACATATTTGGGCGATTATTTTTAGTGGAGGGGATATAAGCACAATGGCTTGGAAACGATCCGGCTAGTATGTGTATCCATAGAGATTTCGTAGTGTATAAGCTTGACAGTCAATGCTTTTAAAAACAAATCAGAAATTTTTAGTCCGTTCGGCAGTTTAGGAGGCTGGTGCCAAAACTTTTAGTTTACGTAAAAGAACTTTAATAAAACTACGAAACGTAGTCATGGGTTCAAAAGGGCGCCGCTATCCGACGACGGATTCTTTTAGAACTAGACAGAATAGTCCGAAGGGGGAAGTAAATGAAAATTTTAAACTACAAATTTGAACTGAAATTGAGTTTATGGACTGTGATGTCTCAAGTGAGCGCCAGTGGGCGTTGGCAATTTTCACTTTTAGAACTTTCGGTTCGGTTCTATTCGTCATCTCGGTTCATTTAGATAAAAAAAGAATGGGTTGCTGAACAAACTTGAAATGTTCATGTAAGGTCGTACTCGGTTCGGCTCGTATATCTTCATTTCGGGCTATTTTTAGGCGATTAGGTTGGCGTCAGCCAACCTAATCGCCTAAATGCCAGCCCGAAATGAAGATATACTACCCGAACCGAGCCGAACTGAATATATCTTAACCGAACCGGCAACGACTTTTACATATTCGAAATTTTTGGGCATTTACTAATTATTTTTTAATTAATATTCATTTTCTAAAAGAATCCGTCGTCAGTAGCGGCGCCACACGGAACCCCCGTGATACTACGGTTTCCGTGGTTTCTATAAAAATAACAATTGAAAAATAAAATAAAATAAATACAAAAAACAGTATTTTTTAAACTCGATATCTTGAAAACTAAGCGAAATCTCAAAAAATGGTATTCTTCATTTTTCGTCTTATTTTGGTGAGTACTATAAGAATCCATCGTCAGATCGCGGCGCCACAGTTACCGTAGAATTGCCTATATCTTCAATCTTAAAATAAATATTCTTTAGGTTTAATATTAATAAAAATTATCTTAAACGATATAAGTTTAGAATATAAAGTTTTTAATTAATTTTTGTAAAGGTGTTTAATGGCTAAAGGGTTTGATCATTATCATATGTACTAGACTTCTCTGCAAAAAAAAATATATATATATAACTGACCCCACCCTTCGACTTTGTAAAATGACCTCCCGAATCCGAATATGACTCGTTTTCCTCTCGTCACCCACCATTTTCTGGGAACGCCCCCTCCCCAATTTTATCACTTTTCGATAATTTTATGGCCATGAATTTGATTTGGAGAAGGAAAAGGATTATTTTAAGCGTTAAATTTCTTCTGAGGGGCTAGAGAGGCAAAAGTTCGAAAACATGAACATTTGCAACAAGGAGGGAGATTTGGGGGGATTTACCCCCTTAAATTGTTAAAAGATGATCATTCTTTCATTGTAAATTTTATTATTTTGGACTGTTTAAGGGAGGACAAGGGGGGGAGGGGGCGGAAGTCATATTCGGATTCAGGATGTCATTTTACAAAAGAATCAGAAGGAATGGTGTCAGTTATAATTTTTTTTTCCACACAGCAGTGTTATTGGACAAACTAAAAAGACGAGAATAAAAAACAACTATGGGCAAGAGCCAGATGAGGACATATGTGGAGATGTCAAGAGGGAAGAGGCGAACAAATATGTAGAGGGTGCAAAAAGGAAAAGAAAGGGCGGAACTCGTAAAAGATGGTGATGACTTTGGAAGGGTTTTGGCCAGTGGTGTCATGGTGCCGCGGCTCTGGTTTTGGAAACTATATATTTCCAAAATTTTCGGATCCCTGGGAATTCAGTGGGTTTGTCTTTTATTAAAAATCTGTCCAAAGAAATGTGTTGTAATTAATTTGTAAAATATAAATGTAACCTAATGCAGGGGTTTGCTCCTAGCTTAATGCCTTTCCACCATTTTCAAGAAAAGTAACCCTTCCCCTTTGTACATGATATTTTATTCACTTCTAAAGTATTAAAATAGGTTATTATTACCTTTTGTTTAAGAGTTGAAACTATTAACTTAGAGCGTATTTATTTTTAGCATATAATGCCCACATTTGCAACAATTTTCAGCCCATCCCCCAAAAAATTTCAATGACGCACTCTGCGTCTTTACCTCCCCCGGGCCCCCTGCCTAATGATAGATTCTAAATTAACAAACCAAATGGAATAAACTTTGTTATTGCCTCCTGTTTTGAAGTATATTTTGTTATATGAAATCCTTACTAGTATGATGAGTCAGTTAATAATACACCAACCGCGAATATAATTGATTATTAATTTAATTTTTCCTCTGAGTAAATTATTTAAAAATGAGGCAAAATTCACACAAAAAATTTATGTCGTATATCGAACAGAAGTCGTAGGTATACCGACCAAAATTTATTACATCCAAACAGGACGTGTTCCAAAGCAAACGTATACCGAGGCGTACCACTGTACATCATATGCATCAGCAATTAGTACTAAAATCGCACAGGTCAAGGAAAAATAAAAAAATGAAAAATTGAATATTATGTTGCAAAAATAACTAGTTTTAAATAATAAAGCTGGAATAGCTATTTTCCATCACAATCGGATATCTAGAGACTCATCCAGCCAGTTAATTTCTGTGCTGGTATTGCGTCAACAAAGTTCTCCCAGGTACCTTCAAATTTTATTATTACATTTTATTATTGGACAATCATGAAAGGCTCGTTGGCTGTTCCGAAGGCCCGCAGTCACATATTGATCATTAGGAGAACATTGACTGAAGATAAAATGATAAACAAAATTTATTTAATATGATGGACAGTTGTTTGTAAGTTAGAGTGTAGGTATGAATGAATTGTCAGATAATGGAATGGTCTCAAAGTGGGAAAACCCAATAAACAGGTGAAGTGAACAAGCCCTAAGCTGGGAATAAAAGAAAGGAGAGAATTTATACTTGGAAGGTGCAGTTTTATAAAGGTAGGTTTCTATGTATGTGTCGTAAAGGGAGCAATAAACAATACAACGTGATGTGCAGATATTAGTGAAAAAAAATTTTAAATTCAAATTAAATGTCTTTGATTAAAATTTCAATTATTGGTGAAGTTTTGATGTCTGATTATTTAAAATATTTTTGTGTATGGCTTTTTTAATTTCAGCTGATTCTAACATGTCTAATTTTTTCTCCTTGTGAAACACCACCAACTCCAACCTAATACCTATAATTTTAATAATGTTTTCATAAACCAACACCGCGTTCCCTAAATTTGATTATATATTGAGTGTTTCTTCATTCCCCACTATATATAGTGTGCTTTGTTTTATGATGAACTCGTACTATAGCTTTGTCTTCTGATGATGAATTCAGAAATAGATTTTCAAATACAGAAGGTCAATTGAATTCATCAGAATTAAGTAACATATAAATAAGAATATGTGAAGAAGAATGTGATAGCCTTACTTTACAGAATGACCTGATCAAATTGAAGGATGGTGTAGATCCAATTCAATGGAACCAAACCATTCCAAGTCAAACTTGCCAGATTTAGTACTATGAAATCTGGTTAAGTCCTCAAAATTATTACATTGGTGGAAATATTATAAATGAATCTAAATTTTATAAATATTTAGGCATACATATTCAGGCAAATTTAAAGTGGGATATGCATATTAGTTATATAGTCAATAAGGCTTATAGGAAATTGGGGATGTTTGGTAGAATTTTGAAGGGTACATCTAGAGAAGTTAAGTCAAAAGTTTATTTAACTTATGTAAGACCTAATTTAGAGTATTGTTCTGTGGTTTGGGACAAACATCCGCAACGATTAGAGAAAAATTGATATGGTACAAAGGAGGGCGGCTAGATTTGTTTTTGGTAAATTTGATAGGTTTAGTAGTGTCACTTCAATGATTAATGAATTAGGATGGTCTAGCTTATTGGAGAGAAGGGAATGGGCTAAATTGAAAGTGATTTTCAAAGCCTATGAGGGTTTTAGGAGTTGGGAGGAAATAACGAATAGATTTCAGGAACCAAATTATTTAGGTAGAGCTGATCATAGAAAAAAGATTCGTAAGCCAAGATTCTTGAAAAATATCGGTTTACATTCAATTGTAGGATCTGGCATTGATTTGTGGAACAATCTGTCTGTTACTACTTGGGATTATAGTCCTCTGCCCCCTATGATTAAATCAATTATAAATTTTGTCAAGTCCTAATGTCCTAGAGTTGTGCAAAATTTTATTTAGTTCTCACAAGCAGAGATTAGGTGAGGTAGAGAAAGGTCATACCATCCTTGTTAAGGTTTTGACCAGGTTTCCTTAACAACTTATGGCAAATGCCGGGATGGCTAATGCGTCGCTTGCTCCTGGTATCGGGTTTTTGCGCGGAATTTTTAAATTACTTTTTGTTTTTTGATGGAAATCTATGGTCATGTTATTTATTAATGAGCATACATTTCTATTTTTTATTTTTATTTTTTTATTTTTTTTACTTGTTTATTATTTTTTAAATTGTTGTAATTAATTTGTATTGATGTTTATTAATGTATTGTAGCTAGATTGTATTGATGTTTGGAGGACCTAGCCACCGAGGACTTGTGCCTCTAAGCAGGTCGAGGAATAAAGATTTATTTATTTATTATTTATTATTTATTTAAGAACACAATATCTCCAAGCATTAAATTGAGAAGATGGGAGTTTAAAATCAGTTTTTTTTTATCTTGATCAGAAAAAGGTAGCTGCGAGCTTTTAGATTTAAGAATTAAGGGTAGGCACATAAATTTAAAGCTATTTCTAGTTTTTGAATGATTTGCTACCAAGAGAGTTTGAAAAAATTATGTCACAATACCTACTGCAAAATTAATTAATATAAATTAAAAATGTTGATGTTGATAATCTCTATTTATAAGGGAGGTTCTTTCGCGACAATCCACACAAAAAGTTTTAGCCTCGTAACCACTCTATAAATATGAATGACGGTGTTAAAATTTTAGGTTATGTTTTTTAACACTGACTATACTTTTTACAGTACTATATTCTCTTTATGAATGCATCGTTTCCAAGCCATTGTTCTTATATCCCCTCCACTAAAAAGAATTTCCAAATATGTTTTTTTTTTTTTTAATCAAAACTACGAGGTAAATAATTTCAATTTTTTCAAAGTTACTCCGAATGCATTATTCTAACAAATATTAGTTTTTTCATCAAGATGCTGAGTACTTCAATGAAAAAAAAATAAAATAATGATCATTTTCCCACCCTTTCCCAATCTACCATATGTAAAAAATTTCTTTTTCTCTACGTGGGTTTCACAAATAAAACAAATATTTGTTTTGAGTTTTTATCTAAGAAAACGTTTTCTTTTGTAACTCCTGATGATGGGCTCATAACCCGAAATATATATCGAGATAAAAACTCAAAACATATATTTGTTTTATTTGTGAAACCCACCTAGAAAAATATATTTTTACTTATTATCTATTAAAATGTTTCACCTAGAACCGACACCAAATTCTTTAAAGATTGTAAAAAATTTCATTTTTAATTGCAATTATTTCATGTTTGGTGTGGTAAATCGTCTTCAAATTTTAACGGTGTGTTTATTATGCTTTTAATCACTTTATTATATTCCAAGAAGAAAAGATTTCTATAGATTTTTTTTTTAATCAAGTTTAGGATTAGCTTAAAATTAAATGTATTTTTATTTTCGAATCACCTTAGCTATATCTTATCAAATTAATCCCAATTTTTGACGATTGCAATAAATGTAATGGTTCCCACTTTTTTTTTTCAAATGATATCCGCCTCATGATTCCACTTCCTCTTCCCAATTCAAACATGAATCACGATTCAGGATGGAGAATTATGGGAATCTTGGTTACAAAAATTATTAGGTTTGTTTAAATAGCACCATTCCGCGCCTGCGCAGAAAGAAATTAACTAAGCCACAAGCCGGCTGTCAGAGCGGACTTTTTTAAGCTTTGAAAAAGCTTATATGAGCGGAACTTTCAAAAAATTTGAAATTAAATCACTTTATTTTTAGAAAGAGGATTTCGACCTACCACCAACGGCAGCTGGGTGTTATTTTGACCTTTAAACATTTTAGAGACTCCAAAATGTAATTTTTTTATATTTTCTTATTATTTTATGATATTTTACCCGTTTTTTTTAATATTTATATATTCATTTTTCAAAATTATAACACTGTAAATATATGATGACTGTGGGTCAGTAGCTAGAGTGTCGGGTCACTGACTCGGAGATCGCTGGTTCGAGACCGAGTCTCGGCAGATAGATATTTGCAGTCGCCTCATCTTGTAAAGTAATGGCAACCTACCAATAGTATAATTGCCTAGTCACCTCTCCAAATTAGCCGTTCGGAACCGGCGTTAAAAAGTAGGTCCCGTATATCTGTGTAAAAACAACTAAACACACTCAGCACAGTTATATGTGGAGAGGCACCGACACCCGTTTCGGGTATGGCACTCGAAGAAGAAGAAATATATAAATAATTAATTTAAAAATACATTAAATAAACTGCAACGGATCGTTGCTAAACTTTATCCAAATTCATTTGAAATATTAATATGTTCTAGAGTAAAGTACTTTAAAATATAATTTTACTAAAAACTTTATTTAACCTTTTTTGTGGTCCCCAAGGTACTTAATTAGGATATTAAATTTCATCAAAATTGGTTAAGTCATTTTCAAGATATTTAGAAAAAACTAAAAAAGTACTGAAATAAAGTACTAATGTTTGTGGACCGATATGTACCAAAAACTAATCAGCGCTTCATTTTGTTAAAATACTGGTAGGTTTTCAATTTCAATTCAATCGGTGCAACGGTGTGGAAAAATTCGTGGACGAAAAAAACGATAACACACATACATCCATCCATCCCCACGCACTTCCAAAATAAAGTAAAAAATGGCACTTTTTGGCCTCTCGACGAGATCCCAGGTAATTTTTGGCAAAACCGTCACGTGCTAAAATTCAATCTAATTGAATACTTCAATTTGTGACCTTAATTGAGTCCATGGGTTCCGTAGTCTTTACCTGAGGACCCTTTGAAGTCGCGCTTGCCGCGCGACCGATTACAATACTTTCCCCATGCTTCGCATTGGATAAAGTAAAAAGGTTATATCATTTTTAATTATATTTATTATTTTTACATACATACTTCTAATTTACACTCTCTTCCTTTATTTCAAACGGATTAAAATTTATACTTTACTACAACATATGACACTTGATAAGAACACCAATTAAAAAAAACGTTAGAACCGATTTTGTGAAAATCACAAAAAACGAAAAATCTTTCATATAAATGTCAACTTCCGTTGTTCCGATTTCAACCAAATGCTTTCTGTATACATCTTCTAGCCTATATCGAGCTTAAGTTTTGAATTTCGTAGATCTGAGACTTATGGTTGCGAAACGCAGACGGGTACATACATACGTATGTAAATATCAACCTCTGTTTCTTCGATTTTAGGCAAAATCTTAAGATATTTCTTCTAGTATATAGATATAGCTTATGTTTCATATCCTAAAGCTCTCTGCGACTTACCGTACCTATATGAGACATAAACGATTAAAATATTTATTTTGCGACACTCTAATTTACATCACTCTCTTCCTTTATTTCAAACGGATTAAAAGTTATACACAACTAACATCTTATCAACTTGATAAGTACACCAATTTAAAAAAATAATAATTTGAGTAAATGACAAAAAACGAAAAATCTTTTACCTAAATGCCAACTTTCAACCAGAAGCTTGCTGAACTCCTTCTAGCCTAATTTGAGCTTAAGTTTCGAATTTCCTAGCTCTGAGACTTATGGTTGCGAAACGCAGGGGGTACATACAAACATACATACAAACGAACCAATGGATTTTTGGCCCTTGGAGACCACATTATTTGATTTTATATTTAACATTTAGGGAAAGCGGTGTTGGTTTATAGTGAAACATATTAAACACAGAGAGTTTTTTGACGGGTTATAGTGGTGTTTCAAAAAGAGGAGAAGTCTTTTTGTTTAACACCACTATAACCCGTCAAAAAACTCCTGTGGTTTTATACTCTAAATTCGGTTTCAAAACTATTAAGGGCATCAATTCCTTCTAAGAAGTCACAAAGTAAAATTAACTTTTGACACCTTAGAGATAGAAGCTCTCAAAGTATCAGAATCCCGGCAGGCGATTGCAATACTTCACATTATATTCTATTTCATTACATGAAATAGATTATAGAATTTAATATATTATGCGAAAGTAAAAGGACGTCGCTGCATTTAGAATTTCCTGTAAATGTTTCAGTTTTTAAAACAAGATGTCACTGCTTGTTGCTTGCAGCTTGTGCGCAGGCGCGGAATGGTGCGATTTAGACAAACATAAAATTATTAATCCTTTTTATTGGTAGTGTTATCAACACTGAAAAAGAAAATTTATTAATCCCTTATAAATTACTTCTTTACTTGCATAATTGAATATCTAAATTGGCAAATTAAATATATTTATAAATCTTTTCTACATTAGAAAGTGTTTAGGTTTTAGTGATCAAATTTCATTTTACGTATTTATTAATTTACAATAACATAACCATAAATTTGTAAGTAGATAACATTTTTGACAATTCTCAAATTTTTAGTTCTAAAATATTGAACTCCTCACAGAAGTAATGTTTTAATTAGTATAATCAATATAAATTCTAATGTCGAATTAAAAACTAATAGCAATGAAGACTGAACCCTATCTAGCAAATATAATAAAACAAAATTCAAACTCTTTGGTAATAGATATAATAATAGAGAAAATAATTTTTTTTAACAATTTTACTATTATTATTTTTCTCTTTTCAGCCTCCTGTATGCCTTAGAGAAAACACTTACAATTCTGAATTGGTATCGAAAAGATCTCATGATTCATTTGTATTGATTGATACAAATTTTCCTTTTAATTCAATTACCAAAGAAATTCAAATAAAATTTGAAGAAAGAAAGGATGAAATGGAAGGAAATGAAAATAGAGATTATGTTGCCCCGACTCTCCAATTAGACACTCAAATTGAATCTAATCAATTCATTACACAGTAAGTCATTTTTATTAAACAAAATAAATAAATAAAAATTTCGAGGCAATAGATTTTTAACTAGCTGAAATTTAAATCCTCTTCAAATTATATCAAAATTTTAGGTATTATATATATATATACAAATATTAAAGCCAATTGAGAATGAAAAATTATATGTCACATTCTATGGTCATTCTCATCCGTTCAACTTAATATTAAAAAATCATCATTTCATCATTATAACATTTTTTTTAAATAAATTGTTTCTAAATATATTAAGGTAGTTTTTTCGCGACAATACTAGCAAAAAGTTAATGCTAGAGTATATAGAACAGACAAAAGGATTCATAATTCATAAGCCCAAAACTTTTTGCTGTTTATGTACCACTATTAGCCAATCACGTGCTCGTTTGACAAATCTGGCACCATTGTAAGAGATTGAATATTTTTATATTAAAATGACAGATAAAATACATTTTAAAAGTTAAAAAATTTCTATAAAAATCGTTTTGTTATTTTTTAACAAATGTAATCAACGCCTACGTTACACCTTAAGAAAATTATAATTTTGAAAAAATCTAGAGCATGCGCGGTTTATACATCTTTCGCTGGTTAAATAAATGCGCTGTTGCCAAATTGTTTTTATACATTTTTCATTATTTATTCATTATTATCTCAGAAACTGTGTTGTAACTATGAATCAAAATTGTCTTAAAATATGTATTGGTTATCGTTTAATGTTGATTTAGTTTTTTATAAAAATGGTAAGAAGGGTTTCTTAATTATAATTAAATAAGTATGTAAATTTTCCGATATCCCGTATAGTGCAATGTATAAGAGGCTGAAAAACTTTATTTTTGAAATTGATATCTCCGGAACTATATTGTTCATAAATTTCGTTTTACAACCAATTTGCCTCCATGCAGAAGTATTTAAATAATAATCTCAAAATTTCAAAAAAAAAACATTTGGCTAAACAACTACCTTAAATTTTCAAAATTCAGTTTTTTTTTTTAAATCATCACATCTTATAATATTAATAAACTCTTCCGCATTATACAGAGTGATCGAAAAGTCGCGCAAATCCAAATAAATGTGTCTGTAAATAGTATTTTTTTTTATTTATTTCTATCGGCTACCACAAGACAGCACTGCTGGTATTACCGACAATCGAAATCTAAGGGTCATTGTAATGTGTATTGGTCACATAACTTAATTTCGATATGAGGGTATTATTCAATAAAGCTATATATAAATGAATATATAATATCTTCGCCTTAGAGAGTAAACCTGCTAACTCACAACAAGGAAATTTTACAGGGCAGAAAAAAAACAAACAAAATTAATATTGTTGTTATGGAAAGAAACTATTTTTCACATTTTTTTCTACAACTTACGAACTTCGTAATTTTAAGTATCAGTTTTATTTGGACGATATTGCATTTCTTTTTCTTTCGAACGGTATTAATATTTCATATAAGATAAAAAAAATGGAGTTATCAGGTTTACACTCTAAGCCGACGATATATGTATATATATTCATTTATATATATATCTGTATGCATAGATAAGCCGACGATATATGTATATATATTCATTTATATATATGTGTATGCATAGATAAGAGATTTGTTTATTTGCTTACTCTTTAAAATAACTAATCTGCTACCCAAGGCAAGAAAATATTTATATTGCTCTGAAGATTAAAGCCAAACCTTCTAAACTATAGTTTCAAATAAATTAGAATATTTTAAATAATATAATTAATATTTATATTAATCATTGAAATGAGGAACCATTTGAAAATCAGATTAAGTTTTAGGTTCGTTATTTAATTCATTAATATAAATTAATAGGCTTTTTCATTTATAATAACGTCAACTTAGTAAAATATCTCAGTGTATGGTTTATAATAAAATAGAATTTTCGGACTTAATTTTCTCAAGCCCACAAATCAAAAACTGACTTCCACTTTCGTTATACAATATTAAATATAAGCTGTATATACAGTATTTGCCGTCGCTCAACATCGCTCTGCAATGCTGTTTGGGTTGCGGGAAGTAAAATCTAGTTTTAAAAGATAAGGAAGGGATGTGAACTCCATAATTTAGAGTTAATAAACTGGTAGATCGATAACAAAAAAAATTTATCCGTCATTTTTTTTTTTTTTTTCAAGAGATGGCTTTACAAAATCTGACTTCTCAATTATCTGTGATTTGAGTAAAAATTCATAGTACTTCAGGGTAAACAACATTGATGGGTGAAATAGTATTGGTCTGTACACTTAGGCCCGGTTGTATGTCGCAGTAAATGCTTTACCGCTAACCAAGGGTAGCTGGTAAATGGAGGGCCTGGGATGGCCCTCCATTTACCAGCTACCCTTGGTTAGTGGTAAAAGCATTTACTTTGCGACATACAACCGGGCCTTAGTCCTTCCTTTGACCTAACTCGAGAGAGCGCCACATAGAGCTGTCCGTGAGAGAAAACGTCGTCGGGGAGCCAGAGTCCAATTCTTGTGAACAACTGTCCTTGTTGAACGTTCCGGAATGTTCTCGAAGCTTCTAGAAGCTTCCGGAAAGTCTACGGTAGATAGAGTATACAGGCAGCGGAGCCAAAAGTGGGCGAGGTCGGACAAACCAACAGACACCGTCACGCTTTATTATATAGTATATAGAGAGAGATCGATATAAGTACATTATTTTTTAGATATGCTCATTTTTTTCGTTTTATCTTAAAACACTCAGAAATGGAATATTTTATTATTTGAAATGCGTTAACCCGTGCCGAATCACATCGAAACATATCAATTTATGCAAAGAATGATATATTTAAAGATAAAAGTAAATAAATATTATATGTAATATTCATTTACTATGAGTTAAGGATTCTCGTTCACTAGTTTCACATTAAATTTACTTTATGATTTTAAATTCACATTATTCTTTTGAAATTCGACTTTTGATTCTTCTAACAATCAAATAATACATAACAAAGAGACACGAAATTAATCACTTGTCGTATTTGTGAAAATAAACTTGAATTTTTACAAAATTATACCAGTTACTCGGAAAATAATGATTTTTAATCTAATGTTAGAATATAGAAGAAAATTTTCAGATATTGTTGATTTAAAGATTCATTAGAGAACTTGTAAATTATCGAGGGGTGAACCGCGACCTAAAATCGTGTACACCTACTTCCACTTTCATTTCCAAGTAGAAGACAAAAGATGACGATAGATTATCTAATGAATTCCAAAGTAATTCCAAATAATTTTAAAGACTGTGTACACCTAATTCCAATCGCAGTTCACCCCTCGTAAATTACAATCAGCATCTATCGAAGTAAATAAAAATTAGGTAATCAACAAGAGTTAGTTTCAATTGAAGTAAAAGCAAAATGTGAAACGAAATTTTGAACTGATTATTTAAATTATAACCTAATTATATATCTGTAGTATATCTATTTTATTATAAAAATTAATTAATAAATAAAAATAAAAAATAATTTGAATTCTTTATGTTATCAGAAAAACATCGAAATCCCCTCTTTTTGATTCGGATATTATAGTATTGGCTGCATATTTATCTTCAGTAAAAATATCTTATTGTAGAAATTGTGTTAATACTTTTGAATTTGAAGAAAAATACAAAATTAATATTTGTTTTAATTGTATAGATATGTGGAAATAAATTCTCTAACTGTTTAGATTTCCCAAAACATCATATAGAGAATGTAAACAAAACTATACTGCAGGTTTACAAAAAAAAAAAAAAAAAAATATATGAATAATAGATTATCTATTCAAAAAGTTTCTCCAATTATAGAAGAAAATAAAAGTTTAAAAAGAGAAAATTGACCATCCATAGTTTTCTCCGAGTATGTATTATTCACTTAAATTATCATTGTTTAAACTTTTAACTCTAAAATTAAAATTGAATTAAATATTTTAATCAGAATTAAACTTTATTTACTTAATTTATAAGCTGATTTTCTACTTCACAAAAATTTTTTAAAATAATTCTCAGGATTAGATTTTGCTTTTAGCGTTTATTTATTTTTTTCCAAGGTAAATTTAACTTTGCTATTTACATCATTCGTGAACTTATCCCCCCAAATCAAAAAGTCAGCAAATTCAAAAGTTTGCTTAATTAAATTGGACTACATTCATAAAGATAATTTATAAATAATAATAAATAAGCATTAAGCCTATTTTCTCATAATTTTTCTTTTAATTTATGTATAATTTAAAAATTGAAATTCCTAAAGAAATTATGTAATTTTTTTTTTTTAGTGTTGATCAAAAGTCGGATATAGAATCCAATAATTTATTGGTGGTTTATACTTCAACACCAGAAGTAATAACTGTGCCAGAAGTAAATGTATTTTATAGTGAAATTTGCGGTAAAACTTTCAATAATTATGAAGAATATAAACAACATTTACGAGATAATTGCCTTCAATGCAACAATTCTGGCGTTCATATAACCAACAATCTAAATATCGAATTAAATACTGAAGAATTTGAAGACAATGAAAAAAAAAAAATTGATGAATGTGAAACAAATGAAGTCACTGAAACTTCAATAAATCATACAAGTGATATAGATAATAGCTCTAAAAAAGAAGTTATGAAAGCTAAAAATTTTACTAAGTATGTTTTAATTTTCTTCTTCAATAATTTTTTAAAAAATAATATTAATATTAATATGATGTACTAAACCTTCATATAACAGTGCTGCAAAGCTGTTCCCTTATTTAATTCTTTCTAGAATTTTTTTGTGTTGAAATTTGGGGCCTTTGGGAAACAATTTTATGGTTCTTTGTAAATAATGTAGTAAATACTATTATTATTTATTAAAAACATTGTATTTGTAGGGCCATCTAGCCCCTTAATGTAGAATTTTAAACCAATTTAATTACAAAAAAATTACATGATTTAATACACAAGAAAGAAAATGAGAAATAAAAAACAGCTAAAATAATTAACAAAATATATGATACAAGGATAATATAGATATAAAAACAAAAGGAAAAAATACACACTATATTTATACAAAAAAAAAAATAATAAAAATATTAGGCTAGGTGTCGAAGTAGCTCCACCTCGAATACTTTCAGTCGTCCTAAAATTATATAATATCAGTATTATTAATATATATGCAGCCTATAGGTTTACAATTGTACAATTTGTTTCACATCATCAGCACCTATACAACAAATAAAATGTAAAAAGCACAGCGCCTTTAACTGTTTGCACATTTTAAAATTTTTTATAAAAATATAAATATTTATTTTGAAATTCACAAAAATCTGTTTGAATTAAAATTAATATAAATTATATTTTTTCTAATTATCTTTTATAATCAAACTTTAATTGAAAAGATTTTAATAATAAAAAATTTAATAGATCTGTTGATTTAAAAACCCTTCGCCTAGAGCAAGGGTCCCCAAACTACTGGCCCTTTCAACTTTTTTATCCTGCTCGCAGCTACTAAAGAATTAATTCACAAATATTCACTATATTAAATATTAATGTCATATAATAGCGTATTATTAATATAATTTCCTTATAATATGTTATATCCGGCCCCCCCATGATTTTCAATGTTCACATGTGGCCCTATCTCTAAAAAGTTTGGGGACCCCTGGCCTAGAGTAGTAGACTTGAAATTTCTAAGAAAAATTGCGAGAGATAGTATTCTACTGAATCCGAGATGTTATGAATAATTTCTATTACATCTCAGATCGGTTGTATTAATCTGCTAGGAATTGAACCCAAATGCCATAAAACAATTCAGGCCAATGGGTCTCTCATCTGAGGCGAAACCAATCATACATAAATAACCCTCGTAAAAAATTTTTAATGGTGGAGATTAAATCTTTGAGTAAAATATTTACGCGTGTTATATATACCAGATTGGTTTCGCATCGAAGGTGAGCCATTTGGCACTTGAGTTCACTTCCCAAGGGGGTAATACAACCCGTCAGACATATAATATAAACTTACATAACAAAATTTGATTAAATAGGATACTCTCTCGTGATTTACTTTAGAAATCTCAAATCTACTATCCTTGTTAATTTGAGCTTTTATATAAATTATATATTTGATCTTTTCCGGGTGACTTATATTAAAATTTAGTTTTAATTCTAATTGGAACATTATATGTCTATCTGTAAATGACAATATTTTTACATGTTTTTATTTTTTCAGGGAAAATAATAAATCAAATTTGAATTCAGATAATTTAATGGTGGTTTATCAGTCAACTTCAGAAGACAATGTTCTATATTGTCAAATTTGCCAAAAAACATTTGAAAATAATGATGAATTCAAGAATCATTTTAAAAATAATTGCTTAAGTTGTAATACATGTGGAATAACATTTCTTACCAATATGGAACATCAAATGCATTCTAAAGAATGTACCTTTCAACCTTCTTTATCTCAAGATCCTCTTGATGTTTCCAATACTGAGTCGGCAAATGAAACTCTTCCTAGCGAGAAAAAACAATCGGTTTCAGAGTCAACAAGTGGCAAAAAAAAGAATTCTAAAAGAAAAAATTGGGAACCAAAAATCTGCTCTGAGTGTGGTAAAGTATATCGTACAAATTATAAATTAAATGAGCATATGAGAAAGCATACTGGTGAAAAGCCTTATAAATGTTCAGTGTGTGTCAAAGCATTCCGTTCAAAAATCGGTTTGAATCAGCATGAAGCCAAACATACTGGTCAATATGATTTGACTTGTAATACTTGCGGCAAAGGATTCCAATGTAAATCCTATTTGATAGTTCATCAAAGAGTACATAGTGATTTAAAACCTTATCCTTGTACAACCTGTGGCAGGGATTTTAAAACTAAACAAAGTCTTCTTGATCATATGAATCGGCATTTAGGTGTAAAGCCTTACCTTTGCGAAATATGTGGTCGCCGATTTATAACCAAAGGTCTCTGTAAATCTCACCAAAAAGTTCATTCTGGTACTGATAACAAGCAATATCCCTGCGCTGTATGTAATAAAATGTTTGTTAGTAAGTCTTATTTAACAACACACATGCGAATTCATACAGGAGAAAAACCGTTCATGTGTGAAGTTTGTGGCAAAGGCTTTCTCACTCGAGTTGACCTACGAATTCATTTCACAATGCATTCAGGCGAAAAAAGTTTTGTATGTGAATGGTGTGGAAAAGCGTTTGCCCGAAGAGATGCATTGCGATGCCATCGTCGTAGTCATACAGGCGAAAGGCCTTACAGATGCGATGTTTGTGGACAGGCTTTTACACAATTTTCTCCACTAACCATTCATAAGCGACTTCATACGGGTGAACGACCTTATGCTTGCGATTTGTGCCCAAAATCTTTTGTCTCAAAATCAACTATGATGGCTCACAAAAAAAAGCAACACTCCTAAGGAATCCATTATATCTAATCATAAAATTATATTTTTTCAGTAAATTACACCTAAAAGATTAGTGATCTAGTTTAAATTTACGTGTGCCTTGATATTTTTAATTATTTTTTGTAATAGTTTTTTTTTTTCTATGGCTGAAAACGTATTCATTTTCATTTTAAATCATTTTATTCAATAGCAAAATCTATTTTCTTAGTTCAAGTTATGTAGTTAAAGACATAATTACTAGGAAATGAAAATGTGCCATTATTTTTATAATCTCATAGAAAATCAACAGGGGCACTTGTTTATGTTGCACTAAATATTGTATAATTATACATTCAGTCATAAGGTTATAAGATTCATTCTTCTGAATCCTTTGTTGTTTCATTCTGAATCATATAAGAAAAATTTATTTTAGAAATCCTATTTAAAAACTATTTATTCTTCAACATTGTAAATTTATATCAAATGAATAATTCATTTCTTTTAATAAATTAAGAATATCGTCATCAAATTTTTTGTTTTAAAAAAATAACGGTAAATGTCAGTGCCAAATTTCTATATATATAGATTAGATAGAAACAGATAGAATAAACAATTTTCATTTTGCAAATAGTGTATATAAAGTACTATTTAACATTATTTTTCTACGAACTAATATATATATATATATATATAATATATTTATATATATATATGAATTTTTATTTAATGATATGAAGGCAAAAGCGGTTAAAAATTTCAGAGGTCGGATTGAAGTAGGTAGTTTCTCATAACTCAGATTTTTAGAAGTTTATCGCGGTGGGGGGGGGGGGGGGGTTTAGAGCTTGTTTCATTAAAGCTATGTACATATTGGACGATCATCGCTCTACTATGTTGCGTGGTCAGAATCCGCCAATTTTAAAATTGCGAGAAATCTAGAGCATTTTTTCAGTTTTTAGTCATCATCGTTGAATGTGTATTGTACGGTAGCTATTTTCAGTTTTTTTTGTCTCTCGATTAGGATTTCTTTACTCGGCTACACGTGGACCTGAACTCGCCGGGTAGCGTATTTCCAAACCCCTGTGTAGTACAGAGCAGACATTCCGAACGATGCTCTGAATCACTCTGGGGTTTGGATATTGTTTCGCTCCGTTGCCTCCATCAGAACCCCTGTATGGTACAGAGCACGAGGTTGCTGGGCGCTCCGATTCACTCGGGGGTTTGAATATGGTTACGCTGCGTTGCGTCAGACAAATGCTAGTCTGATACAGAGCAACCATTAATTCTTTGAAGTTTTGACGCTGATACATCTTGTAGAAAATTTAGTTTTATTGAAAATGGAATAACCATTGGAATAATGTAAGTATAATTGTTCTAATTTAAATTTTTATTTCATAGATGATCTTCTGTATGTATTCAGCTGAAAAATAAGTTGTCTTTATAGGAAGTAATATGCAGTAGCTTAATCTATTTGGGACCACTGTTCTCATAAGTAAACTATTTTTTGAATCATTTTCAATTTCAATTAATTTAATACGATATAGCGATTTTTTTTCTGTTGAAGCTCATTTCTATTTGATAGCTCTAACTATCATATTTCCAATCTTATATGCAAATGAATTTATGGAAAATGCCTCCTAAACGAATCCAAAGAAAGAAGTATTTTTTATTTATTTCTAATAAATATTTGATATGTTTTGATTATTTATCATTTTTTAAAGGACTTTTTTAAATTTTATATATCATATTTAGAGTTTAAATCTTATTTTATTATTCACTATCAGCATTTAAACCATAATGTTCCCATATGGGAACACTGGCCCTAAACGACCCCATGAAAACCTTGCTACCATATGGGATCAATGACTTTGAATATCATATCATATTCAAACCCCCCGAGTGAATCGGAGCGCCTAGCGACCTCGTGCTCTGTACTGTACAGGGGTTTGGATGGACGCCACGGATCGAAGCGATATCCAGACCCCAGAGTGATTCAGAGCATCGTTCGGAACGTCTGCTCTGTACTGCACAGGGGTTTGGAAATACGCCGCCGGGTAATGAACCTCAAACCAGAATCTTGTTCAAAAAACCCAAGTTTAAAAAAAAAATTGTTGTTTTTAATTAATCTATTTATTTGTTTTTTCTTAAAAAAATTCTTATAATTAATAATTAATTATACAGTTGTAGACACAAAATTCGGCCACCTCTTAAAACTTACATTTACTCTGTGCTTTTAAGGTGACACTTTAACGACTTCAAACAAGTTATGTTATTTGAAAGAGCATTAATTCAACTTTAAATATTCAATAGAAAAGAGAAAGAAAACAAATTCTTTTTTTTGACAAATTCGACAGATATATATTATTAGGTTTTTTAATTTATTATTTATTATTTACTTTATTTCTAAAATATTTATAATTAACCCATTTTATTAAAAACAATAAGCGGCCATCCACAAATTATGTCACACGTTAAGAAGGGGAGGTGGTCAACATAGTGTGACAAAGACCCCCCCCCGTACGAGGCATAAGCTTCGTGACTGGACACAAGATGATTAAATTTTGTATCTTAGAAACTCATAAGATGGTGTAAGAAGTTTAGAATCACTAGATCGCGAAATTTTACAAATTAAGATAACAATCTTTGATTAAAATATTTAAAGCGATTATATATGTCAGAGAGGTTCGCACCTTGCAGGTGAGCCAGATTGCTGTTACTGGCACTCGGGTTCGATTCCCGAGGGGGTGAAAAACAACCCCTCTGACATCATCATCATCATTGAGTATACAGTCCTAAGACTGGTTTGATGCAACAATCCGTCTCCACTCGACTCTGTCCCCCGCCAGCTGTTTGACCTCTCTAAATGTCTGGCATCCCATATCCCCAATTATTTGGTTGAAATATTCTAATCTGGGTCTTCCCCTTCCCCTTTTCTTTCCGACCTCCCCCTCCAAGATATCCCTAAGCAGTCCCCCATGTCTCAATGTGTGCCCCATCTCTGACATATAATTAAAAAATATTCCATTCCATCGGATTTAATAGATGACACCATCTTATGATTTTCTAAGATCTATTACTATCGGCAAATTGAAATCTTTCATATTCAATTAGGAAATTTTGTATCATTCATTTTTTTTTAATGCAATCGAATACAAGAAGGGGCGCACCAGTAAAGATGCAGCCCAGCATCTCGAAAGACCCTTGCATTGCCTAAGAGAAGGGAAAGTTGATTAAGTGAGAGGGTGGAGGCGTAGGTGTTTATGCACTCGGGTTTTGAAGGTTTGAAGATTATAAGTGCTGGGGAATATGAAGGCTGGGAGAGAGTTCTAGTTCCTTGAACTCATGGGGATAAACGTATTGGTGAATAAAGTGGTCCGGCACTTTTCTGATTTGATTTGTTATGTTTTGTAAAATTTCTAAAATGCTTGATTTTAAATAAAAATATATCAATAATTTTGGAAGTGCTGTTTTAATTTAATAATTTCTAAATTTAAAATTGCAAAATATGTGACGTCACACCAGGGGGGGGGGGTGACCACCTGTGACAAGAATCATGAAATTCGTGTGACGTAATTTATGGATGGCCCCTAATTGAACAATATGCGTTTTAATTAAGAAATATTAAACAAAATTTACTTAGCTTCAATGTCACTAACCAACTCACTGTTATCTAATTTCTAAGCACGAGAATAAAATTTTACATTACTAGGATGTAAACTAAAAGATGTAAAAGGGCCATATCAATATTTTCAATAGATTCTGCACCAAACGTCACTATTACATTAGCTTATTTCACTACTGCAAGCCTATGACCTCCAGAGACTGGAACTCGCTCCTTGCCACCATCTTTCCCGCGACTTATAACCTTCAGCTGTTTAAGACCCGTATCCACAGATACCTTCGTACCCCGCCCAGCCCATAAAATTCCCTCTTCTTCTTCTTTTCACGATGGAGGGGACAACCCAGGCCTTTAGGGGATACACCTTTTTGCTGTAACTCCTTCTCTCATCATTTTCATTAAAAAAAAGCCATTTTTGTTTTGCCTCTCCTGTAAAAGTAACATTTATGAGGTTATGGCACTATTGAAACAGGGGTGCGATATGTATAATTCATTGCAGTATTAGAATGCTTATTAAAAAAGGAATTGCACCGTCGTGAAGAAATCTATAAATTTTACAACACTTAATTCGGACAAATTCGATCAACTTAAATGTTTGTATTTTTTTAATCAATCTACAAATGCAAACATTTTCTATAATGAATCTAAATTAAAAGTTTTTACAATCAAGCATCACCGATAAATCATGCTTGAAAGTGAATTTTTTTTTCTCAATAGTAGAGACACCCAGTAAATAGGCTTTGTCTTCCTCCTCTTCTCACCCTGGTGTACTGAGTAATAATCGAATAGAGAACCGATAATCGTTTTTTTTCTATAAAGCGGTGTGTTTTACAGCATGCGCCGTTTTCTTCATCCAATACGCCAATTCTCTCTATCCAGTATGTCTTGTTCTTGTAGTTGCCTACTCGTCATCGCCTCATCCACTCCCTGTTTCCACTTTCGTCTCGGTCTTCCCCTTCTCTTCCGTCTTTCCGTGGGTATCCAGTTCCATATTTTACGAGGCCACCTATCTTCCGGCATTCTTTTGAGGTGTCCGTACCATATTAATCTCTTCCTCTCTATTATATCTATTATGTCATTTTTCATATTCATTCTGTCCTTTATAGTTGTATTTGGGATATGCTCCAATCTCGACACTCTGCAACTCCTTCTCATCGCATCCATTTCGAGCACTTGTAATTTTTTTTCGTTTTTTTTGTTCATGTCCCATGTTTCCGAATTGTATAGGGCTAATCCTTCCACTATGGACCGATATATTTTTTTTGTGTGTCCTGTTGGATCCCTTTGCTCCACCAGACCCCATTCAGTTGCCCAATAGCTCTTCGGCCTTGACAAATTTTATTTTTAATATCCCTCTCACAGTTTGGCTCCTCGCTAAAGATAGATTATCGTCCAAAGTGTATATAGCTTAAAATGCCATTCGTTGTTCGGAGTCATTTATTTTACGTTTCTAGAAATAGGGACAACTTCGTAATAGAAATTTTGGTAAAAACGAAGAATAGATGCCCTCTGAAAAAACATGGCAGTCATGAGTAAAACCGAAGCTCAGATGCCCCCTGTCAAAAAACAACATCTTTAATCTAGGCACCTAGAAGTGAAAATTCGAATATGTGAAAGTCATTGCCAGTTCGATTAAGATATATTTAGTTCGGCTCGGTTAACGCCAACCTAACCGCCTAAAAACCAGCCCGACGGAAATAAACCGAAGAACCGAGCCCTTTTATTTGGCCGCGCAGGAGAGGGCCTCCTCTTACAACAGATAAGAAGTTTACAAAATTTGGTCTACACATTGGTGGAAATATTTACAACTCTCTCTCCCTCTCTATTTACAGTAGTAGCATTTATCTTAGTATTCTATACATATATCAAAAAAACCTTTTGATAAAAACAATAAAAAAACTAAAACTATTTACAAAAATTACCGAACCTTATGTATGGAGCATAGCCATGTACGGGTGTGAAACCTGGACAATTAGAAAAGCGGAGAGAAAGAGATTAGAGGCTTTCGAAATGTGGTGCTACAGAAGAATGATGAATATCAAATGGATGGATAAAATTACAAATGAAGAAGTTCTTGGAAGAATCGGAGAAAGAAGAACCTTGTGGAAGAGTCTGAAGAAGAGAAGAGGTCAGATGATGGGGCACACACTAAGACATGGGTGACTGCTTAGGGATATCTTGGAGGGGGAGGTGGGAAAGAAAAGGGGAAGACCCAGATTAGAATATTTCAACCAAATAATTGGGGATATGGGTGGGATGCCAGACATTTAGAGAGGTCAAACAGCTGGCAGGGGACAGAGTCGAGTGGAGACGGATTGTTGCATCAAACCAGTCTTAGGACTGTATACTCAATGATGATGATGACCGAACCTTAAAAAGTTTGTTTGGGAACGCATTTTTTATCTAATCGAACCGAGATCATAAACCGAACCTGTTCAAGTTGTTTTTTGACAGAGGCCATCTGGTCTTCGCTTTAGCCGAATTTTTTCATTAAAACTTGGAATCCACCTTATTTCTCCTTAGGAGTAAAATATGTTTCAAGGAAATTTGCCTTTTTTTTGGGGTTATTTCACGCCCACACAATTTACAAGACCCAAATTCGACCTTGTCTCAAGTGCAACTTGCATTTAAGAAGTAAGACCTCCAAGCATAATTTTTGCTTTGATCCGAAGTCTCAAACTCTAGGGATGCATGCGATTTTTAAAGCAATTAAAAATAATGTCTTATTACTCAAAAATATAATTTTATGAAATATACGATAAGAAAAAGTGTATTGTGTTAATTTTTATAATAAATAGAATTTAAAAATAACAATTATTTGATTATTCTCCAAAACTTATTTTCTTAAACTATGAAAACTACCAAAGTCATACTAATGTCATTTGAAAGTCTCATCTTAAGCTGTGAAATAGCAAGAATTCAATGGGTGTGTGGTATCCTGGGATTGTCCCTTATTAACAGTATTTATACTCCAGGAATGGCATGCTTTTCACTTAGCACGCGATTCCCCAACACCAATCATCCCTTCGCGATTAAAGTAGAAGTGCTACTTCATTCGACGATTCGTTTATTTATCCTCATGACTTCAAATAACTGGAACGCTTCCTGTCTTCCTCTTGACACTTTTCGGATTTGGATGCTGAAACATACGTCTCCACCCTTTGACTTGATCAATTTTTGCCTCCATTCTTCTTAATGCAAGTGTATTTCAAGATAGATAGCCATATCCTCTTAGTCTTGCATTAAAAAAAATGCGATTCAGAAGCGTTCAATAAAACTAAAAGGAGATCGAGCCCTATCTAGCTGACTCGATTCCCTGACCCATCTTGTTCCGTCTTTGCTCTTTCCATATTTCATACATACCATGGTTCTAACAAGTTAGTCAAAAATCACCTTTAAAGCCTCATTTGTAAGAAGTCAAACTTTCATCAAATTGGATACAAGTTAACAAATGCGTAAATACATCTTGTTTAACCCTTTGACTGAGAGACTGGAACACGCTTCCTGCCTCCACGGGTACCTTCAAATCCTGAGATTTCTTCCTCTTCTTTTTAAGATTTTTACCTATGGGGTTGCACCTTATTTGTGTAACTCCTTGCATCAATATCATAAAAAAAAGAAGTTTGGATACTCTTAGTTCTCTATAATAATTTTCCTTCAAGCAATTTGAACCGCGAAATTTAAACAATGTAATCAATAATTTCTTATTAGATTAAAAATTCAGTTTATTGGACAAAGTTTTTTTATTGAAGTTCTTCTTCAATTTTTGTACAACGTTTCGTCTCTCTCGAGACTTTTTCAAGTACTCAATTGGCTAGAACAACATTGGTTGAAATAAAGATAAAAATAACTGAGACATAGTAGAATTTTTTCTTTCTAGATTGATACCATAAAACAATATGAGTACAATAATACAATATTGAGTACTTGAAAAAGTCTCGAGAGAGACGAAACGTTGTACAAAAATTGAAGAAGAACTTCAATAAAAAAACTTTGTCCAATAAACTGAATTTTTAATCTACTAATTATAATGGACATTAATCAACATAATTTATCAATAATTTCTTATGTTTATTCTACATTTAGGAAATATTTTATTATTTTTTGAAAAGGAAAAATGAATTGAGCACCCTTTACCTTCCTCACTGCCTTAATGATATTTATTACTTGTACTTGACAATCATCTCAAGATTTCCTATTGGTTCCTTGCGTATGTACTGTTTGTTTTTTCTTTTTTCGGCCAACATTAACATTTATTAGGACTAACCTGTCTTATTTTCAGCTTTTTAGTTGATAATTAAACAGGCAACATATGCTTTCGAATTAAAAAAAAACAACGTCAACACTTGCTTGAAATTTTTAACTACTGTAAATGTATTTCAATTATATAGAAAAATAATATATATCAAAAGTTTTTTTGTTTTTTTTTTCATAAGTATAAATATTTCTAATTTTATAATTAATTTTTACAAAATTATACATCACTTTAATGACAACTATTATAATTATTTATGTTTAATCTTTAATGAACTAGATTAGATTAGATATTTTATATATGCTAAGTATACATTTTCAATTTTTAATGCTTAAATTTGTATTTATATTAGATTTCATAAGTTTTCATTTTATCACATTTATTATGATAGTAGATATTAAATATTTTTAAAATACATAGGGTACCGGCTACAGTCGTTGGCCCCGAGGCAGTCATTGGCCCCCTATCACTAAACACAAATAATAAGAGATTGAATCAGTGAATCAACCAAAAAAAAATATAAAAATTGCGCCATTGATTATTGTCATGTTGGCCCAGGGTCAATCACTATAGAATACCTGGGCCAATAACTGCATTTTTTTAGAAATTTTCAAATAAAAATACTTTTTGAAGATGTCATGAGAAAATAAACATTTTTGTTTTATTTATCAAAATGCTCATAGTATCTATGTGCTGTATTCCTAATTTGACCCAGATTGTTCAACAATTTGCCTGGATATGCATTGAAAGCTGCTAAGAGTTGCTTAAGGGGGCCAACGACTGTAGCCGCTACCCTATATTATTAGATATCAAATTACATTTTTTACTTTTATTTTTTAAATTTCAAAATTTCTTAGTTCCTTATTTAAAAATTAATTTGCCAAAATAAAATAATGGATAAGTCTAGTTTAATGTTTAAAGCTTTTGTGAACAAGTTTTTTCTATGAAACCATGCATGTATGCTAAGAAACTTGATTGAGCACAATGCCCGGTCGAAACTGAAAAATATTTTGTCTGAATATCAATATAGTCTTCAAATATATGCATTTATTATACTTTATTGTATAATCCTCTGTTATATATATTAACTTTTAAACGTTAATAATCAAACACAAATTTGATCCTCTATGTTAAAATAGCGGCAATGTCGCTTGAAGAGAATATCTTTCTCTTTTAAAAAGTCAACGAAGCGAAATTCAAACAAGGGTTCTTTGTAAACAAGTTTTTTAAATTAAATTAGAAATAAAGAAAAATTGTTTTTTGGATATCTGGGCCAGCTGAAGGTTGTACCCTCTCCTTCGTGATAGCGGCACGACAGGTTAATTGTACAGATATCACAAAAAAAAGCCACTGTGCCACCGGTCGTAGTGATAAACCTCAAAATGTTGGGTCTTAGAGTTACAATGTAGATGGATCCAATAGTTGGTTCTCATTATAGTCACTGTATTTAACATATTCTGGCCATACATAGAGACTCATTTCTTATTGGCTCAGAGCCCAAGCCTCCATTAATTTTCCAAGTATGGCAAGACTCTGTTAAATACAGTGACTATAGTTCTTATGAAGCTTAACCTGTTTAAATGATGTACACTATGTGTCTAAAAAGTTGACTGAAAACAAACAAAACAGAAAGTACAAACAAATAACCTTTATTAGCTTTCAAAATAATCGCCATCCGCTACAAACCACTTTTGGAAACATTACTAAAGCTTTAATAACTGTCAACAAAGGCCTATTTAGGAATCAATAGCAAGCACTGACACGCGTTATTGGATGGCAACAGACAGGTCCGCAAAACGTGGAGGAGCTGAAACGAGAAGTCCAAATCAGTGGAATACTGTGGATGATCGAAAACAGTTACGCCTCGCTGAACCTAGACTGCGCAAGGGCATGATCGTGCAGCAATATCTACTGTCCAGTCAGTCCTGGGCAACTGGCCAAACACGCCGGATGCGTTTTAGCAACGGTTTCATAACTTACTCCTAGAATGCCGCGTTCACGGTTTGACCCGCAGGAACGAATTCCTTATAGATGATACCAAGCCAGGGTTGGAGATATGACCTACTTGTTGCCCAGATTGCTTTTTTAGCAGAGTATTATTTTCATTAAATTTTCATTGAACGTTTTATATATATCCTGTAAAATTTCGATCTTTACCTCAACATTTCGAGGGGGGGTACCCCCCCCCCGCTGACCACAGATAAACTTTTTAGATACAGGGTGGCTACATAAAGAAAAATTGATTTTTTTAAAAAACAAAACACTGCTTCAGAAACTTTAAATTTTATATCTTAATTATTTATTCAATTAGTTTTATTTCAGTATATATTTTGTCTTTTTCCTTTATTATTTATAAGTCATAGATTTAATCTGAATAAACAATTTGTAATTTTTCCCAATTATCAAAGATAGTCAATATAATTATCTTTAATTATACTTTTAATGAATTATATTTCTTTCATGTTAATGTATCTGTATTTTATTTTACTCATGGTTTTTAAAATGTAAATATTAATGGATTTTCTATATAAAATAAATTTCATTATTCTCAAATAAATTTGATAGATCTATTAATTAGTATTATTTTATTTTGGAATCCCATAAACAATGTATTATATATATATAAACACAATTTTAATGATAATAAATATATTTTTTATAAAAAAATTGTTTTATAATAAAAAAATTACTTAATATTTTATATTTACCACATTCAAGAAAATTTTTATACAAAGACTAATTTGATTCAGACTTTTTTATTTAAAATTTTGGAAACTAATGAATTTTTATTATTTTGTATTAAATATAGAACGAAGAATTATGACAAAAGCAGACAGAAATTTAAAACAAATTTAGAAAAGATATATTATAGAACTCAAAAGAATTTACTTAAGGACGTTCCCTAATAAATCGATTTTCTTGGAATCCTTTTAAAACATTGAATACCTACACATATTTATAAGTGTCCTTTATAAGAGGAATTTTTTTTAATAGTCCATGCGGCACTAAATTTATAAATATTGACCATTGGAATTTACATATTTAATACGCGAACCCTATCTCGATTGATGTTAAAGCGACTGTTTCATTAAATAACAATCGTAATTTTCTTGAAATTATTTTGAAAAATTGAGAATCATTAACTGAAGATATAACAAATATTTTCCTGTTAAAATAATTGTATATCATGTATGAAAGAGCGAACTGCATCTGAGCTATATTAGGGAACGTCCTTAAAAAAATTTTATACAGATGAAAAAATTATTTTGATTTAACCAAAAAAATAACTTAGGTACTAAAAATTAAAAACTAAGGATTAGATTTACATTCTAGATCAAAAACTAAATGATCCAAATTTGGTCCATAAGACTTGACATAATTTATTTTTAATATTTCAACATTCCAATTAAAATTACAATGATGTTTTATTAATATATTGTATAAAGAATGCATTACATGTAAACAGTGAGTACGCCACTCTTCTTTTTTCCAAAAATTATTACTAGATTTCTTTGAAGAGATAATTTCATTTTTAGCCATTCCAAAATAAATCAAAGAATCAAATTCTACGGCAGATTTTTCTTTCAAATTTTTACAAGTTTTACATTCATGTTTTCTTTCGTGCCTATTTTTAATATTCAAAGTTACATTTTCATGTACATGTAAAACACCTCCAGCGGTTTTTAATGCTTTACATGCTGTTAGCCATCCACTACTAGATGTCGGTATCAATCCCAAATTAACTCTATCAGCAACATTTTCGGGACATACCTAAAAAATTAGAAAGTAAGTTTTAAATTATTACTCATATTTTGTTTAAAGAGATTCTATTAATAAAGATCATTATTAAATTGAAAGTTTCTTTTAGCCGAAAGTAGCAGAATTTATATATATTGAAGGAGACAATAAAAGAGAGTGTCTTCTGCTGGAATTATAAATTTTTAATTTATTTATAACGAGACTATAGTTTCGAGAGCTTTGCCCTCTTCATCAGTCTATTACAATTGATTCACAGGAATTAATGTATGTATGTGAGATTACATGATCAATGTGACTTTTGTTCTGTTAAATTCCGCAAACATTTCTCTATAAAAATAATTAAGAAAAGTAAAAATTAAATTATATTTTAAAAAACTAAAAACCACGCTTCTAAAAAGTACAAAATAATGTACTAAATATAAAGTCAAAAAGCGTGGCGCACTTTATCGAAATTAATTAAAAGTACATGCTTCTGCGCCCCACACTTTTTGACTTTATATTTATTACATTATTTTAAACTTTTTAGAAGCGTGTTTTTTTAGTTTTTTAAATTAATATAATATACAATATATAATTAGTTTTTTTTTTTTTTTTACCATACGGGGTATGGTATCGGTCTAGGATAAAATGTGAAAATCGAAAAATTTATATTTAAAGTGTTTTTAATTATTTTGTAAAAATGTTTGGTAGTGGGTGTGTTTGTTACCAAATTTTATGTAAGCTTTAGCTCAAAAACCAATGAGGGTATCAAAACAAAATTCTATATTTTGATATTTTATAAAATATTTTAACACACTTTTAAGGTTTGATGGAAATACAAGACATATGTGGGACAAGTGGTCAAAAATTAAGATATTTCGAAAAAAAAAAAAAAAATTTTACAAAACAGAAATATATTGTATGTTAAACTTTCAATGACTACAAAACCGTATTGGACAGATTAAATGATAAATATCATGTTAGATTTTTTTGATTTCGAAGAACATACTTTAGAAAGGAAATTGGGGTATGAGGTATGAGTAATATTATCCTGACGGTACCCACGGAACTGCAGATGGAATTAAACGAATTAAGAGAATATAATATGATAAACATTTTTGATACAAAAAACATCCCATTGAAAAAGCATCAAATCTTCAACTCATTAGTTAACTAATGTTAAATTATTTATTAAAATGGTATTTTTTTCTAATTATTCTTGTATAATAGATAGGGTCATTCCATGTTAATTCATCCGATGATGACACCCACCCCCTCAGATTTTTATGAAACTTGGCACAAATGATTCTATTACTATCCTGATAACACCTGCAAATTTTTTCCCTCTATCATTAGTTTTTTTATTATTAATTTTTAGTTTCTTCAATTTGGCGCTATCGGAGCCTAGAAATCGCGCCTTTAACGTGCACTCACAACTTTAAAAATAGTTTCCTTGTAAACTATTCAAGATATAATCATGAAATTTTGCAGAAGTTTGTCTGTTATACCTAAAAGCAGATAAAAATGATCTTATTAACCTATCTCAATTCCTCAAAAAACTAAAAATATTTTAATAGAAATTTAGAATCGGGTTTATCTTACAAAAACCACAATAAGAAAATATTTTTAGTTTTTTAAGGAATTGAGATAGGTTAATAAGATTATTTTTATCTGCTTTTAGGTATAACCGAGGTGAACCGCGATTGGAATTAGGTGTACACCGTCTTTGGAATTATTCATTTGATAATGCCCCTTCATCTTTTGTCTTCTACTAGAAATGAAAGTGGAAGTGGAAGTAGGTGTACAGGATATTAGGTCGCGGATCACCCCTCGGGTATAACACACAAACTCTGCAAAATTTCATGATGATATCTTGAATAGTTTACAAGGAAACATTTTTAAAGTTGTGAGTTCACGTTAAAGGCGCAATTTCCTAGGCTCCGATAGCGCCAAATTAAAGAAACTAAAAAATTAATAATAAAAAAACTATAAATGATAGAGGGGCTCTGTAGCGCAATCGGTTAAATCACCAACTTTTCTAATCCGATTAGAAGAACATCAACCTAGACTTCATCAGTTCGATCCCAGCAAGAAGCAAAGTGAATTTATTTGAAAATAATAAAAAACCGGCCCCTCGGCTCCAGAAACTGACAATCTCTGGTTCTACAAAACCTCGCGCATGCGCAGGACAAAATTTCGTAACAAGCAACCATGAATCGTGAGAGGCAAAACAAGATTACCCCAGGTGGTAACCAATCCACCCACCCTCGAGTGGCAACCGGGCATTCAGATTCTGGGGGACCCGGACCATCACGAAATCAAGGAAGAAACAATGGAAGAATAACGCCAAAAATCCATACATACCTGGGCACCTTTAACATCAACACACTCATCCGGCCAGGAAAATTACATAGCCTGACCATGGAACTCGATAACACGTTCCGGAAAAAGATAGAGGCGTGGAAGGTCCAACCAGAAAGAGACATCAAGCTTTGCGTGATCCCAAGGGTCCAAACGCAAACAATAATAATAATAATAAATGATAGAGCAAAAAAATTTTTGCAGGTGTTATCATGATAGTAATAGAATCATTTGTGCCAAGTTTCATCAAAGTCTGAGGGGGTGGATGTCATCACCGGGTGAACTGACATGGAATGACCCCATGGCGAGAATGGAAAATAATTCATTTAAATTTTCATTTGAATAACAATTTAAAAAATTATTTATCTTTATAATTAAAATTAAAACAGGAATAGTAAGGAATTGGACAATAAATTAAAAGGAGAGTTTTGGAGGAGCAATACAAGAGTGTGTCTTCAGCTAGAATTATAGATTCTCGGTATTTTTTTATAACGAAACTATAGTCTAAATAGTTTCGTTATAAATAAATAAAATTTATAATTCCAGCAGAAGACACACTCTTTATTGTCTCCTTCAATATATAAAAATTCTGCTTGCTCTCGGCAAAAACTTTCATTTTAAGAGAGTTTTTATTAAATGGACCACACGTTTTTTATTTCGACTTCCTCATTGGCTCATTTTATCACTCCTTTGCTCAAAATATTTCAATTTCAATTTGCAAATGCCATGTCTGTTTAAAAAACAACATAAAAGTTTTATCATTTTTTGATTTTTTTTAATTGTTAAAAGGGAAAAAAAGTTCAAGATTGTTGAGTAATTGAGGCCAGAATGTATTGTAGTAATAATAATAAAAAAGATTAAAGATGTTTTGTCGCATAACGGAATTGTCTTTTGACAAAGAGTGATCAAATGGGCAGCTGAGGAAGTAGAAATAAATCGACGAAACGTCTGGCCCATTTAATAAAAACTATTTTTTTAATTTATTGTCCGGTTCCCTACTATTCCTGTTTTAATTGTTATTTATTAAGGATGCGAGTGATGCAACGTCTATAATTAAAATTTTTTAGAATTTTGTGTTGATATAAAATGTATTTATATGTTAGATCTATTGTAATGAGAATATTGTAAATAAGCATGTTTTATTTAAATGTATTTGTTTTGTTCTATTCGATAGTTATATGTAAAAATTTTAATACTGATAATTAGGTACATATATTTTACTTCGTTGTTAAGTAGTAGTTCGAAAGATTTGTGCAGCCTTTCACTCATTTCCAGAAAGATTAAATATAAGTACTATAATATACTTGTTAATAAATGCAGATCATAGAAATTTTACTGAAACTATTAATCACTTATTGAAGTATTGTTTTGATTAAATCGTTTATATCTCTTTAAAAGCATTAGGAGAATATAGAATTTAGTAATTAGAAATAACACATTTTTCTTCGATTTTTTTATTATTATATATACCGAAATATAATTAAAATACACTACTTACCAATCTATTATCCCCTTCATATATAATACATTTTTCGCTAATGTTATTTTGTTTTAAATTATATCTGAAATATAAATTAGTAAATGGAAAAATTAATACAATCGATTTGAAAACGAAAACAAAGAATAATTGAAAAATGTGAAGAAGAAAAAATAACTTATTTAGCTCAGGATCCTGTGGTCGCCATCCACATGGGCTCATAAAATATGAGCCCCTATGAGAATTTTAAATAATAAAATACAATAATTTTACATACTTTAATGCTATTATGGAAGAAGGATTCCATTCACAGGCATGAACAATTTTCGCTTTTCCTCCAATTAAGAACGGAAGCGTAAAATAACCAATTCCTGCATAAAGATCTACGATGACTTCGTTTTGACAATTTAAATTTCCTATTCGATGACGTTCACTTGCATTTCCTTTTGAAAACATATTTTTACGAATATCCCAGCTATATCTGTAAGTTTAAAGTTAAATATAAAATAGAACATCATTTCTAAGATCTAACTTAATAAAAATTCTATATTCTTTTCATTTAGATGTTTTTATTATAAGTGTGCAATTTATTAGATAGATGATTAGTACCTGGAGGCACCGAGCGATGCTCGGTAACTTCTTCCTTCAGTTAAAAGCTTTATTTTAATATTATTTTTAATTTAAAATTTGATAAAAAGGTCGATTTTTATTTGAGAGCCGTTTTCAAATTAAAAAAAATACAAAAATATATAATATTCGCCCACTGTACCCCCCCCCCCACCTCCACCCCGCTCGACCCCACCCCCGAAACCTCGCCCTACCCCCGGATCCCCCACCACTGCACCCCACCTCCTGCACCTGTTTTGATTCAACCATATGATTCATTTTTATTCATCCAATTGTTAATAAATAAAACCTATCAAAATGTGTTGTTTTTTCAGAAAAATTGAGACCTGCTTATGCGAAATATATTTTTAAATAAATTCTTGATTATTTTTTTATTCTATTAAATAAATAAAGTTCTTTATAAAAACAATTATAAAACGTTTATTAATATTTCTAACGTTTAGGGAGAACAAAAATATGTTAAAATCCACAATCACAATACTTCTTCAAGGCCTTTGAGAATAAAGAATTAACCCAACCCATTGTCTGTCTGGGTAGAATAGTAAAAGGAAAACCTTTTTTAAAACCTTAAGAATAGAATTTTTCTACCTGAGAATAATTAATTTGATTACGATAAAACCCATCAAAAAGAATTTTGTCGAAGATGAGACCGTGACAGATCGAATTGGCAACCCAAAAACCCCCTAACCCGTGAATTTCATCAAAATCGGTAGAGTCGTTTTCAAAATAGGACCAAGATACAAATATATATATAAATAAATATACAATTTTTGCTCGTTTAATAAGAGTAGATTTATTGTTTATAATGTAAAGAGAGCATATTTTGAATTTTGGAGTGATTGTCTAGTACCCTAATCACCTTAATCAGCTTCACTGTTTCGAGGCATTTAGAACAGCAGGTCAGATATAAAGAGTGAATCCAGTAAACTGAACTGACTATCCTGACCAGCAAGGAAGAATTGCATCTACAGAAGATAATAGTATGATCAGACTTTCCTGGTCCGATGTTTTGATTCTATCTCAATTCAGTCTCTCTAATCTAGACCATTTTATTTCTCCACTCTTAAGGCCAGTAGTTAGTGAGAGAGAAGGGAGGGGGGCTGGTTGTAGCCCTGGGACTCGGCCTCTGGGAGGGTCTGGAGTGTTGCCAAATACATATTTCTGAACTACGAGCCCCGTGCCTCTCAGGTGGCCCACCAATATTTTTTCTTTTAAATAAAATTATGCTGATTCACCGTAAATTTAATTCAAACATTTATCTTTATTATCATTTGGAACAACATTTTAAACAATTTAAAACATTTTATTGTAACATTTAACTTAAATTTATTTTTTAATTGTTAAAAACATATTTTTATATAAAAATAGTTCTTTGCTTTCAACGATTTTTTTTTTTTTAAGAATCTTTGAATATATGTGAAATAATCAAGTAGGCTTTGCCTTTTTCCAACAAAAGAAAGTTTGTTTTGTTTATTATTAGTAAAAATGACTCGTGGAAAGGTTGTTTGATGAAAAAATTCGCTCAATTATTGTCAATTTATTTAAAAAGGGAAAATCAAACGCGTGAAATTGGTGATCTAGTTAATTTATCAAAGTATACTGTCAGAAATATTCGAGTTTATAAAACAACGGGTACAATAGCTACAAAACCTCGGTATGCGTCGAAATCCAAAATATCAGATGCTGATAGACGGGCACTGAAGAAGATTATTAGAAAAAACAGGCGGTCGAACTATGGTATAGTTCTTTGGAGCGATGCTGTGGGGCGAAGTATTTCAAGATCCACGTGTCATAGAGAAGCCCTTAAGTTAGGTTTTAAAACTTATAAGGTAATTTTATTGCAACTTTTTCCAAATTTTTTTTGTAATTTTACTAATTTTTTTTAGACCAAAGAAAAGCCACTCTTGACATTAAAACAAAAGAAAAACCGGCTTAAATGGGCTAAAAGTCACATTAATTGAACGAGTGATGAATGGAATAGTGTCCATTGACGGAATTTTGAAACATCAATAAATATTTAGAGATTTTAAAAAAATTGTTACTTTCCAACATATGGCAGATGCATTGCAGAATAATAATAATTTTGTGTTCCAACAAGACGGGGCGGCCTGCCATACATCAAGAAAATCTTTAAAATGACTTTCTGATAATAATGTTCAACTTTTGGAGTGGGTGGCTAATAGTCCCGACTTGTCACCAATAGAAACTCTTTGGCACACAATGAAAAAGCTTTTACGAATACAACCAGCTAGAAACGTAGTCGAATTAAAACACAAACTTCAAAATATTTGGGATACTTTCACTCAAGATGAGTGTCAAAACTTAATAAGTACGTTGCCCAAAATAATTCAAGCCGTAATTAAAAATAAAGGCGACTTTAAGTTAAAATGTTACAATAAAATGTTTTAAATTGTTTAAAATGTTGTTCCAAATGATAATAAAAATAAATATTTAAATGAAATTTACCGTGAATTAGCATAATTTTATTTAAAAAAGAAAAAATATTGGTGGGCCAATTGAGATGGGACGGGGCTCGTATATTTTATACTTTAATATCAAGTATTTTAAATTTTTGGCTTATATTAAATATCATATTGTTAAAATATATTTAATTACAAAATATATATGATAAGTAACCCATCTCTGATAATATGTGATGAATAAAACAACAACATTCCATGTAACTAGGATTGATAATAAAGGGTATGGACTCTACACTATTAAAAAGAGGGAGGGGACTTATTGCTATATCTTTGGTGCGAAAATTCATATACTTGGTTGTTTTAAATATATAAATTTTATATACAGAGTGACAATAAAAAGCTGGTTAAACCTTTTGTATTATAATTTTATTATGTAAAAGAAATTTAATAAATTAACAATCAATAATAATAACATGGACCTTTAGTAATAATTTATTCAGCCGATTTCGAAGTGGCCTCCGTTTGGATCGATTCAGAGCCCTAATGGCATCTTGAAATTTTCGACGATGGGCCGCAGCTTTTCTGGTGACAATCAGTCCCACTCCCGGCGCAGCGAGTTCTCCAGAGCCTTCAAACTTTTGTGGGGTTTAGCACAGGTCCTGGCCTCCAAAATGGATCACAATCTGTAATCCATCGAGTTGAGATCGGGTGAGTACGGCGGCCACTCCACTGATGTGATCAAGCCTGGAAATGGGCCTTGCACCACTCCTGAGTGGTTTTCGCTTTGTGAGCCGGTGCGGAGTCCTGTTGCAACGTCTAATGCTGATCTCCGAAGTGCTGCTATGCCCTCGGCTCCAGTTTTTCCAAAACGTGCCACCGATACTCTTCTTTGTTGATTTTGACCCCCTAATCAAGGAAAATCAAAGAGGTTTTGGCGGTGTTCGATGATGGCAGATAGGGAGTCTCTGAGGATCAGCTCCTGTTGTTTTGAGGGTTATGCGCTTGTTCCACGGTGAACAGATTCTCGCCGGCGAACAAAATCGTTTCCTAGGCATCACCTGCGGCCCGCTGCTTGATTTGGCGGCATCTTTTAAGCCACACGTGCTTGTTTTCGTTCGTAAGCAGCTGTACCTTCTGGAGCTTGTAGGGCTTGAGGTTCAGCTCCTCTTTTGCTATTTGGCGGTCAGATTCTCGGTTGATTCCAATCTCACGAGCGATTTTCCTCATGGAGACCCTCGAATTTCGCTGTACCCGGTTCTTGATGATTTTGAGGTTGCCAGGAGTGTTGGCGGTGAGCTTCTGCTGCTTCCGGGACGCTGGCCGGTATGGTCCAGCTCATTGAAACGGCGGATTGCGTGGGACATGGTTTGTTGAGGCACATTGAGCAGACAATCTCACAATGACGTCTCCCTTCACGAAAAAGCTCCACAATTGCATCATGTTTGTTTGACATTCTCCAAAACACAATAAATTAATCAATATTAAATCGAAAAATACATACTCTAGGACAAAAAAGTGTGGGGAATCCGATAAAACAAAATTTAATTGGATACGGTATAAAACATTCGTATTAGGACGTATCAAACTATAACCGGTTTTTTTTGTCACCCTGTAATATATAAAAATTAAATCCTTTTAGATTTTCAATTCATTTGGAAGATGGGGTTGAACCCACAAATTCCTCTGGTTACGCCGATGATTCCACCAACTATTTAAAAAATAGTAATTTACACGAAATAATTAAATGACGTTTTGAAATCGTTTTTTGATCAAAATATAGTGGTCGTAATATTCCCTACTACTGATAAATTCACATAGATATATAAATATACTAACTTTATTTTGTTATCCATAATGTTTACCCATGAATCTGTTCCTAATAACATTTCTACTTGAGGAGTACGGAAATCATCGTTTGTTATATGTTTTCTTGAAGCCAATCGTAAAACATTTAATGCTTTGGCGATGATGGTCCATAATTCAGGTCCTAAAATGAAGTTTGGGAATTAAAATTAGTTATTATAAGAGTTTTATTTACAATATTTAGAATAAATGAAGGTGGGCATGTGCCCATTTTTCCCATTTATAGAATCGGGCCTGCAAGGAAGCGGCTCAGAAATATTCGAGACGGGACCGGCGTGAGGAAGGCGGGTGAACTTTTTCACATAGCAGAGGACCGTTAAGTTTTCGCCATAATAATAGTCAACGTCCGAGGGACCGGACAAGGCACACGAAGAAAAAGAAAAAATATATTTTTACAAATAAAGAAAATTTAGGGTAATATTAAATCTAGTTAGAAATAATATCAATTATTAATTGAAAGTAATGGAAGGCAGCCCAGGGGTAGTGAGGAAAGAAAAAATTAACACATATCAAATAAGGTGTAATTTTTTGGAATCCTTCCTCCTTTCCTTTCAAACCGACATTTCGGAGGATTCTTCCCTTGTGCTGTAAAATCAGACTATATTTTTCTTTTTCCAGTTATTCTATTTGAGTACAAATAACTATCTGAATCATATTCATAACTAAGGTGACCAACTTTTTTTACAATGAAAAGGAGGCACAAATTAAGTAATTAAAGCAAAAAATATCGTAAAGAAAAGAAACATTCTATTCATTGCAACAATAATAAACTATAATATGATAAACGCATAGTAAAAACATTTTTAGCATTTTATATTGTAATTATGTTGACATGCCTATTAATTTTTATTTAAATGAGTACTTTTCCATAATCATCATTGTGTATATATAGTCCTAAGACTGGTTTGACACAACCACCCGTCTCCACTCGGCTCTGTTCCATGCCAGAAGAGTTAATAAACCCCTCTCCCCAAAAGAGACAAAAGAAGAACTAGTAAAATCTAGCAAAAAGCTTTAAATTCGTAAGACAGCTTTTTGTTTACCTACCAGACTTCAAAGAGAACTAACGATTTGAATATAAATATATATGTAACGATAAATATCTATTCAAATGAAATCATTCTTCTAGCATTGAAAAAGTAGTATTTCCCTTGCTTTATAATTTACAATTAAGCAAATTCAGTTGTGCTGTAGCGTCAACCATAAGGTACAATTAATCAACCATTAATCTGTTAATTCTGAATAATGAACACATTTGTTGTCGAGGAATAGTTTAATTTCATTTATCAAAAAATCTAGAACAACTAAAGGGAGAAAACTAATTTTCATTCCTGATTTTACTTTAGAGCCACACGCATTTAGCCAAAGAGCGGCGAGCCGCAGTTTTCCGATCCCTCCTGGTCTAGAGCAATTGCGGGAGTCGCTTTGCAGATTTCAAAGGCATTTTTATATGTTTACATTTAAATCTAGATCAACTAAAAGGAGAAAACTAATTTTCATTTTCAATTTTACTTTAGAGCGAGATGCATTTATCCAAAGAGCGGCGAACCACAGTTTTCCGACTCCTGGTCTAGAGTAATGCAGTCTCTTTACAGATTTCAGAGATTTTTACAAATATGACTTAGATCAGTGTTCGGCAAAGTGTGTGCCGCGGCACACTGGTGTACCGTGGTCATTAGTTGGTGAGCCGCGGAAAAATGTCAAGTTTTTTGAAGATAATACACATAGCAGAGAGCTATGAGAGATAAGGCATCAAAGATCGCTCCAAATTTTGATCGCATGTGCTCATTTAAGCAGGCTCACATTTTTCATTAAACATCTTTTCATATTATAAATAAAACCCGTAAATCTATTATTTATTATTAAAATGGACATGAACCAACTAAATTTTTCATATTATATTGATTTTAATAATAAATAAATAAATATTAAATAAACATTGGTTTTTTTCTTTGGTGTACCTCTAAAACAGGGGTGTCCAACCTTTTATCTTCCCTATGTTTTGGGCCACACATAAAATACACTAACGCTAATAATAGCTGATGAGCAAAAAACATAGAATATACTTAAGAAATGAAGCTTTCTTATTTTATAAATGTTTTATTATAAAAGTACGAGACAAATCAGCAACATAAAATTATAGTGAGAAGTTTGTCATTGTTTTTGGGACATTTTTTTTTTTTTTTTTTTAATGATATTGATGTGAGAAGGAGATACACCAGAAGGTGCATTCCTAAAGGCCTGTATGGGATGGACCCTCCATCGTGAAAAGAACAGAGTAGGAGGAAAGAAGCCGGGATCACGAGCCAAATCTCAGAAAGTTAGATACAATCCAATTTACTAAGTTTAACTACATTAATCCGTCGATATTTTGGCTCAAAGAAATTCTCAGTGAATTCTCAAAAAGCTCATCAAATATTTTAGTCTAGCTTCCTTCTTTGCGTGCTTCATACTTGAAAATAGATGCTTGAATAAATAAAATTATTTAAGAATCACTTTATAATTATCTCATTGCAAAATAACGTGTTAAATTCAAAAATTCATTACTCATAAATTAATAGTAAGTTACAAATATTGTAACTTTAGTAATATCACTGGAATTTTTAGTCGCAATCTCATAAAGTTTGTAAGTTCGAGATTTTTTGTCGGCCCATATTGATAGCCATCTTGGGCCGCGGATTGGACAAGCCTGCTCTAAAATTTCTTGATTTGCTAGGTGTACCTTGATCACAAAAGAAGTTTGCGGAACATTGACTTAAATAAATCAGAACATTGCATATTAAATAGAGTGGCAGTCCGTAATACTGTTTCTCACAAGATCTCTCTCCTGATATTAACACTATTAAAATATTAAAAAATAATAATTTATAATATTACCAGCTAATGTCCATTCGATACGCGTTAAGTATCGATTTCTATTTATCAAGATTAGATCATCGAATTTTTCCCATGTCTTTGGAATGTCATTTAGTAAGGATTCTTTCCACAAATTTTTGGAAGTCATAAAATTTATGATATTTTCGTTTAAAAGATTTTTCTGGGTTTTTTTACATGAATTAGAAATAGCAATATCTTGAATTATAAAAGAAATATTATCCAATATATAATGACCATCATTGTTTGGATCTTTATAAATATCAAGATTAAAAGAATTAATTAATGGAATTCCAACAAGATCTTCATGTAATTGATATTTATAATTTAAGGAAATACATTTAAGTTTTTCCAAATTTAATCTAAAAAAATTATATATGTATGAATTATAATAAAAAAACTAAAATTTGAGCACAAATAAATGAATATAAAACAATACCTCAACTTTTGACATAAATTCCGATTAATAAAGGCATAAGATATATAATTAATATCCATTCTTTGAAATATTTTTTTTCAGAAACGTCATTAGGTTAGGTTATTGATACTTATTTTGAAAAAAAAATTTAGCTTCTCTGAGGATTTTATGATTTTATTTCTTTTCTGACATTCAATATGTCAATAAAGAAAGATACATACGGTTGACTGAAACATTACAATAATATTTAAATTAAATTTTTGTATTGTTTATATTAATTTATATATATATGTATATTTTATTTTTTTAATCAGTTTTTGAATTATTTCAAAAAAACGAGGCAAAATACCCTAATTTCGGTGGAGCATCTAGTGGCAAAAGTTTACAGCGGTACATTGTATATTACTTTACCATACAGGGTATGGTCAAGTATTGTAATCGTGCATGAAAAAAGTTGTTTTTTTCCTTCTTATTTTCGAAATATATGAAAAATGGCTGAAAATATTTCGATTAAAAAAATTGAGCGAAACCATGGCATTTCGGTCTACAAAAAAGCTCTAATAAGTGAACATCGAAAAAATTATATTTTTCGAGATAATAATTGTTTTGTCAAAATGTCTGTTAGTTAGTTAGTTAGTCTGTGCGTTACCAAATTTCTGGACGAGCTAGCTCAAAAACTAGTGTGAATATATCGAAAGCAAATTTCACACGTAGTTTTGATCCATTGAGATTAAGAGCTGATTAGATTTTGGTGCATATCGACCCAAAATTAAGGGAGGTCGAGGGGGTTAAAAATTAAAAATCTAGGTCGTTTGAGCAAACTCAACCAAATTTTGTATACATATATAATCAGTGGACCCCCAGAAGTCTAAAAATGCAAAATCTAACCGCCCAAAATGGGGGGGGGGTCAAAAAATGAAAATCTTGGCCATTTACCAAACTCAACCAAATTTTGTATACATAATCAGTTGGTCCCCAGAAGTCTAAAAATGCAAAAACTAACCCCCTTACATGATTATAAATAATTTTATTAAATATTAAATAAAAGTGAGGGACCAGGTTGTATATAAAAGTCAAGTGGATGGCCACATCAGAACACTTCAGCTTATTTTTTAGTTTTATAGTGCCTGGGAGTTGCTCTGAGCACCGAGCGATGCTCGGTAACTTTTTGCTTCTAAATAGTTTCAAATTTCAAGGCTCTGCGACTTACCGAAGATAAATGAATGATTAAAATATTTATTTTACGACACTCCTAATTTACACTCCCTTCCTTTATTTCAATTGGGTTAAAATCTATACACGACTAATAACTCATGACACTTGATAAGTACACCAATTTTTAAAAAAATGTGTCCGCCCACAGCCCTGGATAATATGGGCCGTCGTCTCCGTTTTGGGGCACCCGCCTTCCGCGACTAGTGCGGACAGCAGAAGGGAGAGAGCCCGATCGGAGGCGGCAGAGGTCCTTAAACGTGGCGTTGCTCAGTGGACCAGGGTAGTTCACCCAGGAGTACGACGGGGTAGCCCTCGCACACAGTCCAGGTCCTTACCGTCGACAATGTCATACAATCGGCGGGCCCAGTATTCCCCGGCTCCCTCCACGCCGCCAAATTTTCGGAGGGCATCGGTGGGTTAATTAATCCTCCTGATCACATGATGCCTCTCAGATACAGCTCTCGCTGCATCAAAGCTGGAAGTTGCCAAGCTTGCTGTACCCCTTCTCAAAGGCGGAGGGGTAAAAAAAAAAACATTTTTTTTTTTTTAAATTTAAAAAATTTTAAATAAAGTTCTATATATATGTGTGTGTGGGGGGGGGGGGCGGCGTCTCTGACGCCCCCGCTTGGATAATTCGATCGCGACACACTTTCCAGATAAAAAGTATATCTTATATACATCGGGCACCTTATATACATTCTCCCCCCCATAAAACATTTCTGGATCCGCCCTTGCCCCTTCTAGCCTATATCGAGCTTAAGTTTCGAATTTCGTAGCTCTGAGATTTATGGTTGCGAAACGCAGAGGGGTACATTCTTACGTACGTAAACATCAACTTCCGGGACATCTATTTTAAGCAAAATCTTGTGGTACTTCTTGTAGCCTCTAGATAGCTTAAGTTTCAAGCCTCATCTGCGACTTAGCAAAGACGAGATATGAAGGATTAAAATATTTATTTTGCAACATGACTAATTTATATCCCCTACCTTTATTTCAATCGGATTAAAATTTATACACGACTAATAACTTATGAGACTTGATAAGTACATCTATTTTTAGCGAAATCCTTAAAGCCGTTTTCGAGAAACCGATTCTATATATATATATATATAGTACCTGGAGCCATCGAGCGATGCACGGTAACCCCTGAACCCCCCTCCACCCCGCTCGACCTCACCCCGAAACCTCGCCCTACCCCCGGATCTCCCACCTCCTGCATCTGATGTTTTGATTCAACCACATGATTCATTTTTATTCATCCACCATCCAACCTATCAAAATGTGTTATTTTTTCAGAAAATTGAGACCTGGTTATGCAAATGTTATTTTTAAATAAATTCTTGATTATTTTTTTATTCTATTAAATAAATAAGGTTCTTTATAAAAACAATTATAAAACGTTTATTAATAATTCTAACGTTTATGAAGAACAAAATATGTTAAAAACCACAATCACAATACTTCTTCAAGGCCTTTGAGAACAATATATGATTTAACCCCAACCCCATTGTCCGCCTGATTACAAAAGTAAAAGGGAAACATTTTTTTAAAACCCTAAGATTGAGATTTGTCTACCTGAGAATAATTAATTTGATTACGAAAAACCCATCAAAAACAATTTTGTCGAAGATGAGATCGTGACAGATCGAATTGTCAACCCAAAAACCCCCTAACCCGTGAATTTCATCAAAATCGTTAGAGCTGTTTTCAAAATAGAACTAAGATACAAATAAATATACAAACAAATAAACAATTTTTGCTCGTTTAATAAGAGCAGAGTATTTGGAGGCACCGAGCGATGCTCGGTAACTTCTTCCTTCAGTTAAAAGCTTTATTTTAATATTATTTTTAATTTAAAATTCTGATAAAAAGGTCGATTTTTATTTGAAAGCCGTTTTCAAATTAAAAAAATACAAATATATATAATGTATTCGACCACTGTGTTATTTTTTCAGAAAATTGAGAACTGCTTATGCAAAAAGATATTTTTAAATAAATTCTTGATTATTTTTTATTTTATTAAATATAAGGTTCTTTATAAAAACAATTATAAAACGTTTATTAATAATTCTAACGTTTAGGGAGAACAACAAACCACAAACATTTCAAGGCCTTTTAGATCAATGAAATAAGGCAACCCATTGTCTTCCTGGGTACAAAACGAAAAGGAAACCTTTTTGAAAACCCTAAGAATGGGATTTGTCTACCTGAGAATAATTAATTTGATTACGAAAAAAACCCATCAAAAATAATTTTGTCGAAGATGAGACCGTGACAGATCGAATTGTCACCCCAAAAAACCCCTAACCCGTGAATTTCATCAAAATCGGTAGAATCGTTTTCAAAATATAACCAAGATACAAATAAATAAATATATTTACAAACAAATAAATATACAATTTTTGCTCGTTTAATAAGAGTAGATATATATATGCAAGCATTGCTCGTTCAATATAATAAGATTCTACTTTTCAAAAAACAAAAACATTTTCATAGTTTCAAAATAGAGTTTTTATTATTAAATATTAATTCACATCAAGTTTAATTAAATTCTTTTATTCTTCTGGAACTATATTCAAATTTCGCGCGCTTTACAATATTTTATAATAACCGCTCTTTCTGTTTTTTCAATCACGTGATTCTGATTTGCTCATTCCTTGGGAATGAACAGATGAACACCATAGACAAAAATTCCGAAAATCAAATTATAATAAATTAAAAAATGTCATGCTATATATATATTAACAATAATTAATATTTTAATGTATATAATATTATAACATGTGATTGCTTTTCTGAGTTTCTTGCCGCCCCCTTCTCAGTAGAGCTATTTCCGAACCGGTGCGGTGGTAGATTAATAAAAATGTATTAAATAAATAACCACTTCATCATTATTATATTAAATATAAAAATGTAATCAGATATCAATATTTTAATAATAATAAGTAATAATAAAAATACTGTTTTATTCCAACTGAAGCCATCTAGATCGGGAGTTTTTTATGAGATTATCTCATTAATAATTCCTTATCTAGATGGCTTCAGTCTTAATTTCTATTTTAATCTTTAATTATTTAGTGAAGAAAAAAATAATTTTAAATTTCCTGCCTCCATTTTAATGTGCGTGTGTGTGAGTGCCATGTGTCAAAGTAGCGCCATTGGTGTTGAAGCTTGCAAACTTTGGATTGCCTGTCAGATCCAGGGTTGCCAATTCCCGCTAGATCTGGCTATTTTTTACTCCATCTAGCTTGAAGAAATCTCATCTGGCGGCTAGCGGGAAATCTGGCTATTTTCAAACATTTCTGGCGGGATTTCTGGCTTTTTTTAAAAATCAAGTTAAATTCATTTTTTAAGCAAAATTCCTCTATTTACAATACATTTTCAACATTAACAAAATTACTGTTGACAGTTGGCACTCTCTTAATTATATTAAAAGAAAAAAAAACTTTTCTAAAAAGTACAAAATAATCTAATACTTAATCAAAATGTGTGGGGCGCAGAAACTATATGTAAATTTGATTTTCTAATTAAAAATATTTTGTATTGCAGTTTTCTAATTTATTAATAATTTTTTTTTAAATACCATATTACTTTTATTCATCAACGAGTATTATTATTATTAAAGCTAAAAAGTTTATTTAGTAAAAAAATTGTGATAAGTAAATTTAAATCACATAAAAAAAATATTCTCACTGCATTTCTTGTGAGAGCAATTACTCACTTTTTGAGTCTACCGCTAGATGGCGCTTGGATCGGAAATCTAGCGGTTTCTGGCTATTTTGGAAGACCGATCTAGCGGTTTTATAAATCAAATCGTTGGCAACACTGGTCAGATCGTGTGAGTTCACTATCTATAGTATCTTTTATCTATGACCATAGAGAATAATTTGTCACTTTACGCAGAGTAGAACAGTTCTACTCCACTTTATATATACACTAGTTTTTTATAAACATATAGTTTTATATATAAATATATTTCTTTATATTCGTCATTTCTTTATTTTATAGTATTATTTAATTCGTAACTAATTTAATATTTGTATTAGAATTTAAATTCTTTCAATTTATAAATCCATCAATTCTTCATCAATGGGTTCCACCAAAAAACATAAGCATAGTGAATGTAAAAGAAGAAATAAACATAGCGGTAAGCCTCAATCTCCAGAAAGGATAAAAGATAAGCATCGTCACAAAAAGCATCATAAAGAAAAGAAAAGGGACAGAAATGAACACAAATACATAGAAAAGATATCTGAAGGTAATTTACTTTTATTTCTTCTATTTATAATATATCTTTCAATATAATATTCAAATTAAGTACTTAATTCAATCACCTTTTGATTTTCAATATAGCTGCAGCTTATATACAAAGTATGAGTATATGCTACCATTAATTATTTAATAAACATTAACCTCAAAATTTTGGCATTTTAGTTTTTTCTTTCCTTCTGCCTCATTATTTGGTGTCTTCCTCGCTCTCTGTTCTATTCTTCTTCTGGTTCTTCATATCATATATCTTCTCTATTAGTCTTTCGTCCATTTGTCAAACTTTCAGATAGTCAGAAATAATGCAGTCAATTGACTATGAAGACGTCATTCGTTCTTTTGCACAGAAGAAAGTTCGCCGTAAGATTGTATAAATTTTATAGAATAACGTAACTATATAGTAACATAGACTGTATTATTCTGATGCTTATTAAACTCATTAAAGTCGATTAAAAATTTCTTTTGTCTCTCTCTCTCTCTATATATATATATATAAAAATGACAATATATATATATTGTCATTTTTTAGTTTTATTCAACTCTTAAACTAACATATTCAATAAATATTGTTCATAATTTTTGAATTTTATAAAAAAAATAAGTAAAATAAATTAAAAGATACAATCACAAATTATCCTACTTTGCGAAGAATTGAATAGAGATAGATACGTTCTCCTAAAGAAATAACCTTATCCAAATTTATCCCTTTTAATTTGCAAACCGAGACAACTGACTTGTTGACGGAAACAGACCTGGACATGACCAGATTTGCAATAATACCTTTGATTTAGAATAATCCTTACAATGAGGCCTTGTACAACGAACTAAATTCTTTTCCCGATCCGGTTCATGGTTTGAAAAGATCGTACGAAATGCCATTCCCGCAGGGGATAATTTAAAAAAAAACTCCTTTTCAGCCCAAAGGCGCTCGTTAACCCTTAATTCGGGATATGAAAAGTTCCCTGTACGGGGCCTCACTTTATTATTTAAATGATTCATTTTCTTGAAAAGCAATAAAATTATTTTTTGTTACGGCTACTAACATGTTATGAAGTAGAAGATATATTTGTCATACTAACATACTGGCTTTTAATTTCTTCTAATTTACTTTTGAGTTCTTTGTAAGTAACTTCATTTTTATTTGTAAACTCTATGTGGTCTTGAAATTAATCAAATTAATTCTATTAGTTTTGAATATTTTCTAATCAAATCTTTACTTCTAAATAAGATAATATATTATTATTTAACTTTTATTCTCATTTTATTACCTTTTAATTTAATTTTTTATTTCGTTCTCTTCGCCAATTTAATATATCTTCCAATATAAACTTGAATTAAAAGTACATAATTAAAGATCTTTATTTTCGAATTGCTGAAATGCCAATTCAAAAAATAATATATAAATAATAATAAAAAAAAAAAAACAACATAATAACAAGAAAATAAATCGTTTTTAGAAGAATATGATGCTCCACCTCCACCGAAAATTTCATATCATAGCTCACCCCCTTCTCACTCAGTTCCGCCAGTTCCGCCGCCGCCGACTCTTAAAGATGAAGAGGTCAAGAGTGGAAATTCCAATCAGAGTTTGTCTATTGACGAGACAAATAAACTAAGAGCGAAATTAGGTTTAAAACCTCTACAAAATTCAAAATCCAAAGATAATAATAATGTTATTATTAAAGACTCGGAAGAATTTGTTCATAAACCTGCAGGTATGTTTATCTAAATATAGTATATAATTTAATAATAATAATTCAATAATAATAATTATTTATATAATTTTTCTTTAGTATAGTTAAGATTCTTGTGGAATTAATTGCATATTCCACAATAAAAAGTAATTCGAGAATTTATTTATTTATTTATATTTACAATTTTTGGCCTTCCAAATCAAATTTTGGCCATCATTTACATACACTCAGCGGCAAAATTAACCGCCCACTTAAGTTTTATTAAATATTTTAGAATTAAACAAATGTTCACTTCATTTATTTATTACATTCAATTTCTAGGATCATAAAAGATTAAAAAATCATAATTTAAACAAGAATATTTATTTTTATTTAAAAAAAACATGAAATTAAAAAAAATGTCATTTTTGTATGAAAGCCATTTTTACATCAGCACTTAACTTGTCAAATTTATTTATTGAATTTACCATTTTAATAACATGTGTTTTCTCCTCTGGCTTTAATCATCCCCTGTAAGCGATTGGGATTACTATTTATAATGTTTTTGATTTAGGCTTGTGGTGTGTTATTCCACTACTCCAAAACCTCATCTTTCGGTTCAGGGATAGTGGTAGAGAAATGCCACCCTACACCATAATGGATCCATCTTGAAAACCAACCGTTTCCACTATGGTACATGGTGAAAACCTTTCGTTCGGACGTCGATACACTCGGATGACGACCATCACCAATTAATTATATTCTGGTTTCATTCGAGAAGAGAACATTACTCCATTGATGCATTGTCCAATCGGCATGTTGGCGGTCAAAATGAAGCCGCTCTCTTCTGTGTTGAGGGAGAATTGTGGGGCTCAAATAGGCCTGAAAGCTTTTCAATTTCTCTCTGCCAGCCTTTTTCTAACTGTTCTTAAGCTCACTGTTACATTTCTTACTTCTTTTAATTGACTACGTATCTTAGAAGCTGATATAAAGCGATTTCGTAAAACGTTGCTCATCATAAAACGATCATCCCCGAGCTGTAGTGTATCTTTTTCGGCCTTAACCCTATCGAACACACAAGGGACAACTTAAAAAGAAGTATTCGGAGTCGAACATCCCCACCAGCCACTATCCCTGGACTGAAAGATGCGGTTTCGGAGGAGTGGAATAAGTATGTCCAAAACATTATCGATAGTATTCCCAATCGCTTTCAGGAGGTCATTAAAGCCAGAGGAGGCAACACATGTTGTTAAAATGTTAAATTCAATAAATTAATTTGAGAAATTAAGTGTTGATGTAAAAATGACATTTTTTTTTTAATAAAAATAAATATTCTTGTTTAAATTATGATTTTTGAATCTTTTATGATACTAGAAATTGAATGTAATAAATAGATTAAGTGAACATTTGTTTAATTCTAAAATATTTAATAAAACTTAAGTGGGCGGTTAATTTTGCCGCTGAGTGTAGATTGAACATCATATTTACAATTTTGCTAATACAGAAAAAAAAAATTGCAACGGATCGTTGCTAAACTTTATCCAAAGTCATTTGCAATATTAATATGTTATTCCTTTATTATTAATCAGATATCACTGACTATTTGCAGTCCATGTTGACTTAAATTCAACAATAGCCATCGATTCTCATCTAATACTTGAGGAATAACCATTCTACTTTGGATTTTTGACGTTTCGATTATCATTGGTGGCCATTGCTGAAGACATGAAGGAATCAACTTAAAATCAAAAATAGCTCAAGCTTGAGTTGTTTACCAAAATAGAATTTATTCTTTTTGATTTTAGTCGATTCTTCCATATTTTTAGTAGAGGTTACCATTAATAGTCAAAACATCAAAAATGGAATGCAATAAAGTTATTCCTCTAGTATTAGATAAGAATCTATCGATATTTTTAATTTTAAGTCGATTCCTCCATGTCTTCAGCAAGAAGAAGATGGAATTTGGTATAAGAAACTTCGTTGCTAGGAAGCCTCCCAATTTCTTCAAATAAGGCTGTTTAATACATAGGCCAATTAGATTTTTTAAGATTCCACTAACGGGTATAATAATATACCTTGATTTCTTTCAAGGGTTCATTTAATGTAAGATAAATTTTTAAATCATAATTCTTGGAAAATAATATATGAAAACTCAAAGCAAAGACAGATCACAAATAAAGAGATAAGCTTATCTCATCAGAGTGGTCAAGATACGTCTTTGCTCTCTCATGGCTATAATTCGAGATCTAATTTAAAAATATTTTCTTGCCGAGAGAAAAAGAGTTGTTGATTTTTAAAAAGAAATCAATGATGATGTCTTCTACTTGATACAAATAAACATTCACCTATATATAAACGAATATAAAAAAGAATTTCAAAGCCCTTTGAATCGATGGAAATGACATCAAATTGGTGGAATTCTACTGTCTACAGTAGTTGTGCCGTTTTGGTGCAACTTGTATCAATACCATTATAAAAAAATAAGCAAAATAAATTAATATTGTTTAATATTTATAAATACATTAAATCATTCCTTTTATTTCAAGACTCAAACCTTGTTGTTCCTGGCTGACAAATTTAATTTACCGAACTTCTTCAAAAGTTCTTTTATCTCTTATTAATTTTAAATTTATGAATATACATTGATTTGTTTATCTTTTTGTAGAGAATATTTCTTCGAAGAATTATCAAGAAAAATTGAAAAAGAAATTAGAAGAGAAACGAGAAAAAAGACACATTCAACATAAACTAGCATCTGTTAAAACACTTGGAGAATCAGATGAGGAAGATGGAAAAGATGCCTTATCTTGGGTAAAACATTCTAGAAAAATTGAAGAAGAAAAATTAAAAGCACAAAAAAGAGAAAAATTGTTTGAAGAACTTGATGAAGAATTTGGCATCGGTGACATCATTGAATCAGAAATACATTCAACCAAAAATAATCTTTATAATGAAAAACATCTCAGCGGATTAAAAGTTGAACATAATGTGGTATGTCTCTTTTAAATATTTTAAATCTTAGATTAAGTGATCTCAATGGTTGAAATATAGATGAATCTCAATGAATTTCGACTTTGATATTACCGCTTGAAATTTCAAAGGCATGAAATTTAATTTCAGGATATTTTTTTTTTTAATGCTTAAGATAAGGAAAATAGCTAATATTTAAGAATATCTATAATTGGTAACTTTACAATTTTAGTAATTTTACAAATACAATCACTTAAAATGTTTAAAAAATGAAAAAAACAGTAATACATTTTCTTTTTCTTTTTGAAAAGTTTCCTAATATCTCTAACTAAATTTTTCAAAAAGCTCCCTAGAAAAAGTACCAAGAGCTTCTTAATTTCTTTCTTCCTCTTTTAAGTTTAATTTTAATCAAAATAATTGACTATAAATAGGTGGTCGATTGTTTCTATATTATTTCTTGTTATCAACTTAACTTCTTTGCATTTGTTTTATTTTTTTCAATCGGTCACCTTATTCTTATCAATATAATTGTAAAAATTTCCATCATAGACTAAAATGTCCCAAAACTGATTTGCGGTAACCACCCCGCCTCCACTTAAGGAGGTTCTTTCGTGACAATCCACCCACACAAAAAGTTTTAGCCTCGTAACCACTCTATAAATATGAACGGAACTAAAATTTTAGGTTATGTTTTTTTAACGTGACTGTCCACTCACATTACGAAATCTATATAGATACACACATACTTGCCGGATCGTTTCCAAACCATTGTGCTTATATCCTCTCCACTAAAAATAACTGCCCAAATATGTTGTTTTTTTGGTTTTTTATAAAAACTAAGAGGTAAATAATTTCAATTTTTTTTTTAAGTTACTCCGAATATATTATTCTAACAAATATTAGTTTTTCATCAAGATGGTGAAAGTCCTTCAATGAAAAAAAATAAAATAATAATAATTCGCCCCACCCCACCCTGTGTAAAAAATGTCATTTTTAATTGCAATTATTTCATGTTTGGTGTGGTAAATCGTCTTCAAATTTTAACAGTATGCGTATTATGCTTTTCAGTCCCACATCCTTCATTATTTGGGGAAAATACTCCAATTTATCTCTTCCCCTTCGCCATTTCTTACCCACTTCGCCCTCTAAAATATTAGCAATCTCCCTTGTTTTGTGTGTCCAATCATCTGAGCTCTTCTCTCTTCTTCAGTTTCTTCCACAGTGTTCTCTATGCTATAAAATTGTATATGCTGTATTTAATATATTATATACCTCTTTAGTTTTGGACTTAAAGATATTTCCTTTTAAAATTAGGAATACTGCTTCTCTCAATGGTTTTGGGATTCCACGCTATTCAGACACATCTGGGGTTGTTGCATTTAAGAATTCATTTAGAATGAAATCTGAACTTGATGATTATTTTTCAAAATGCTTCTTTAATTTCAGGTGAATTTTTCAGAGGGATCTAATGTTATATTGACATTAAAAGATCAGGAGGTTTTAAAAGATGATGATGATATTTTAATTAATGTTAATATGATCGATGATGAAAAGTACAAAAAGGTATGTTGGGTTTATAAATGTAAATTACTCTAATTATTTTATTTATTATCATATAAAATTATATTTCATTTTAGAATATCAAGAATAAAAATACTCTGTCGAAAATTCTGGATGATGATCTAGATGTATTTGGAAATCCCATTGCAAATTCTCTTTTAAGTAAATATGATGAAGAAATAGATGGAGAGAAGAAATCATCTTTTAAAATAGGAGATAATTCATTAAAAGAATTACAGAAACAAAAGGTTTTAGAAGTAAAAGAAAAATTAAAAGGCAAATTAGTTTATTCTTTAGATACTCCTACTCAAATTGCATCAAACTATTATACAGAAGAGGAAATGGTGAAATTTAATAAACCTAAGAAGAAGGTAGGTTCACATTAATGTGTGCACGAACTCTTTAACTGTTCACCTTCCTGGTAGATCATATTCAGTAGTACTAAAAATTGAAACATTTTTTTATACATACAATTATACAAATTAAAAACCATAGATTTTCACATTCATACGAGGTGTAAACCGCGATTGGAATTAGGTGTACACGTCTTTGGAATTATTTTGGAATTCATTAGATAATGCCCCTTCATCTATTGTCTTCTACTTGGATATGAAAGTGGAAGTAGGTGTACACGATATTAGGTCGAGGTTCACCCCTCGCATTCATACATAGAATTTTGTTCAAGATTTGGAATTTGTCACTCTGCATATATTACATTCTCACTTTATTAGCATGGATTTTTCAATAAAAAAATAATTTATAAACCCTTGTCATTGAATTTAGAATCTGATTTGAACTAATCATCAATTAAAGATTTTTATTAAATTTTATAATCAAATCTCAATTATCTAAATCTCTCATTATATATTGATCTATTCTGAAAACACATTAAAAAGGACTACTTCATTTTTACACTCATTAATATCTATATATGCATTATTAATACACACTATTAATAATTTTTTTAACATTCATACCTGTCCAAGCCCACAATCTAACAAAAACAAAATTCACTCACAATAATGACACAATTAGACTGTAGCACTCTGAAATATTCTCTCAGTTCATTTTAAAATTCACACAAGAGCCCCCTCATTTTGGGCCAATAGTAATTAATAATATCATCTCTTTTTAAATATGAAACTCTTTAAATTATTTTTCACCCCCCCCCCCCCTTATTCTTCTTTGAAAAAAACATCAAAATAATATGATTCCTCATTTCTAAGATATTGATTTCACATGAAAAGTTTACTATTTTTAGGTTAGAAAAATTCGACGTAAAAAATTAAAAGTTCAAGAACTTGAAGATTTGGCATCTACTACTGATCAAAATCCATATAAAGATTTAGGCTCTAGACGGTCAAGAAATACTAATGAATTTACTAAAGAAAAACATTTAATTGATGATGACGCAATGGATATAGAGGATTCGAAAGGTTAGTAAATGTTTGATTAAAACTAAGATTAATTAAGACCGGTCACTTATTAGCAGCGATTACTTTAAGACAAACGTCCTCGACGATCAAGTATGAAGAAAGAATCCCCTTCATTACTTTCTGCCTAAAAAGACAAACTATTTGTGGTTATCAATTAAAACTTCGCTCATACTTACTTACTCCGCAGCTCTACAACCATGGTCGGCTTTATGAACAGTTACTCTCCACTCGGTTCGGTCAAGCGCTCTATTTTCGAAATTTGTAACCCCGATGACTGATAAATCCGGACGACTCTGTCTCTCCAACGAAGTCGATACGCCTAAGAGGTCTTCTTCCTATAGGTGTTCCCATCTAGGCTTTCTTGATACAGCCCTATGTTGTTCATCTGTTCTCAAAACATGCCCAGTCGCCTGATCTTAATGAGTCGGACGATGTCTGGTTGGTTGTTTAAGTCACGGAGCTCCAAATTGGACCGAATTTTGTATATGCCCGCTGCCATGGCGAAAGTTGCTCCAAAGATTGCTCTGAGTATATTTCTCTCACATCTCAAAAGAGATTCTTCGTATGTTTTGTCGATGGCCAAGTCTCGCATCCATACATGGTAATGGGACGGATAATAGTTTTATATAACACTATCTTGCACGAACAATTTCGAACTTTTGAACTGAGAAGATTGTGGGGGGAGTAAAAACATTTCCAGAAGTTTTGGATTCTGACCCTAACATCATCTGACTTTGTGCCCTATGCTGAGACCAAAGCTCCCAAATATTTAAATTCACCCACTTCCTCCAATAAATAAGAACCTAATACAGTATTTTGTAGATTTCTTCTCGGTCTTCGGGACAAGTGGATATATTTTGTTTTAGTTTCATTGATTTTAAGTCACATGTGTAGAGCTTCCTTTTCCAGATTTTTAAAGGTTCTATTAATACTCAAGATGTTTTGATCATTGACATTAATATCGTCAGCATATGCAAGGAACAGGTTTGTTCCATCAAATGTAAAGATTTTACACTTAAGGCTGGCGGTTCCAAGACTTCAATTCCTTTTTGACGAAAGACGATGAATAACGGCAATTTCTGTTACAAGTTGTATCTGAATGTAGGAAAATTTATCCTTCCTCTTCAAAAGCCACCATATCTAAGCCATTTAATAATTTGATAATCGGATAATTTTAAATAATAATTATTTCTTCCTTTATAAGACTTTCTTTTTTATAAGGCTCCTTGTGGAATAATCAAATCCATTTAAACATTATATTATGTTCCTCATTTTTATGCCTTCTTTGCTCTTCTTTTCTCCTAATTCCTTCATTTTCATTTTGAATTTTGCTACATTTACTTTTGATAAAACTTTTAACTAAACCCTTTTTATTGTACAAAATAAAAATAAAAATCTGGCAAGTTGATGTAATTGAATGTTGCTATGTTTTTAGGCATTGCCTTAAAAAGTTACTTTTGAGAATTCTAATCATATCCTGTCTTGGAAAATGCTGGATATCTCCAAATCTACAAATTTTAACAAAAAAGTAGCTCGAGTAAAACTTCAAGGCAATAAAATTTCCTATGAAATAGTCAAGAATCAGGTTTCCAGGATAGTGGTTTTCATTTTATGAAGGAAAAACTACGATTTTTTTTGCAAAAAATTGCAGTTTTTCAAAACTTCAACCTCAATGCGGCACGGGTTACCGTTATCCAATTAAAATGAAACTTTGTAAATCTCATTTTTTAGCCAACTATTATGGGGTCTGCGCTGCAAAAATTCAAAGATCGATTTCTTGTGACCACCCTAATGCACAGAGAATAGCGAGTAATTATGGATTCTTTTTTCATCTATTGGTCTGAAAGCCATGATATTAGAGATGAGTCTTTCTCTTACAACAAAACCTGTGCTTAATTAATGTGCATTCCTGTTAATTCCTATATAGAATATCACTGATTTACTATTCTTGGTGTTTCCAGATCCAGGCCATCTTATTTTCTGAATAGCAGTAATATCCATTTTATATTTTTCCAGCTCTCTGATGGGTTTTATGGACGCCGCTTGTCTGTACCAACTTAAAACATTCCATGTACCAATATTGATATACATATTTTGTCGCTTGGTTGTCAAAGATATATCCGTCCAATTCCGAGGCTTGTATTCGTGTTTTATAACTGGGTTTTTCCAGGGTGAGGTTGTTAACCTCACGCCAAACCCTCCTTTTTCAGTCGGGCTTGGGACCGTCCTTGACTTGGGGGTCCATCATATTCAATATTTTATATTCATTAAAGGAATTCTAAGAAACAAACACTAAATGTATATTTGGCTACTGGCGACTTAAAAATTCTGCCAATACTTGTTTCGCATATATAAATAAGCAAGGCATATCCATCAAAACGTAATGTATTCTCAGCTTAATGCGGGCCGGGCCGTCTTTAAGTTCGTGTTAATATTTGATAATTGCTTCTCAAGATATATACAGTTAAACGTGGTTACTCCAATCGAAATAAATAACGAATCTCGCTCACATCTAGGCACGCTCGCTTATGAGTAATAAGCCTACTTTATGTTCATTAAAACTTGATTATGCAATATTTTATCTTAATAAGAGATTGATTTCCAAGAAAATAGAATTAATCAACTGTTTAATTTTTAGATACATCAAATGATTTGATTAATATAAAACTTGAGCCAGAAGATGAAGAATTAGAATTCCAAATGGCCTTAGATAAAGCCCGACGTTTGAGGCAACGAGAAGAAATAAAAATTGAACCTCCTTCAGAAATTGCAGCTACTTTGTTGTCTCTGGATTCAACAGAAAACGGATTACCCCATTCGTCAATTTGTTTAAATGCAACTGCAGAATTTTGTCGTACTCTAGGAGACATACCTACGTATGGTTTATCTGGGAATCGAGACGATGATTGTGACGTTCTCATGGTATGTTTTGAAAATCATTTGCTTCCTTTACTTTAATTTTTAAATACATTTTATACATTTTATACATTTTTAGGATTATGAATATGAAATCGAAAGTAAGAAAAAAGCAAAATTGGAAAATAATGTAATTACTTCTTGGAATGAAGTAGAATCAGGTATTATTATTATCTTTATTTCTCTTATTGAAAACAATTTAATTGAAGTTTTGGTGGTTAAGTAGTTTATCGAAAGAGAAGTTTCGGCTAAATCTACTTAGTTTGCAAATTTTTAATGAGAAAATCTCATTCTTCGTTTTCAAGAGCTGTGAGAGAAGTCAGTAGATAGTAGAGAGACTGAGGGATTTTCCGCTTTGCAATTTTGAACTTGTTGGCATATCAACTAGTTTGGCTAACGTGCAAACTTGATAAAATCAGAATTTCCAAAAAATGAAATTAAGGGGTAGACACAATAGCCATAAAGTTTTTTAATCCAAATGTATCTGTATGTAATTTATTTGTTTTGGGTTATTTATATTTGAAATTTGAAAGAACACATTTCTGGCCAGTGTAGGAATATTTTCAAACGACTTATTTATAAATCGTAATCATAATTCTAAATTATAAAACGACTTCACGATTAGGTTTCGAAACATTGGCATTTTTATCAGATTTTCTCATTAAAAATGTGCATTCTGTGTGGTTTTAGTCGAAACTTGACTTTCGACAAACTGTATATTTAAATTATTACAAATTCAAAAATTTTATTTTCTGTGAATTATCTATTAGATTAGTCTATTAAAGAATAGTTAGAAATAGACATAATGCAATGTTAGAGAAATTACAAGGCATTTGTTGATTGAATTAGTAATTACTAATTATTACTTTTATCTAGTCTAATTCAATTAACAATTAAAAATTATATTCCATCCTTTAATTAAATTCCCATTTACTCAATTTATTCTCCGTCTGTATTAACAGACAAAATAAAAAGAACAAAATAGTAATGGTAAATAAACCTTTGTTCAATTTATATAAATAAATGTCAATAGGAACTATTTAGACACTTGTTTTTATTTCAAATGAACCAATAATATTCTTAATTTTTATTATCTCCCTTCATATGGTTTACTTATATAAAAATAATTTCCGGAAAACTTATTATTATTCTACCGTAGATAACTTAAAATCCCTTCCGAAAATTTTATGCTACAGTCGAATCTCGATAATTCGAACTCTTCACTTGTTAACTTCGGTAAATCGAAAAAATGCTGTGTATTTTGATACTCTCGATAACTCGAAATTCTTTTCGTAACAAGAAGGGGAGAGAACGTTCTATAATTCGAACTAGGCCATTTCCTCTCTTTATAATTCGAATTTTTCTTAGCAATGTTTACCTCCTTTCAGCCCAGCTTGTTCTTTTTTGTCGTTTTCATTATTTTTACTTTTTTACTTGAGCTTATATATATATAAAATGTATGTAAGCTTATACATATTTTCAAAAATATAATAAAAACTCTTAATAATTCGAATTTTTTTCTCCTCTTGATAATTCAAACTTCTCGATAATTCGAATTTTTCTTGTAGTCCCTTGGATTTCGAATTATCGAGAGTCGACTGTATTGTAATACGCGATTGAAAAATGTTATTTAATTGGAATCAAAAAAAAATGAAGCAAGTCGATTAGGAATTAAAAATTACTTTTGATATATTTACTTGAAAATCTAATTCATTTACATGTAATTTAATATTCCTTAACTCTGGACAATATTAAATATAACTTCATTTAATTTTGAGATTTACACAAAAAATAGAGAAAAGCAGTTGACAAAAGCAATAGTGAAATAGAATTAAACAAAGAAATTCTATAAAGGTAGCAAGATAGCAGATTGTCTATGTTAAATAAATAAACCAATCAAATTTGCTATAATTCATCAATTATTTATTATCAAAATGTATCATTGAATAAAAATTTAATTTAAAGATTAAAAAAATGATTCTTTTAAAAGTGGACCAGCTTACTAACAAAACGAAAAACAGATAAAATATTTCTTATTAAAAAGATGAAGGTCAAGCCTTCAAAATTATACTCTACATCAAACAGAGGGCATCCTCATTGATTTCTCCTTAAGATTACTAACTCCTAATCTCGGCAAGAAAAATACTTTCAATTTTAAAAAATGATAGGATTGGACTAAGTTTTATGACCAATAAAGAGATTGTTTACTAATAAATTAATTTTTTACATTTTACGTATTTTTTACAAAAACTAATATACGTTCATTATTAAGATATAAATGCACCAATGCCCTTTTCGGGTTTTTGGCTCTTCTTTGCCTTCATTTTTTCCAACATTCTTCCTTCCTCAACTCTATTGCAAACACTTTTCTAAATATCGAGGCCATTATTTAAAATTTTAGTACCTCCAACAATTGAAGAAATTCCAAAAGAAGTAAGAATATTGGATGCAGAACCAGATATCGGTACGGGAGTGGCAGGTGCTTTAAAATTAGCCCTAAGCAAAGGTTATTTGGAAAAAGAAGACCAAAATAAGCCATCTGCATCAAGATTTGCACATCTTCAAGCCAAAAACTATTCAATAGAAGACAAATCTCATGGGTAATGTTTTTTTTTCGTAAATTTTTAATTTATATTGTATTAATCTTATCTTTTTGTTCATGGTGATGATGATAAATTTGGTAGACGAGATAGATATTCAGGGCCAACTACAGACTTTAAAGAAAAAGATGGATTTAAACCAAATGTAAAACTGGATTATATTGACGATGATGGTCATGTTTTAAGTGCAAAAGAAGCATTTAGGTAATATATTGAAATATATCTATTAGGAAATAATTATCCAACTCTATTATCAAAACTTTACTAATTAAAATTTATTCAAAGTTTACATTATAACAAATTTGGGGAAACATAAATGTTCATTTATCCCAATAGAAAAAGTAAAATAGAATAAAATAATTGATTTTTAATCCCTTTTTAAAAATTATTTTTAGGTATCTATCACATAAATTTCATGGAAAAGGTCCGGGTAAAAATAAAATAGAAAAAAGAATGAAGAAAAATGAACAAGAAGGAGTATGTATCATTCATATTTTTTAATTATCCTGATTCTTTTAAGAAATACGAGGGAAATTTAAATTTCGTGGCCTGATAATGAAAAACTGACTCTTTCGGGAATGATTTTTTTTCTTTCAACCATCTGAACTGCCTAAACTTCAATATATTTGATCCAGCGATGCTATGCTCCAGTGCTTTTTATTCCATCTCGCAAGATGAATTCTGGGCTGACCCTCCATCATCCAACCTGTCATGACCACGTTTAAATTGAGCAGCCCATTTTTTTACTGTAGTAAATGATGGTGCATAATCTCCCAATACTTCTTTCTTCTCATTAAAAAATTTTGTTGGCGTTCAATCTTTTTTAACAAAACATTTGATGACTGCTTGATTTTCAATTTTCTTAATTTTTATCAATACATTTAGCTGACCTTATTTAAACAGTTACTTCTAACAACTCGACATATCGACTTAGAACTTTACAACTGTTTATAGGGCGTATATATCTATCGATAGGATGCGATAAAAAAATAGAAAAGCGATACTAACATAATATCCGCTCAGAAGCCAATTCGGTTAAGTTCATAAGTAAAATAACAATCGATAAAAATAGATGTTTTTAAATCCTCCAAGATATAAGAAAACATATCCAGAAGAAATAAAAAGTAGGCCCTACTTAGAAAAATCGAAGTAAGGAATAACTTTTTATACTAAAAAAAAAAAATAAACCTAATTTGTTATATAAGGATTATCAATTTTAGAAATTTTCTAAAAGTGCACTTAATGTAGTTGTTTCACCATATGGATTTTCTTAGGATTTTTTTGAAATTTAGACAGATTATTTAAATACTTCTGCATCGATTGGTGGCAAAACGAAATTTATGAACAATATAGTTCCGGAGATATTAAATTCCAAAGATAGTTTTTCAGACTCTTATACATTGCACTATACGGGATATCGGAAAGTTTACATACATATTTAATTATAATCAAGAAACTCTTCTTACGATTGTTATAAAAAACTAAACCAACATTAAACAATAACTGATACATTTTTAAGAAAATTTTATTTCATAGTTACAACACAGTTTCTAAGATAATAATGAATAAATAATGAAAATTTTACACTAAAAACAAGCTGGCAACAACCCATGTATTTAACCTAAAAAGTGTTGAAGGAGACAATAAAAGAGTGTGTCTTCTGCTGGAATTATAAATTTTATTTATTTATAACGAGACTATAGTTTCGAGGGCTTTGCCCTCTTCATCAGTCTATTACAATGTATTCACAGGAATTAATTTATGAATGAAAGGTTAAAATCTTTCATGTGGTTAGTTAACTAACTTTAGTTAGTTAGTTAACTTTAGTATTTTTTGACGTTTTTTCGCTTCACCCATTGTCGCAACAGCTTTCATTCGCTTATTAAGAACTTTTTGTTATATAAATCGACCTTTATAATGTATTTCATCTGTCATTTCTATGATAAAAATATTCAAGCTCGGACAATTTTGCCAGATTTGTCAAACGAGCACGGGATTGGCTAGTAGTGGTACATAAACAGCAAAAAGTTTTGGGCTTATGAATTCTTATTGTCTGTTCTATATACTCTAGCATTAACTTTTTGCTAATATTGTCGCGAATCAACTACCTTAATCGCATCGGCTTCTGAACGACTCATATATATTGGTAGGCCACGAATTTTTCAAATTGCCCTCATATCTAAAAATTCAATCTTTTATTTTATTTTTATAATTGATCTAAATAAAATAATTTGTTTAGTTGATGAAACAAATGAGCTCAACTGATACTCCACTGGGAACCTTAAACTTGCTTCAACAAAAACAAAAAGAGACTCAATCGCCATTCATAGTCTTGAGTGGATCCAAACAAACGTAAGTTTATTCCTTTAATATATTTTATTCTAAATCTATATTTTTATCTAATTTCAAATAAATAATTTTATATCATGTGATTTTAGTACCTCAATATCAAAATCTAAACATTGAACGTGAAACTACACAAGATAAAATAAAATAAAATTAGTGAATTCGACTTACGAATGAGCATTTTAATTTCTTACTAGAAATTTCAAAGTTTTCACGGATGGTTTGCCTCAGTTCATTAAGACGAATTTACTGTAAAAAGTATAAATTTTTATTTAAATTTATTATTTTAAAAAGTATAAATTTTTATATATTTATTATTGGATGTTATTATAGGATCAAATTTCTTGTATTATCAAACCCACTTAGATCAAAGAAAAAATTATTTTAATGAATTCAACTAAAATAAGAGCAAACATTATGTAAAAGTAATTAAATTTAAAATAATAAAACATTTAATTATGAAGAATCAATTTATTTTTAATTACAACCAATTTATAATAACAAACTTAATATAAATATTTTTCTTGAATTTTTCAATTTTTGTTTCATTTCTATTAGATAACCAAAAATTACAATAATTAAAGTATAGATATAATCATTATAATGTTAACTACTTGAATTTTAACTTGTATATTTTATTTTTAAGTTGTGGGATTGATGTTGATACCCTTCTGCTTTTGAGAATATGTACATTGCTCTAATGATGTATGGCTTTATAGATTAAACCCATAAAATTTATTCAAAAACGTCAAATATATTAATTTAAATGATAAATGTAACTAAGTGGATATTGATGAGGCAGTCCAAAAAAGAAGAAGATAATTTACACTATCTTTTTAATAAGATTGGAGTAATTTTTGGAGACGGACTGATAAGTGAATTAAGTGGATATTGATGAGGCAGTCCAAAAAAGAAGATTTTGGACTGCCTCATCAATATCCACTTAATTCACTTATCAGTCCGTCTCCAAAAATTACTCCAATCTTGATAAATGTAACGATTCGCTTATGAATTAATTCTACCAACAATATTTATTTATAATTTCATTCGATGCCAAAGATGAGATTTTCTTATTATGTTCATAAAAACCGAATGATAATATTAATTGGAAATATAATAAATAAAAAACTTAGGATTTAAGAAAAAATATTTATTTTCTATTTTGGATTCATTTCGTTTAATTAAATATAATATTTTCATTGTATACGAGCTAAAACAAATGCCCTTCTCTCTGTGTTTTGGAAAAGTGCTCGAATGAGTTGTTTAATTTCTTCTGGTCTAAAATATTTCGATAAACCACTCTCTTTAGCATGCCATTTATTTTCAATTTCCTTTAAAGATGCATTTAATATTTCTATTAATAGACAAAATTTCTGCCAATTCTTGACATGAAAACTTAGGGATTCACAATTCATAAAAAACAAAAAATATAAGGTTGATTTAGAAATAATATTCTTAAATTTAATATAATTATATTTATTACTCTTAAATATATCATATCATTTCAAAGAATAATTAAAGTTTTGAGCATAATATTTCTACTAAAATCTTAGAATTTGTCCGAAAAAGATTGAATTCTGTCTCTTTTAAAATTTCAAAGAATATTTAACAATATAATTTTTTTCTTATAAAATATTTATGCTTATATACAGGGTGATTCACACCACCCTTGCCAACCCTTTATTACTGTTCAGTTTAAGGTAGTTCTTTCACAAATGCGAAAATTCAAGAAGTTTTTGAAACTTGGAATATAAGTCATTAAAAGCATAATACACATACTGTTAAAATTTGAAGACGATTTACCACACCAAACATGAAATAATTGCAATTAAAAATGAAATTTTTTACATAAGGTAGATTGGGAAAGGGTGGGAAAATGATCATTATTTTCTTTTTTTTCTTTGAAGGACTTTCACCATCTTGATGAAAAACTAATATTTGTTAGAATAATATATTCAGAGTAACTTAAAAAAAAATTGAAATTATTTACCAAGTAGTTTTGATTAAAAATAAAAATATATTTGGGTGATTATTTTTAGTGGAGGGGATATAAGAGCAATGGCTTGGAAACGATCCATTCATAAAGAGAATATAGTAGTGTAAAAAGTACAGTCACGTTAAAATTTTTTTAGCACCATTCATATTTATAGAGTGGTGACGAGGCTAAAACTTTTTGTGTGGATTGTCGCGAAAGAATCTCCTTAAAACAATTAGCCTTATATCTAATACTCGGCATGGTCATCTAATTTGGGAATTTTATATTCGTAATTTCTATAAAATATTTTAATTTTTACCATAAAAATACCAAATGCTCCATTTTTAATAAGAGTTAATATTTTGACTAAATGTTTAGCAATTTCCGCTGGCATATCTTCAACATCCTTTATTCGGTATATTAACTCATCTATAAGTGTTCCAAATAAGATACCTGAATTTAAATAAATATTAATATAATTTACTCGTATCTTATATATGTTTATGAAGATAGTCCATCATACCTAAAGATTTATCATATATGTTAGATGGTAAAATATCTTTCCAAACTGAATGAAGCAATTTCATCATTCGAAGACATTGAAGCACTGCCTTATCAACATTCGGTTCCCAACGAGCTTCACTCCCTAACACAGTCAAGCCTAAAAAATTAAGAAAAAAAAATCATTCACAAATATTAAAAGAAAAAAAGAAAATGAGATACCAAAAATATATGTTAATTTTTGCAATAGATTTTACAAGAGGTAAATATTTAAAAAAATTACCTGAATTTCTCAAATAATTAAGAATGTGACTTTGTTCTTTTTTTAAATACTTTATTAAAACTTCATCTCCTTTTTCTTTTAGTTTTAAGAATAAGTCTCCTAAAGACCAAGTACCATATTCTAAAATCTGTTGATATTCATAACAAATTGGAAAAAGTTGAACGACCAAATAATTACAGTTGTTATAAAAAATGGCTGTTTAAAATAAATAATTCTATTAATTTTTTTATCGATATTTAAAATATGAAAAATGATGAAACCTGATTGTTGAGGGATGCTATCTAGAAATTTCCTATGATATTGTTCGCCGATATTAAGATAAAGTTCAATGAGATCTCTTGTTAATAAAAAGTTTTTTCTAGCACATAAATTGGACGTTTTTCCTTCCATTAATAAGTCATTTATAAATTCTACTAATTTATGTATTGATTTGCTAGAAAATTAAAATGTACATGGACAAACTTGAATTAACATTAATAGACATTATTCTAGAATGTAAAAAACAAATTCGAATAAATGATTTTATTCCGAATTTGTTTTTTTCATTATCAGTAGGCTCTCCATCACATCTTCATAAGATCTACAGCCCGTCTACAAGAAAATATTCCTGAAAATTATTTACAATTAAATTAGAAAACAAAGAAAATATTTTTTATTATAGACAAAAGGATCAGCCGGGTTTCGAACCCGGTATCTTCGCATGTCCGGAGCGATGCTTTGTCATAAGCCTTAGCTCCTATATCCTCTTAGCCAGTGTTCCGCAAACTTTTTGTGTTCAAGGTATACCTACCAATACAAGAAATTTTAAAGGTACCCTCAAAGAAAAAAACAATGTTTATTTAATATTTATTTATTGTTAAAATCAATATAATATGAAAAAATGTTTAATGAGAAATGTGAGCCTGCTTAACTGAGCATAGGGGATCAAAATTTGGAGCAATCGTTGATAAGGCTGCTCGCATAACTCTCAGCTATGTGTAGGTGCATTATCATAAAACTTGACATTTTCCGCGGCACACCAACTAATGATCACGGTACACCAGTGTGCCGCGGCACACACTTTGCGGAACACTGCTCTTAGCCACTGATCCCCAAACTCAATCTAATACCTAATGTCTATATGAATTTGGAATTTCATTTTTATTTAATCCTTAATCTCCTTTTCGTTTATTTTCGCAGCTCTGTTAGTGGCCTGACTCTATTAGAAGGCGTTCGAATATAGATTATTTACAATAATTGTTTAGTAATTAAATTTGCACTTAGTATATTGTATTTAACAAATAAAAGCAATTAGTTGATCAAATATTAAGAACACTTGAACAAGGACGAAAAACTATATATTTATTCGGCAAGACACTATATATATATAGATGTCAATTCTTTAGAACAAATTCTAAATATAGGGTCGTTCCAGGTCAAATCAACACACTCTATAAACCTCACTTGCATCAGAATATCATACCATCTCAGATTTTCATGAAATTTGGCACAGGTGTGCTATTCATATAGATTTGGAAAAATACTTAATTTCATCGAGATGTAGTCACTTATTTTTGAATTACAGCTATCTAAATTTTCAAAAATTTGCCCAAAAACCGCAATTTTTTTTTTATTGCTCTAGGAGCTCTCCTAAATGAGCTAGAGCAGTGTTTCTCAAACTTTTTCGAATGTGGAACCCTTTTCCGTTTGGAGGGTATAAACGTGGAACCCGACAATCTTGTGATTCGAGTTAAAGCGTTGTTATGGGAATGGCATTCACAAAACTCTACACCTTCCTTTTGAACGCTAGAATTTTTTCATCTGCCGGGAATTTTTTTGCGGAACCCTTGGCGAGTTTTCATGGAACCCCTGGGTTCCGCGGAACACACTTTGAGAAACACTGAGCTAGATAGCTGGACGAGGTGTCATATTACAGCGTTTTTTTTTTTTTTTTTGAAAGCATGAGTTAAAATTTTTATCATGATCACATTTCTTAAAATTAAATTATATATATATTATATATAATATAAGTGAATGGAATTAAAGAAAAATTAAAATAAAATTTATTTTATATTGAATGTAATGGAAGGGCAGCCCAGAGGTAGTGAGGAAAGAAAAAATTAACACATATCAAATAAGGTGTAATTTATTGGAATCCTTCCTTCTTTCCTTTCAAACCGACGTTTCGGAGAATTTTTCCCTCCTTCTTCAGGGTCTATAAACCAATATTACAAAATTATAAAAACGGGGTTGGTCATCATTCATTTCAACAATAAAATAATACAATTATAAATACAATCTAAACAGCCAGATTATCAATAGAAAAAAAATATATTATTTACTCACTTCAAAGGGTCAATGAATGAAACAAATAAAATGTTTCCTTCTTCTCTCCACAGTAGTGTTCAAAAACTTTCTTCATTTTTAACAAAGGCATAGAAAAATAATTTTTTTTTCCTCCTTTTCTTAATTAGATAGCTAAATGGCTTTTGAATCTAACATATATAGACCAAACCCCTATATATATATATTATTATATATTCATAAGAAAATAAATTGAAAGTTTTTTTGTCGAAGGTAGCAGAATTTTTATATATTGAAGGAGACAATAAAAAGTGTGTCTTCTGCTGGAATTATAAATTTTATTTATAACGAGACTATAGTTTCGAGGGCTTTGCCCTCTTCATCAGTCTATTACAATTGATTCACAGAAATTAATGTTAAACTATCCATTCATACATTAATTCCTGTGAATCCATTGTAATAGACTGATGAAGAGGGCAAAGCCCTCGAAACTATAGTCTCGTTATAAATAAAATTTATAATTCCAGCAGAAGACACCCTCTTTTATTGTCTCCTTCAATACATAAGAAAATAAATAATAATAGACAATTTTGATTAAGTTAGGTTCCAAACAAATAAAATCTCTCCCATTTGTTTTGAATATAGCTTTTACTTGGGATTTTGTTTATAAAGCTGTCGTAAAATGATTCAGTAATATGTATTTAAGTAGACTAGGCTTAAGAACTCTTATTTTTGAGGATGAGAAATCCCACTAATTATATTAAAGAAAAATAAAATTACCTTATTTTTAGATTATCTACTTTAAAAAGGCTGTTATTAAGTTTAACACTTGATTTTAATAATTCCTGAGGAGAATCCTTAACTCTTTCTGCTATTTTTTCTAATACATTCTAAAAATTAATAAATTATTAATAGATAATGTAAAAATATATAGAAATAGGAAACACAAAATTTACTGGCGTATAAATATCTATTAAATCTTGAATATCTTGTTTTATTAGATCTCTTCCATAAGTTAAATGATATGCACTGGATTTATCAGAGAAATGTTGATTAATATTTTTAATAAAATTTAAAAGGACTTGATTATTGTGTGGCAAATATTCTGAAAATGAATTAAAACTTAATATGTAATTATAAATCAATTTTTTATTAAATTATTCCATTTAACAATTAATAAAATAATTAATTTTATATAAAACATACCAATCGTTTCAAGAAAACTGTTAAATTTATCGATTTCTTCTAAAATATTTTGAAAATTCTCAAAATCCACACTCTTTATCGGAATAGTTTTATTCAGACATTCATGTATAAGGACTTCACAAAATGCCTCCGAGGTAATTTCTCCAAATGGAATGATTAAATTCCACTCATTAATAAAATGACAACTCAAAAATTGAAAAGCTTCTGTTAAATGTTTCAATACAATATTATAATCATCGTATTTCTTATCTGTTTCATATACGATTTTAAAACTTTTATCTCCTACAGATATTTTACATGAATATATTATTAATGGTTTTAAAATCTCAATATATAACTTGTGAGCAAATGTACAGAAAAGATGATTTATTTCCTCATTGGTGTCACTCATTTTAATTAGCCTCATTAAAGTTTGGCCATCAAAATTTTTTATTTTTAATAAAGTAGAATTTGTAGTCATTTCATAAGAGCACACGGATTCCAATAATTCAGAAAAATCAAATGTAAATTTACTCTGAAGGAATTTTTTCTGATTAAATATTAGCGGAAATAAAAGTAATTCTTGCATACTTATATTTTCATAAAAAATTAGTTCAATTCTATCTAAATGGGAATTCATTTCCATAAATAAACCTTTATTTTGAAATTCTTTGCATTCACTTAACAAATCGTTGATAATGATTAGTTTATCTAGAAAATCTTTAGTATAATTATCTTCATAAAGAAATGCGAGTAGACTTTGTAATTTGTTTGAAGAGTTTTGTAGTTTTTTTTTAGTTTCAGAACAAACATGATAAAGTATATTTTCCATTTTTTCAGATAATTGTTCTGATTCATTAAGGAGTTCAGCTGAAGTATTAGATATTATGGGTTTCTCAATAATATTTGTATTTATAAAATCAATAATCATTTCGTTTCCCTTAATTTGTAATTGTTGTAAATTTTCAAAGTGAATCGAAGTATCTTCTTGGTCTGAAAAGATTAATTAAAATGATAATTTGTTGTGAGTTTTAATTTATAAGGAATAAATAAAAAGAGTGTTATGTATTCTACTTATATAAAAATACACTCACGAGCAAAGAAATGGAATCACTCTCTTTTCATTAGTTCAATGATACTTTGTATGTTTCTTTGTAATTTATTAGAAATTTAAATATTTTTTCTACAAGTTTCATTTTTAATCATTTAATGGGCCCTCTACACTATGGCCCAACGTGAGCCCAACATGTTGACCATGTTGGCCACCTGTAAAACGAGTTAATTTGACGGTGCCTCTACACAGTGGTCCAAGAGTTGGGCCAATGTCCATGGGCTTGTGGAAACGACACCTAGCCACTGCGCACTTTCATGGCTTAACATTGGCCCTCTTTGATATATCGAAAAAACCGCTCCGAAGGCCAACCATCACCAATCTCATCGTCAGCGTCAACCAATGACCAATTCAAGCCCCCCCCCCCACATTGGCGTTGGCTTGAATTGGCCCAAGTTGGCTCATACTGTAGAGGAGGCATAAAATAAATGTAGAATGATAACTTAATGAAAATATATTATATTGTTATTATTATATTTGAGAATGAAAATTACATTTAATAACTTGCAATGGAGGTGATTCTATTTCTTTGCTCGTGAGTGTAGTATTTTAATTTATCTGTCACTATTGTCTTTATCTTGGTTGCAAGAAATTATTAAATTCAGCTAAAATCAGGCCCGACCTGGCCATAAGAAGGGAGTAGTTGAAGAACGTCCCCTAATGGTCTAATGATCATCCCCTTGTCAAAAGTCGCACGAGGTCTGCCTCTCAATTCTGGTTTTCCCGTAACTGTTTGTGCCGGAGACAAACCCTGCCCAAAATTTTGATTTTTAAAAATTATTCTTGTTTAGAGATGTCTGAAACGTGAAGAAAAATGATTTTCAAATAAGATTTTTTGTGCCCTTCTGTGGGTATGGATTCCGATTCCATGATAACTCATCATAGAATGAACGTTTGGGAGGAAATGTTTTTATTTTTATCAGTGCCATAACTAGGCAGGTGCTTCAGGTGCACCTGTACAGGGAAATAAAATTGATGAATACTGATTACTATAATAATAAAATTAAGTTATTATAAAAAAAAAACATTTTACTAATTGTTTTATTAGTATTAATTTAAAAAAATAAAGGGGGCCCGAATTAACACTTAGCATCGGGTCCTTCAAAGGGTAGTTACTATAGTGATTTCCATTACCAAGAATTGATAAAATTTTGAATTTCCAAGCCTCAAAACCTGCAGATTTTTTTAGAAATTGAAGGTATTTGTGGATGCGGGTCTTGAAAGTCTGAAGGTTATATGTTGCTGGGAAGACGGTCAGGGGAAGAGAGTTCCAGTCTCTAGAAGTCATAGGGATAAACGAGTTGGCAGATCAATAATGCTTGAAATATAGCAGAAAAATTTGAGCTTTAATGCATGGCAAAATTAATATAATTTTAGAAATAAATGAATTTACTTTTAAGAAGGATTATCTGGTCTTTGATCCTAAAGAAACTTAAGTGTCAAATAAATAAAATACTTATATTTGGCAAAATACAAACCTTTAAATTTATATCTAGTGAGGATGAGTCTGATTTAGACCCGAAAAATGTATAGACATAAATGTTTTTTGTTTAAATAAATTTTTCTAAGTAATAACAGATTGAAGGGCAGTAGTGATAAATAATGGTCTTATTTATATATATTTTTAATTTTAATTTATTCCTTATAAATTAGATAAATCATATTTTAAAATATGTTAATAAAAAAAAAATACCTGTTTGATTTAGAACCTCATTTAATAAACTCATAGAAGATTCTGTCATTGTTAAAAAAGTTTTTATTACTTTTATTATTTAGAAATACAAAAAAGTGTTTCGTTTTAATAATATACTTATGTTTTATAGAAAATTTTATTAAAAAACGTTTTAAATTGAATAATTGAATAATTTAGCTAAGAACTTTTGACATAAGAAATTAATGAAGTCTGGTGTCATAATAAAATAGAGTTAATTTAAATTTGCAGTCATATCGGAGATTTGACTAAATTGAAGGATTTTGCGCCTGCGCATAAGGGAATAATCTGAGCCACAGCCCGCCTTTCATGAAACTGGGTGGAGAGTATCATAAAGCTAGGAGTTAGTGGGCTATCCTGTATAATAGTAGATATGTTTAAAAAATATTTGCTTTAAAATATCGTAAATTTCTTTATGATTTACTAGTAAAAATGTTAGTTTTTCTATATAACTATATCTATATATATACCTACTTAATCTAGGGTAACAAAAATTTCTCAATCAAAATTTGGTCGCGAATTAAAAATGTTTAAGAAGCGCTCCTTTAGGCAAACCAATTTTTACTTCTATTAACCTAGTATATAATTAGATTCAAGGGAAAATTTTTCTTTTTTTCTTTTTTGTTCACTGTATTGAAAAATGAGAAAAATCATTTTGTCTGTGAGTCTTGATTCGCAGAGATACCCACGATAATTTAAGAAAGAAAAGTCGAAGAAAGTTCGCCCTTGTGCTAAAATATTTGTATTTCCAATACAGGAAGCTAATTAGATTTTGGATTTTCTAGCTTTATAACTTCTGGTTCAAAAATAACGAAAACATCATTTTTGGAATTTTTTATTCAGCTATTAAATCAAAGTTATAATATAGGCATAAATGAGCAATTTATTTTATATTTAAGTTTATTATTAATTAATTATAAAGGCGTCTCTAACATAAATAAGTTTTCACTTTTTATTATTTAATAAATGCGTGAATGAGCTGTGGAAATAGAATGAATGATCTCTATTCCTTTAGAGCTAAGTCATTGCAAGGATGCCAAAAGCAAGTCCAAATCTATTTCAGACTATTAGATAATTTCTATCATTTTTATAGGCTTTTGACTCTAGGTACGAAAATGTTAAATCGAAATGAAAATATGATGTAGATATTTATCATCAAATTATTAATTCAACGAAACTGCAAACAGCGCACCGAATCTTGAAAAAGTTTCACTTTTTCTCCAATTTAAAGTTTGATACATAGATGAAGGTATATACATACAGTCGAACACAGTGGCCTAGCTTGTCCTAAACCAGCCCTGTATCAAAATTTGTCGGGAGGCCCTTCTACCCGATGTGGATAATATTTTAAAAATATTTGCTAATACACGTCTGGGCCCCTGGATCCCGGGGGCCCCGTATCATTGATACGGCGGTAGCTACGTCCTTGATCGAACCCAAATAGTGCACGACTCCGCAACCCGGATATATTATTTGCTAATTATACAAATATTGTCCCTATTAAATTAGAGAAAAAAATACACTGACAAAAAACATACAGTTTTAGTCTAGAAAAATAATTAAGTTCAGTGCCCTTTCTAGAATAGGCTAGGGTAAATTTATTTAATTATTTAATAAATGTGCGGATGAGCGATTCTTTCATTAGAATCTTATCAACTAAAAAAAAAACGCCGATTAGAATGATCTCCTTTCTTAAGAGCTAAGGCATTGCAAGGATGGCAAATACAAATCAAAGTTATAGTCTAGAAAAATATTAAAGTCAAAAAGTTTGGTATAACAACTTTTTCGATGCCCCTTTTACCATTGAATTCTCATCTTATAATAAAACATTCAATAGTATCATATAAATTAATCCTTTAAAATCCTTAATTTTCTTTTTGAATGACATTTTTCTAAGGCATTATGCTATTTAATAATAGAATTAGTTATTTGATACTACTAAATAATAATTGTTTTCGGAGTCCTGAGCCCCTGGAGCGAGCCCTTGTTGACAGTCCCAGAGCTGTAGTCGTATATTTATATAGGCATATTCAATTTGAATATCTGAAAAGATTAATTTATTTCAAAACTGTAGACGGTACCAGTAATTTTAGTGTATTTATAATAATCAGAAAAATAATCTTTAAAATTCAATATATTAGATTTCCCTTATACCGACTCGACTTTCTTGAGAGAAACTTCTCTCGATACCTAAAAAAGAAAGCTATCTTATTTAATCAATTTCAATTAATAGTAAATTCAAAACACCTTGTGCTTTTATAATAACATAATAAAATAATAAATAATTTCAATAACTAATAATATGAAAATAGAATTCCTCTGTCCTCTGAGTCTTGGGCCGCTGCGCTGGTTACCAAGCGGTTTATATATAATAGATATAATCGAATATTTAAATTATTTTATTTATTTATTATATTAAATATTCTGAAGGTTCACAGTATGTCTATTATATAAGAAAATAACATTTTGATTAAGAATTTAGTAGTTTAAAAGAAATTGTATCAAAAGATTCAATTTCTTCTCTCCGGGATGACCGAATCAAATTAAATGGCCAAAAGTTTTATTTTTTTTTCTCATTGGATATTATCTTTTATATCAAATAATTATTATTAGGAAATCTGCATTTTAAAAAGTAGTTATTTGAAGTCCAATTTGAAAAAACGCTAATAACTCTGTTGAAAATTTTTTGAAAAATATGAAATTAATAGATATTATAAAACAATTAATTATCAATAATTTAATTTAATTTTGAATGAAATCGATTCAGTACTTTTTGAGAAAATTGTCAAAAATCATCTGAACCGTCAAAAAACAAGGTTTTTTGAAAGCTCGAGATGCCTTTGAAAAAAGTTAAAAAAATTATATGAAACGAAAAATTGACTTATGACATGGAAGTGAATTTTAAAATGTTTCTAAAACGACCTTTCATAGACGTTTTTTGGTGTTTTTGACGATTTTCTCAAAAAGTACTGAATCGATTTCGTTCAAAATTATTCATAATTAATTGTTTTTATAATATAAATTAATTTCATATATTTTTAAAAAATTTCAACGAAGTTATTTTCGTTTTTCAAATTAGACTTCAAATAAACTACCCTTTAAAATTCAAATTTCCTAATTGTAATAATTTTTATAAAAAATAAATGAAAATAACCCACAGATATGAAATTTTAATAGATTTGAATAAATATCTAATGAGAAAAAAATAAAACTGTTGGCCATTTCTCGTTGATTCGCTTTCGGAGAGAAGAAATTGAATCTTTTTATAGAATTTCTTTTAAACTACAAAATTCTTAATCAAAGTGCTATTCTCTTATATAATAGACATACTGTGAACCTTCAGATAGATGAAATCGATAAAATAAGATAAAATAAAAAAATATTATACTGCAAACAGGATAAGGGGGGGGGGGGGGGGGGGGAATATTTTCAAACAAAATTGTAAGAAAGCTGATATTTCTATTAAAATATTCTCATAATTAAAAGGATGAGATATTATTAATTTATAATGGACCCAAAATTAAGAGAGGGGGGGGGGGGGTGATATCATGAATCATTATGAGATAAGGCGATGCTACGTCAAATAACTATAATATAATAAAAATAAATATTTATAAAAAATTATTTTTCCCTAAAATTTTTTGATAAATATTAGAAAAACAGTCCATGTCTGACCTTTTGTTAAGTGAATTTTTATTATTTAAAATTTCGATTTTTTTTTATTTTTCAATTGTTTTTACTTTATTATACAGGTCAAGTATTGTAATCGTCCATGAGATAAGTGTTTTTTTTTGTTTCGTTTTTTCGACATATCTCAAAAACGGCTGAAGCTATTATTTTGATTAAAAAAAATTGAGCGAAACCATGGCGTTACGCACTCTACAAAAAATCCTCGAAAAAATTATATTTTTCGAGATATTAACTGTTTTGTCAAAATGTCTGTTAGTTAGTACCGTTAGTAGGTGCATGCGATACCAAATTGTTGTCGACGCTCTAACTCAAAAACTAATGTGAATATCAAAACGAAATTTCACATGTAATAGTAGTTTTGCGGACCCGTTTTTTATGTAAATTTTTTTTATTAGGTATTAAAGAACTACTACATAAGCTAATTGTAACATTTTTATTATCATTTCTTTACAATAAGTAAAGATAAGTAATTATTGTAATTATTATATTATTATATATAGATTTTGACGAAAATCAGAGAATTTTTTTAACGCTGACCGGCGAAAATTCTCGGCGTCAAATTTCTCCAAGGACCGGCGGTTGTGAAACGCTGGTCTAAAATACATTATAAAAAAATATATATATATTTTGACAAATATGTGTAATGAAATCATTTGAAACCCTGCAGAAGTCGGCAAAGTCGACGAAACGTTGGTGGAAAAATAAAATAATTACACAAAAAACTTGTCCTTAATTCCCTTTATAAACTTTATTACATATTTTCTATATCAGATTATCAGATAAGTATGTTTTATTTATATGACTAAATTACAAACATATTATGTTCATTCAAAAAATATATTCTTAATTAATTAATTTTTCAAATTACCGCTTTCTGATTAGGAACAGGGTTGCCAATTTAGCGGTTTTCCCTCTAGATCTGGCTGTTTTTTACTCCATCTAGCTTGAAGAAATCTCATCTGGCGGCTAGCGAGAAATCTGGCTTTTTTCAATCATTTCTGGCTGGATTTCTGGCTTTTTTTACAAATCAAGTTAAATTCATTTTTTAAGCAAAATTCCTCTATTAACAATACATTTTCAACATTAACAAAATCACTGTTAACACTTGGCACTCTGTCGTATCTTCTTTTCTACTCTCTTGTATTATATTTTGAAAATTTAATTTAAATATAACGCGATCTCTTTATTTTAGTTTAACATAGAATCCCCGGTAAAAGCAAAGCTGAAGGTCTGTTATTTCAAGCGCCAATTACGTTGTCAAAACGGTTACCCCACTCTGCCAACTCCTTTCTCCCCTATCTTAGTTATTTGACCGCTCCCAGGGAGCAGCACTCAACGAATATTGACCCGGGGATTTAAAAATATAATTATCGGTTTTTAATTAAAAGAGCAGTAGATGATAATGTAATTATTAATATTATAATAATATAATAAATATTATTAATATTATTTTCAATATTTGTATTAAATCAAACCACGTAATAGAACCGAATATGTGCAAACGACTCCGGTTCGGTTAATATATATTCAGTTCGGCTCGGTTGGGTTCGTATAGCTCCTTTTCGGGCTGGTTTTTAGACGATTCGGTTGGCGTTAACCGAACCTCCGAATGTTAAGTCCGGACGGGGTGTGTTTTGGACTCCCATTTTTTTTTCTAATCAAACACATTGAAAACCGAACCGCCAATCGTCGGGCGGGGTGTTTTTGGGGCTCCCATTTTTTCCTAATCAAACATACATTAAAAACCGAACAGCCAATCGTCGGATAAAAATAATAGTGAAAAAAGCACCTTTTGGACTCTTGTATTTCAGTGAAGAAAAAAAATGAGGGCATCTGATTTTCGGTTCAGCCAAAAGTATTGCTGTATAAAAACAGTGTCAATTGAAAAAGTATGTTTAATGAGACTCCTTTTATATGAACTATATATTTTCAAATGAGCGATTTTAATTCCCGCTCTCTTTTATTATAATATATATAAAAAATAAAAATAATGATTTAGCGCCAAGTTGACATTCATTAGTTCAGCGCGACAAGGGGTAATGGTGCGCCACTGGTGGGGGAACACTGATGACAGCGAACCTGGCGGTGAGAAAACATAACATCACTCAGACTGTCTGATTCGCCATTTTGATTTTGAACACCATTTTTGTTTTTGTTTATAAAGTCATTTCTACTCTAGATTTTAGTTTAGAAATATCTGAAAAATGTAATTTAGGATTAAATTTTATTATTCATTAATATTGATAATTTAAAGAAACCCCAAATGAAAATTATTGAAGGAAAAATGGTTTTATTAGGATCTCAAGGTATAAATAAAAATGACATAATTAATAGTACAATATATTAATATTTTTATTATTTTAGGTGTTGGAAAAACAAGTTTAATAGTAAATTTTATTGGAAAAACTATTAGCCCATTAATTAGTCCCACGATTGGAGCATCTTTCTTTTCTTGTAAAATGAATTTCGACGAAAATAGGGTTAAACTACAGGTATAAACATATAATATATATAATAATATAAAATATAATTGATAAAACATAAAAACATCTCTTAAAGTAGTGATCTATAAACACTTCTTTTATTAAATGTACTATTTATCTATATCGTTGTTGTCCAATCCATGAAACAGTAATTTTATAGCCGAGACAAAAAACTTTATTGAACAAAGAATTTGGATCATAAGTTTCTTGTATTTGATTCGATCGCGAATCGAAAGCAGATGATTTTTGTCAAATATTAAGTGAAAATAATATCCGAATTTATATATTTCTAACTTGAAATAGTGAAGTTAATTTTCTCATTAATATATTAATCTCCCCCCCCCCCCCAAAGCATTGGAGATCAACATTTTTATGTTTTTTTTTCTTTTTTATAACATTAAATTTTAAAATTGAAGAAATTAAAGCCCTATGTGTGTGTGTGTGGGGGGGGGGGTCAGAGACGCCCCCCCCCCCCCCGCTTGGACAATTTGATCGCGACACACTTCCGAGATCAAAAGCAGATCTTATATACCGACGACCCCCCCCCCTAAATCAGACGTCTGGATCCGCGCCTGGGTTGAACGGGGTGGAAAAAATGATCGACGAAAAATTGGAACATCCATCCATCCGCACGCACTAAATGAAAAAAAATCGCACTTTTTGGCCTGTGGACGAGACCCCATGTATTTTTGGCAAAACCGTCACGTGCTAAAATTCAACCTGATTGAATACTACAATTTGTGACTTGTTGAGACCATGGGTTCCATAGTCTTTACCTGAGGACACTTTGAAGTCGCGCTTGCTGCGAGATAAATTACAATACTTAACCCCTGATTCGCATTGGACAAAGTAAAAAGAATGATGATGAAGGCCAAGCCTTCGAAACTATAATCACAAACAAATAAATAATATATATACATATTTATATTTAATATATATGTGTGTATGTTTATTTGCATCAAGCAAAGGACAACCTCTTTGTTTCTCTTTATGATAGACATTTCCACCACAAAAAAAGATGTGTTTCAATTTATAGATATTTAGTTCATTGATAAAACAATGATTATCGATTATTCTAGTGTTTTTTTATGTTTTAATAATATTTTGATATTGGAGTGTATGGGAAATTGAAATATTGAATTTGTAGGAGAAATAAAACTATTTTTGAGGCTTGAACCTTTTGGTCTGGACATTACTGGTGCGGTTGCTCATGCTATCTCAACATTACAAATTTTAAAAAGTAACATCGACATTTGCGTAACTTCACATTCCCTATTTAAATCTTTTAATAATTAAATGCTTTCTTTAAGGTAGTTCTTTCACAAATGCAAAAATTCAAGAAGTCTTTGAAACTTGTAATATAAGTCATTAAAAGCATAATACAAATACTGTTAAAATTTGAAGACGATTTACCAAACCAAACATGAAATAATTGCAATTAAAAATGACATTTTTTTACATAGGGTAGATAGGGAAAGGATGGGAAAATGATCATTATTTTATTTTTTTCATTCAAGGACTTTCCCCATCTTGATGAAAAATTAATATTTGTTAGAATAATATATTCAGAGTAACTTAAAAAAAATTGAAATTATTTACCTCTTAGTTTTGATAAAAAACAAAAAAAAACCTATTTGGGCGATTATTTTTAGTGGAGGGGATAAAGCACAATGGCTTGAAAACGATCTGCCAAGTATGTGTGTATCCATATAGAGATTTCGTTGTGTGAGTGGTACAGTCAAGTTACAAAAACATAACCTAAAATTTTAGTTCCGTTCATATTCATAGAGTAGTTACGAGGCTAAAACTTTTTGTGTGGATTGTCGCTAAAGAACCTCCTTAAATGCTTTCTTTAAAGAAAAGAAAATTTTTTTAGAAAATTTTTAAAATTTAAAATATAAAATATTAGATAGGTTTCACATAAATAAGTTCAAAGCTTCTAAAAAATTTTCTTTTCTTTATTTAATATGTTTCACCAAGAACCTACACCATTCTCCCTTAACAAAATATTTTCTTTATTGATTTAACCATATACTCGTACCTCCTATGGGTTCACCTTTTCATTTTATTATCACTAGCTCCATGAAAATTAATGTAAATTAATTGGTTCAATAAATAATACCTTATTCCAATTTATTCTATTTAACTATTTCTATAAATTTATTTATTTTAGATATGGGATACTGCTGGTCAAGAGAGATTTCGAGCAATGGCACCTATGTACTATAGAAATGCAAATATTGCATTAATTATTTTTGATCTTACTCAGTATGAAACATTTGAATTAGTAAAAACTTGGGTTAGAGGTTTGTTTTTACTTTAAAATTATATTTTTTATATTATTTATATATATGAAGACTATAATTATAATTATTTCCATAATTGTTTCAAGTACCTATCTATGAATACTAGTCAGCTTAATAACTTGACTGATCAGCTTTTTCGTCACTCATTACTGACTGATTCATCACAATTCTAAAATACTTCCATTGATACTATAATGCTGAAATTTGACATACTGGTAGAGTTTGGTTACAAATAAAGGAAAAATCTAAAAACTGAAACTTTCCATTTTACAAGACCTAAAATGATGGGATGAATTTTGTGGGATAAATTTTCATAATATTCGGTATGGTGATAGAGTTTGGGGCATTAATAAAGGGTGAAATCGAAAAACCTAAACTTTCCCCTTATCAGTACTTAAAATGAAGGGTGAGATTTATATGCTAAATTGACATATAGTGAAAATCCACTTACCCTAGAATGCTGAAATTTGCCATACTGGTAGAGCTTAGCACATTAATAAAGGAAGAAATCGACAAACCTAATCTTTCCCTTTATCAGGACCTAAAATGAAGGAGTGAAATTTATATGCTAAATTAACATAATATAGTGAAATACACTGACCCTAGAAAGCTGAAATTTGCCATACTGTTAGAGCTTAGCACATTAATAAACGAGAAAATTAAGAAATGAAACGTTCCCTTCCTCAGCCTCTTAAATAAGGAGTGAAGCTTATAAACAAAATTTTACTCTAGTAAAAATTCAATTGCCATGTTGGTAGAGTTTGGGGATTTAATAAATCGCAAAAATGAAACTTTGTTTTCTTCAGCATCTAAAATGAAAGGGTGAAATTTATAAACTATATTAACAGATCATGACAATTCAACGACCCTAAAATGCTAAAATTTGGTATAATGGAATAGCTTGAACCACTAATAAAGGGAGAAATTGAAAAACAGACACTTTTCTTTCATCAGCCCTTAATAGGTAGCTAGCTAGCTTACAAAAGCAAATGAAATCCCAGCAAAAACACTTCTGTAAAAAAAAGTCAAGTTCGAGTAATAAATACCGTTTTCCAGAAAAAGAAGTGAGTTCTAATGTGCTGACAAGTTCAACATAATCAATTTATTAAATGAGTCGAGAATATAGTAACTTAAATTAAAACGCCTGTTTTTCATTTCACATGTCCATCTATATTTATTGATTTCACATTTTTAGTTGAAACTATTTTCTTAAAACTTGGCTTTTACGAATTAAATTATTATTGTTATTGTATTTTAGGGAATCTACTTCTCCCTTTTAGCCCTTAGATCCTCTTATTATGATCTCATGATATGGTAACATAATTCCAGACATTTTTTTACTTTTTAGTCTTAGTTATTTTTATAGAAAAAAGTTTGCGGAATTTAACAGAATTAAATATATTTATTTTTATATAATTTCATTTAAATTGAGTAGGTAAACAATTATTTTTATAGAGAAATGTTTGCGGAATTTAACAGAACAAATGTCACATTGATACATACATACATACATACAGGTGAAGCTAATATATGGTAAAGCATGTAAAAACTAAAAAACATGCTTCTAAAAAGTACAAAATAATGTAAATCGTGGGGCACTCTGTCGAAATTAATTAAAAGTACATGTTTCTGCCCCCCACACTTTTTGATTAAGTATTACATTATTTTGTACTTTTTAGCAGTGGCGCGTTTACCCGCAGGCAGTATAGGCACGTGCCTATGTCCGCGCGTTAAAATGTCCGCGCGCTCGGTGTACAGAAAATAAAAATTATATCAGGAGAGACGGAAACGAGCCAATGGCCCAACGAACAGTTTTATTCATCTTAAAATAATAGGCGAATTAAAATGTTTTATTGAGGACAGGAATGACTTAGGTACCTTACTACTTCCGTCCATGTATATCTTCAGCACACTCCTTGAATTTAATTGGCGAAAATGCAGCTAAATGCTCTCCAGTAGCTATTGCATTTTTTGATTTTCTACAAGAGTTGTATAATTTTTTCTCACGATCTACAGGCCTCTGGGAAGAATTACAACATTACCAACGCCAAGTCACTCAAGTTAAGAAGGAAGAACAGGGGCAAAAACAAAAATCCAAAGCGAAGGCGTTAAAATCCTTGTCGCAAACAAGGTGGTCTTCTAGAAGTGAGACGTGTGAAAGTCTGGCACGATATTGGAATGCTGTTTTTCACTGTTTTAACTGATGTTAAAAACAATAAAAATTTAAAATCAGATGTTCGGAGCAAAGCTGATGGTCTTAAAAGACAACTCGAAAAATATGAAACTGCTTTTCTTACTGCCTTCTGGGGATTCATACTCAAGAAGTTCAATAAAGTCAGCATAGCATTGCAAGCTGTTGATACAAATGTTCTCCAAGTAATGAAATATTATGAATCCCTGGTTCTATATGTAGAAGAAGCTCGAAATCAATTTGAAAAATTTGAGGAGGAAGCCAATAATGTTTGTTTATCACAAGCTGGTTTTGAAAATAAAAATCGTCGAAAAAAAGTTCGTAAATTACAAGCTTATGAAACACAGGAGAACGAATTCGAATGTGATGATCGGATGAAGTTTAGAATTTCAGTATTTATACCAATCATTGACTGCGTTCTGTCCAACCTGAGAAAGCGAAAAGAAGCCTACTCAGATTTTGGAAAGAGATTTTCTTTTCTTTCAAATCTGTTTGAAGTGAACAAAGACCATTCTGCAACAGCTTCTATTCTTACAGAAATATTTCCAGAAGACTTCAGTGATGAGAGAGAACTCAAGGAGGAAATAGGGAATTTTAATTATATTGTAGTGAGCAATAAAGAGGACGTGCTGCAATTCGCTCATAAGTGTAATATGGCAAAAAAGGAGAAAAAATTCCTTGATTTCCCGAAAAGTGTAACAATTCGGGAACTATATAAGTGGTTTATTGATCTGAAATTAGATGCCATATATCCGAATATGAACCTAATATTTAAAATATGTTTGTGTATGCCGGCAACAAATTGTTCCGCAGAAAGGAGCTTTAGAAAACGGAAAAGAATAAAAGACTATGTTAGAAATATAACTGAACAAGATAGATTGGATGCTTTAGCAGTTCTATGCATTGAATCAGAAATTACTGTTTCACTGAACTATGATAGCATAATTCAAAATTTCGCAGACATGAAAGTACGAAAAAAAATTTTTAAATGCTATTTTATGTTCTTATTATTATTATTACGCTTTTATTAGCTTGCTTCACGAGCAATCTATCAATGTAATTTTTGTTTTGTTAAATCCCGCAAACAAATCTCTATAAAAATAATTGTTTACCCAATTTAAATTAAATTATATTAAAATAAAAACATTTTTCTGTTAAACTCCGCAAACTAAAGAATCTTGAATTTTCTCTCTGATCAAAAGCCCGTCCACCAAATCCTATATATATGTATACACACACACACCCATATATATATATAAATGTCTCTTAGAATTAAATGTCCGCAAATTTTCGTATGCCTATGTCCACGCATAAGCTTAGTTCGCCACTGCTTTTTAGAAGCATGTTTTTTAGTTTTTTTTAAAATATAAAGAAGTGTTTTTGCTGAGATGAGATCTTTACAGGAATACCCCACTACCCATTTTAAAAAATATTTTTTTTATTTTCGACTATACAAACATTTTGACTCAAAATAATTTTTCGATTTAAATTTTAAAATGATTTTTAATTTCGGGGAAAATGAATATATAGAACTTGTAAATTTTAAAATTATATCTTATTCAGTTTATGAGCTACTTTCACTCTACTGACTGACTGACAGACAAACATTGTATTGACATTAAAATGGTCCCTTTTTACTTTTGATCGGAACTCGAGGGGTGAACCGCGACCTAAAATTGTGTACACCTACTTCCACTTTCATTTCCAAGTAGAAGACAATAGATGACAATAGATTATCTAATGAATTCCAAAGTATTACAAATAATTCCAGAGTCGGTGTACACCTAATTCCAATCGCGGTTCACCCCTCGTAGGAACTTTAAATTTAAAGGAATCTAATTATTGACCTGTGTTAAGAAAGACCTTTTTAATATATAATATTTGTAATTTCTAATATTTTTTCCAGAATTAAAAAGAAATATTCAAGAATTAATTGTAATGATTCTGGTTGGAAACAAAAATGATCTTGAATCTGAAAGACAAGTTTCACAAGACGAAGCCTTGGAATATTCTGTTTCTATTGGAAGTGAATATTATGAATGCTCCGCTTTAAAAAATGAAGGTATATTTGTATTATCAACAATCTTTTTAGCTCTTATTTCAAAAAACATCATTTTCATTTGAAATATAATTTATTATAATAGTATAGTTTTACTTTTATAACATTTCCTGATATTATCTTGATTTCGGTTCGAATTTGTTTATAATTATATATACTGGCATAGGATTTTCGATACGCATTTTCATTAACTGAAAAGAGAAGATAATTTTTATGAAAAAAATTAAACAACCAACCCGTTAATATTTTTTAACAAATTCAAAAAATACTTTATTGTATACTAAGTGCGAAGCCCGTCTTCGTCGGGCCTCGTGCTGGCCAGCGGGTTACGCCCTCTGGACCTCCCTTAAAGTTCGGGAACCTTGGTGGATTAGGCTGCTTTCGCCGTGCCTTCTTTACTCAGGAATCTCTTTCTTCTGAACAAACAAAAAAAAGGTAGTTTTCCAAATTCCCGCAAATATTAATAATAATTATATCCAAACGCCTCCCACTCGATCGCGAACCCAAAGGTCGAAAATAATTTTCTTCTTCACTCCAGGGCGCAACCACAATGAGGCCGCGTCGAAAGACATTTATAAATTAAATTAAATTAGGGAACGAAGAAAAGATTTTTATATTATAGACAAAAGGATCAGCCGGGATTCGAACACGGGATCTTTGCATGTGCGCTGCGATGCCTTTATAAGAGCCTTAGCTCTTATCCTCTCGCCCACTGATCCCCGATGATAATTAGTCAAGCCAACTACATAGCTGCGAAAAATGATCGAGGAAGAGATTAAAAGATTAAATAAAAATGAAATTCCAAATTCATATAGACATTAGGTATTATCTTGGGTTCGGGGATCAGTGGCCGAGAGGATGAGCTAAGGCTCCTATAAAGGCATCGCAGCGCACATGTGAAGATCACGGGTTCGAATCCCGGCTGATCCTTTTGTCTATAATATAAAAATCTTTTCTTCTTTCCCTAATTTATATTAATAATAATAATAATAATAATAATAATAACCCCATAAGAACAACAGGGGTAGGTGAAATTTTACCAGCACTTGTGCTGAGTAAGTGTCATAACTCAAATAATAATAATAAAAAATCTAAGTTCCCGCAAATAAAAAATACTTGAACTTGCCTTTCCTTTTCCATAATTTTGGATAGGACAAATGTGATGATTATTTTTTGACGTTAATAAGCTGTTTCATTTCGGAATCATTATTATTATTATCTACTATTATAAAGCGCTTAACGACGACGACGACGTGATATCTCTGATTGGCCGTGCTTTGGCTTTAAATAAATACGGGGGAATTCAAAAATAATTTAAAACCTAAAATTTTCAAACAAAATTACTAGAAAGCTATTTGCCCTAGAAGATTCCCCATGTTTAAAAGGAGAGATATGACTAAATGCTAATGTGCTGAAAATTTAGTGGAGGGGGGGGGGGGTTCTTTCGTAAATGATTATAATAATTGATTTACTATTATAAATAAAGGCGGGCTTCGCAGCTGGTTATTGATATAATGTGACAACATGAATCATACCTCATATGCCTGCTCATGGAACAAAATATCGATTGTTTTTTTTTAAGAATTTATATCCCAAACAATTTCCTCATAATTGCCTTAAATAAAACAATGCCTTGAATTGGAAATTCGGTAATTGTAAATTATTGCAAGACTATAGTGAGTTTTTTTTTAAATATCTCTTTACCAATATCGATAAAAATAGCTATTATTGTATTTTGTAGCGGATTAAATTTCCTACAATTTTTATTTCAAGCATTTTTTCTACAGCTAATAAAATTTGAGACTAGTAGCGCTTCAAAGTAGAGAAAAAATTCAGCAATTATCAAAAAATCCCAAATTCATTTACAATATACATTTATTGAATGTTGAATTAAAGCCTTCTGATCATGTTATTTAGGAACGGATTTTCTGTGTTTCTACCTATTATTGTTGAGTAAAAATCAAAATAATCCTTTCTTAGAAGCCTGGTACCTACATAGTAAAATCTAAAATCAATTTAGTAAAATTTTTAGATTCCCTTTACATCGATAAATATATTAGGTGAAGTAAAAAGTTCTGAGCCTTTTCCGTTAGATGGGTTTAATGAGCCATATCTCACAATGTATGCGTCGCATCTGATCATTCTTTTTTGCGATTTAAAGGTCACATAACGCTTTAAAAAAAGTTATTTGACAGTTTTGTGTTTGGTGAAGCCAGTTGTGTGTTAGAGCGTTCCAAAATGAGGTAAAAAAAGAGAAAATTCGATACATTCTTCAGTACCACCACGACCAAGGGGAAAAAGCGGAGCAGGCGGCCAAAAAAATGTGTGCTGTTTATGGACCCAATACAGTATCGAATGCAACAGCAAAGTGGTGGTTCCAACGATTCCGTTCTGGTAATATGGACGTCGAAGATGAGACACTCTCTGGTAGGCCAATCCTCGAAAATGTCGATAAAATCATGGAAATTGCCTTGTCGGACCAGCATGCGAGCTGTTATTCCATTGTCCAGGAACTGAAGATTAGCCAGAAATTCGTTTGGAACCATTTGCATAAGGCTGGTCTCAAGAAGAAGCTCGATGTATGGATGCCACACGAATTGACACAAAAGAAACTTTTGGACCGAATTGATGCCTGCGATTTTTTGCTGAATCGATGGCGATGGCGATGGGGATGGTGACTGTCGATGATAAATGGGTCAAATACTAGAACAACATGCAAAAAAGATCGTGGTCCAAACGCGGTGAGCCGGCCCAAACGATCGCCAAGCCCGGATTAAAGGCCAAGATGGTTTTACTGTGTGTTTGGTGGGATTGGAAGGGTGACTATGAGGTGCTCCCATCGGGCCAATCACTCAATTCGGACTAATACTGTCAACAACTGACGATATTGAAGGAGGCGATCGATGAGAAGTGGCCAGAATTGGCCAATAGGAAGGGTGTTGTGTCCCATCAAGTGGACGCCAGACCGCACACATCGTTGACGACGCGTCAGAAGCTCCAAGAGCTTGGATGGGAGGTTATATTGCACCCACCGTATATAGCCCAGACCTGGCACCAAGCGATTATCACCTTCTCAAGCATTTGCAAAATTTTCTTGATGGTACAAAACTGGCCTCAAGAGAGGCTTGTGAAAACGAGCTGGTCAAGTTTTTCATCAATAGGGACGAGGACTTCTTCAACCCCGGATCTAAATTGGAAAATTCTAACTTGATTAATTTTATAGTCGAAATAAAAAGAAAAAAGGCTCAGAACTTATTACTTCACCTATTATATAATATACATAGGGTGATTCAAATTTTGCATTTTTTTTGTATCGATCCGATTGGCTGGATAGTCATAAAGCTAAAAATTTCATAAAATTTGTAATAAGGGTTTGATCACAATAACGTTAGTTGGTTCGTTTAAGTATTGGTGGAAAATTTTAGAGCGAATTTATCAGAATCAAAAAAAATGGTCAGAATTAATTAGTTTGTGCACAGTGTTTCATTTTATTACGAAAAATAAAAAAGTCCCGGGGGGTTGTCATGTTGAATCAAAGTAATGAGTTCCCCCAAACTTATGAACTGATAACATACATGTAGGGGGCTCAGAACTTTTTACTTCACCTATTATATAATATACATAGGGTGATTCACAACGAGTGTAAAAAAAACTATTTGAGGAGGTCATTTTAAGCAAAAAATGTTCAATGAACATAGGTCCAATTTCCAATCACTTATAGTACCTACTAAGGCTAGTCAAAATTCTATATACATATAGAAATATGTACATATACATTTAATATCCAATTTATATATTATATATAAATTAATAAATACTAATTTTTTACATTTTAATTAAATTGTTCTAGGAGTCGAAGAAATTTTTATGAAAGCAGGAATGGAATTAATCAATTTGTCCAACAAAGCTGAATCAAAAGTAAGAATATATAGTTCCAGTGAAAATTCCCAAACTACTACTGTCACATCTATTTCTAAGAATTTATCACTGGATTCAAAAGAGATACAAGGAAATTCTGAAATGCCAAAGAAAAGTTCATGCTGTTATTAATAGTACAGATATTTATATGAAAAGTTCATGCTGTTATTAATAGTACAGATATTTGTAAGTACTATTAAAATTTTCACTTTTCTAAATTATTATTTCCAACAATTAACTTTTCTTATACAACATATAGATTATTGTTTATAATTTTATAAATTTTTATATTATGATAATATTTAATTAATTTATTTTTTATATTGATAAACTTTAAGAATTATATAAGGCCTATATTTTTATTATGTCCTACAAAAGATGTAAACAATTAGTTAAACATAAAAGATGATTCGAAAAATTTGTATGGTATAGTGAAGTAAAAAGTACATATTATTTTAGAGAATATTCCATGAATGAAAAAGAGGTACTTAGTTGGACGGTATTATCTACTCTTATCTGTTTAGAAAAACTAGTAGAGTATTTTATATTAATCGCATCTCAATTAAGCAAAAAAAAATATTCTTCAATTATCTAAATTGCAAATACAGAAAGGCATGTCTTTCTTTACTTCTATATCAATTTTGAGAGACTTTTGAGGTAACACTGATAATTAAAATGCATCTGTTCCTCTAGAATCTCATTTTTCTTGTGCAGGGTTTTTTAATTATTAAGTAGATACCAGATTTTGAAAATAAATGCAATTGGAAAAGAATATTCTATTTTGTAATTAAAAATATTCATTCGTTAGGTGGTGATAAAGCCTATATTAGGCACTCCTGAACTTCCTCTTTTAGAGGGAAATATTATATATTTATAGGTATTAATAAAACCATGTCTTTGAAATCCATTAAAGTTAGTGTTAATTTTGTCTTCATTGTTTTCTAATCTTTAATATTTTATGCATTTTATTTTCTTTGGACAAATTCGAATTATTTGTCTTAACAAAATTTTTAGAAAAAAAAAACCAACTTCAAAAAAATTAAATTCAAGAAATAAAATTCACTAAAAGGTATAAAATAATTGTCTAATTTACTTACAACTAAATGATGAAATTTTTACATGAAATCACTTTTTGAAGTCGGTGCCAAACACATACATTTTATGATATCGCACTCGACGGATTTTAGTACGTTTGGCTCGCTTATATAGTTTGTTTGGCACCGACTTCAAAAATTGATTTCATGTGAAAATTTCGTCGTTTAGTTCTAAGTAAATTAGATAATATTTTATACCTTTTAATGCATTTTATTTGTTGAATTTAATTTTTATGAAGTTTTTTTTTCTAAAAATTATTTTTATTTTGATATTAATAATAGTGTCTTAAGATAATATTTTTCATTCATCTCTTAAGAGAAATGAATCAGAAAATTGTAATAAAATTCAATTCATAAATAGTGACATTCAATAGAGACGTTGGCGGGTATTAAATGAATCTTTAAAGATTTTTTTTTTTTTTATATATAAAAATTTTATTTATTATAATTTCGATTATTTGCTTATAAGAATTGGATATTTCCGTTATTTTGTCATCGACCAAATTAATATGGGACCACCCCTAAGTTACCCCTTCCCAATAAAAAAATAATCATCGAAATCGGTCCACGTGGCAAAAAGCTCTCGCTGAACATACATAAAAATGAACAAATAAATAAATAGTTAGGTATCTTGACTACCTTGGAGCTATACTGATCCAAACGCAGAAAGAATAATTAAAATCGGTACATAAACAAAGTAGTTATGCGTGAACATACATAACAAAAAAGGTCCACTACCAATGAAATTTATATGGTACCAATCGGAAACTATACTGAACTCAATGCAAGAAAAATCATCAAAATCGGTTCACAATTGGCGAAGAAATCAGGTAACATAGATACAAAAAAATTCAGTCAAATTGATAACCTCCTCCTTTTTTGAAGTCGGCTAAAAAGAGAAAAGAATGGTAATTTCTAATTCTCCTAGCACGGAAACTAATAAGGATGTTATTTTTGACTTGTTAAGAGTAATTAAAAGTAAAAAATTTTATTCGTCTAATCTATGTATTGTATAGAGAAAATTATTAAATTTTCTCAATAATGTCTAATGGCCTTATTATTAGTGCGTGCCCAGGATTTCACCTAGGGGGGGGGGAAACAAGTGTATTAAATTCTGGTGAGGATGAAATACTGTATAATATTGTTAATACCACTGAGAGAGGAGACATAGGGGATGTCACATTGTATTTCCTTCACTGAACTTTCAAAACCATGAAGAAGGAGGGAATAACCTCCGAAAAGTCGGCTTTGAATAAAAAAAGATAGATCGCTCAAAAACTAGTGTGAATATAAAACGAAATGTCAAATGTAGTTTAGGTGCATTGAGATTAAGAGCTGAGTAGATTTTGGTTAAAATCGAACCCAAAATTAGGGGGGGGGGGGGGGGGTAAAATTAAAATTATAAGATTTTCAAACTAGAAAAAACAAGAAAAATGAAATATACTATAAAATGAACCTATAATAAAAAAAAAGAGTTAATAGTTTCTTCGGGGGCCGAGATTGGGAGGATTCAAAAAAATAAAACTATCAACACAAGTTGTAGACCCTTTAATCGATTTGTATGAAATTTCGCATATGCACCCTATATAACTTTATGATAATGACTCACTATGTGATATTGATAGTGACCGAAAAAAAGGGGGTGGGGATTAAAAATATTTTCAAACAAAAATGGAAGAAAGCTGATTTTCTATTAAAATATTCTCAAAATTAAAAGGAGATATTATTAATTACCGAATATTTATTTAATAATATATTATTCTTTTAACCCCTATAGAAATAGCAGGTTAAAAAATTTGATTCGTCTAATCTATCTATTGTATAGAGAAATTTATTAAATTTTCTCAAAAATGTGTAATGGAGAATCATTATCGAATCTATATTTAATAATATCTTATTCTTTTGACCCCGATAGAAATGGATGGTTAAAATTTTTTATCCGTCTAATCCAGGAGTCGGCAAACAGCGGCTCGCGAGCCACATATTGGTAATTCGATGTGAAGATGCAGCTTTATTTTAAATCAAAAAAAAGTTTTCTCAATAATGTGTAATGGACAATCATTACCGAATCTTTATTTAATAATATCTTATTCTTTTGACCCCTATAGAAATAGCAGGTTAAAAAATTTGATTCGTCTAATCTATCTATTGTATATAGAAAATTATTAAATTTTCTCTATAATTCTTAATAGACAATCTTACCGAATCTTTATTTATTAATATCTTATTCTTTTGACCCCGATAGAAATAGCTGGTTAAAAATTTGATTCTTCAAATCTATCTATTGTATAGAGAAAATTATTAAATTTTCTTAATAATGTCTAATGGACAATCATTACCGAATCTTTATTTAATAATATCTTTATTCTTTTGACCCCTATAGAAATAGCTGGTTAAAAAATTTGATTCTTCAAATCTATCTATTGTATAAAGAAAATTATTAAATTTTCTTAATAATGTCTAATGGACAATCATTACCGAATCTTTATTTAATAATATCTTTATTCTTTTGACCCCGATAGAAATAGCTGGTTAAAAAATTTGATTCGTCTAATCTTTCTATTGTATAGTGAAAATTATTAAATTTTCTCTATAATTCTTAATAGACAATCTTACCGAAACTTTATTTATTAATATCTTATTCTTTTGACCCCTATAGAAATAGCTGGTTAAAAAATTTGATTCTTCAAATCTTTCTATTGTATAGAGAAAATTATTAAATTTTCTTAATAATGTCTAATGGACAATCATTACCGAATCTTTATTTAATAATATCTTTATTTTTTTGACCCCGATAGAAATAGCTGGTTAAAAAATTTGATTCGTCTAATCTTTCTATTGTATAGTGAAAATTATTAAATTTTCTCAATAATGTGTAATGGACAATCTTACCGAATCTTTATTTAATATATCTTATTCTTTTGACCCCTATAGAAATAGCTGGTTAAAAAATTTGATTCTTCAAATCTTTCTATTGTATAGAGAAAATTATTAAATTTTCTTAATAATGTCTAATGGACAATCATTACCGAATCTTTATTTAATAATATCTTTATTCTTTTGACCCCGATAGAAATAGCTGGTTAAAAAATTTGATTCGTCTAATCTTTCTATTGTATAGTGAAAATTATTAAATTTTCCCAATAATGTGTAATGGACAATCATTACCGAATCTTTGTTTAATAATATCTTTATTCTATTGATCCCGATAGAAATAGCTTGTTAAAAAATTTGATTTATCTAATCTTTCTATTGTATAGTGAAAATTATTGAATTTTCTCAATAAAGTGTAATGGACAATCTTACCGAATCTTTATTTAATAATATCTCATTCTTTTGACCCCGATAGAAATAGGTGGTTAAAAAATTTGATTCGTCTAATCTTTCTATTATTGTATAGTGAAAATTATTAAATTTTCCCAATAATGTGTAATGGACAATCATTACCGAATCTTTATTTAATAATATCTTTATTCTATTGATCCCGATAGAAATAGCTTGTTAAAAAATTTGATTTGTCTAATCTTTCTATTGTATAGTGAAAATTATTAAATTTTCTCAATAAAGTGTAATGGACAATCTTACCGAATCTTTATTTAATAATATCTCATTCTTTTGACCCCGATAGAAATAGGTGGTTAAAAAATTTGATTCGTCTAATCTATCTATTGTATAGAGATATTATTTAATTTTCTCACTAATGTGTAATGGACAATCTTAACAAATCTTTATTTAATAATATCTTATTCTTTTGACCCCTATAGAAATAGCTGGTTAAAAAATTTGATTCTTCAAATCTATCTATTGTATAGAGAAAATTATTAAATTTTCTTAATAATGTCTAATGGACAATCATTACCGAATCTTTATTTAATAATATCTTTATTCTTTTCGCCCCGATTGAAATAGCTGCTTAAAAAATTTGATTTGTCTAATCTTTCTATTGTATAGTGAAAATTATTAAATTTTTTCAATAATGTCTAATGGACAATCTTACTGGATCTTTATTTAATAATATCTAATTCTTTTGACCCCGATAGAAATAGGTGGTTAAAAAATTTGATTCGTCTAATCTATTTATTGTATAGAGATATTATTTAATTTTCTCACTAATGTGTAATCGACAATCATTACAGGATCTTTATTTTTTTTTTTTTTATTAGACTCTATAGTATACATCGGCAATCTGCCCTTGCGCTCAATAAGCTTATTTACAGATAATAAATGAAAAAATGACATGTTAGTATTAACAATATTGAGGTAGAATAATGAGAACCCCATTGAGCTTTACATTAAGGTGTGAATTTTGTATTTAAACTATTTATTTATTTATTTATTTATTTATTTAGATAATTTTACGGACTAGTAGTCCACTTACAAAAATATGATTAAAAATAAATTAAAAGTCAACTAAAAATATAAAAAGAAAGAAAAGGTTTGGCGTGATCACGTGAAGCGCTGTTGTAGGTCGATTGGTCAGTGTTTTTTTAATCTTGTTGGCGGTAATGTTGATATTATGTCTTGAGCATACTCATTGGGGTGGTGAGTCAGTTTGTTTAGGTACGCGTGGCTGTGATGTCTTATTTCGTCTTTGACTGAGGGGATTTTTATGTCTTTTAGTATTGTGCTGTTTGGTACCTAGCTCGGGGCATCAGCGATTGCTCTCAGCACTTTGTTTTGAAATATTTGAATAATTTCTATTTTGGATTCGGCTGCTGACCCCCTGAATTGTATACCATATGTCCATATTGGTTTTAGTATTGTTTTGTAGATAACTATTTTGTTGCTTTTAGCCATTTGTGAGCGTCTTCCAATCAGCCAGTATGATTTTTGGATTTTAAGTCTCAGTTGTTTACGTTTTGTCTTGATGTGCTTTTGCCAGGTTAGTCTTCTGTCCATATGCATTCCTAGGTACTTTGCATCGCTAGCCTGGGGGATAGGTTTATTGAAGATTTTGATTATGGTGCAAGAGCCTTTTTTTAGGGTGAAAGTTACATGAACTGATTTAGTCTCATTGACATTGATTCTCCAAGTGTTGAGCCACTTTTCGATATCATTGAGGGTAATTTGTAGTTTACGAGAGGCTAGTTCGAGGTCGTTGTGGGTTGAGAGGATAGCAGTGTCGTCAGCGAAAGTTGCAATGGTGGTCAAATTTCTAGTGGGTAAGTCAGCTATGTATAAGAGATATAGAAGCGGGCCAACCGCGCTACCCTGGGGCACACCTGACTGAATTGGATATAGTTTGGAGTAGTCAGTTCCATATTTGACGTAGAAGTGTCTGTCTTTCAAGTACGATTTTATGATTTGGTAGTAATGGTATGGTAAGTCTCTTTTTAGTTTGTATAGTAGACCGTCGTGCCAAACCTTGTCGAAGGCCTGAGTCACGTCCAGAAATACTGCGGAGTAGTATTTCCTCGACTCCATGGGCATTTGGATTTCGTTGACTACGCGGTGGACTTGTTCTATGGTTCCATGATTTCTTCTGAAGCCAAACTGATGATTTGGGAGTAGTCTTCTTTCTTGAATTATTGGATGTAGTCTCTTCATGAGTAGTTTTTCGAAGATTTTTGAGATTGGGAGGAGGCTGATCGGTCTGTATGACTTTACTTCGTCCGGCTTTTTCCCTGTTTTTAGTATCATAATTATTTCGGCCAACTTCCATAAGCTGGGGAAATACGTAGTTGATGCGAATTATGGCGTTGAATATTTGAGTAATGGCTTTGTAGCAAGTTTGGGTGGCTGCTTGAAAGTATCGCTCCTTTTTGTTATGAGGTTTGTAAGACCCCAAGGAAGCTGTTAGTTACTTTATAAAAAAAATAGAATGTTTCGATAGGGGCTGCCGGTTCGATTATCTACTTAATTAATATTATACATATATGATCTCCTGTAAAAGAGCAAATGGAGGGGAGACAAGGTAATTCTCTGCAAAAGCGTATGAAATAAAAGATAAAACAATTTAACGTTGATATAAAATTTATTCAGTAATTAATAAAGGGAAGGTTATGATAGAAGAGGAGTTAGGTGGATTGATTATGAGTGTTTGAGGAAGGTACAGGCCATTTCCCGTTCCGCGTTCCTTGCTTAAAATTGAATACGCCGTGTGTGGGCTGGGCGCGCTGCGCAAGATGGAGAGCAAAAATGTCCCTTTTCTGAAGTTGTTCAGAAAGAAAAAGGGTGTTTCTTGCCGCCTGGTTGGTCAAGGTAATATATATGTTGTTGTTTGCCAAGCGAATCGGGCAAACAAACATACATTTGGCTAAGCGTTGCTTAGCGCTTATTAAAGAAAACCTTGAGTGGTTTCTGGGCATGAGTTTGTATATGTTCTGTTGGTCAATCGAGAGGACCGCAAAACATATACAATGAGGTAACCTTCAGACTCGTACAAGCCTAGCGAATAGCACACATAGAGTAATTCTAATATATGTTTCCCCTTTGGTGGTGGATAGTATAAGAATGATTGAGCGCGTTAACCAGTGCTTCGAGAGCAAAAAGGTTGGTGGGGAGGGTAGTTGCCGATGCCGACTATAGGGGTCTGAGTGCTTTAATATAGGGACTGCTTTGACCATGTGAAAAATTGTGGCAATTTTGAACAGTGGCTTCTTTTAGTATTTTTCCGGAGATAAGGTCATGTCCTGGTGATTTTTTAGGGCTTATTTCTTTTATTAATTCGATTAGCTCAGAGTTAGTAAATTTTTAATGAGGTGGTCCATTTGTTGAGGGGAGTCCATATATTTACTTATTTCATTATCCATGTGCTTGTCATTTGAGGGGAAGGGCTGGAAGGTTGATGAGAGATGTGTGGCAAATGTCTGGGATTTCTCTTCATTAGATCGGGCCCAATCATTTGCTTGTCTTCTGATTGGTGAGTTAAATTCTTTTCCTCTTTTTAATCTTCTTGTGGCTTTCCATAGTGAGTAGTATGTTTTTTCATTTGCAGTGAGGTTTTCTAGGTACTCTTGGATTTTTGAGTTTTTCTCGTAGTCTAGTATGTCTTCTAGTTCTTTGGTGGCTCTATTTAATAGGTTTTTATTTATTGTTGTCCGTTCGCGTTGCCATGTTTTCCTCAGTCTTCTCTTCTCAGAAATTTTATTTACTATGTGTGCGGGTAGTTTGTCTTTGGGTTTTGTATTGAATATCCCTGGGGTGCCGTTCCATGCTGCTTTTTGTATACTAGTTTGAAGGGAGTCGACGGCAGTATCTATGTCTTGTTCTGTTTTGAGTTTAATTTTTAGTGAAATGAGTTTGTCTAGTTCTTGTCTGAATTTATTCCAATCGGTTTTGCTTGTGTGTAGGGTTGGCTTTTTTTTCATTTATCAGTATTTTGTTATGTAATTCTAGAAAGATGGGGGAGTGATCTGAAGAAAGGTCTTAGCACGAGTTTATGTTGATTTTTTTTGTGTCGATGCCTTTTGTTACACAAAAGTCTAGCAGGTCGGGTGTTTTGTTTTTGTCTGATGGCCAGTATGTGGGTTCCCCTGTACTTATACATCTCATATTGTTGGATTTGAGTCTTTTGGCTAGCTCTCTGCCTTTTGCGGTCGTGTGATCTTTATTTAATAATATCTTATTCTTTTGACCCCTATAGAAATAGCAGGTTAAAAAATTTGATTCGTCTAATCTATCTATTCTATATAGAAAATTATTAAATTTTCTCTATAATTCGTAATAGACAATCTTACCGAATCTTTATTTATTATTAATATCTTATTCTTTTGATACCGATAGAAATAGCGGAGAAGGCGGCTTGTCAGAAATTCCTATCTTCTTGACACGCAACCGAATTGTAAAGGGTCTTTCAACAAGGACGGGTCGATGTTGAAATTAAATAAAACAAGCTGTATGTGAGATATTAAAGAAATTTTTTTTTATTTGAAAGGCTCATTTATGCCATTATTTACGAAATATGACATCGTTTAAATGTCCACCGCGCCTTCGAACGGTGGCACGGATCCGACAGGTCCAATTTTCAATCACTCTACTGCATAGATCCGGCTGAATCTGAGCGATGGGCTGCATTATGTTGACTTTCAGGGCATCGGTTGTTTGCGGATTATTGGCATAGACCTGCGACTTGAGAAACCCCACAAGAAAAAGTCTAGCGGGGTCAAATCGCACGATCTTGGTGGCCAATTCACGTCACCTCTGCGAGAGATGACCCTACCCTCGAACCGTTCATGCAGAATGTCCATTGTGTCGCTCGCTGTGTGGCACGTAGCGCCATCTTGTTGGAACCACATGTTCTCCACGTCCATATCATTCAATTCAGGCCAAAAGAAATTGTTAATCATTGATCTGTAGCGCTCGCCGTTGACAGTAATGGCCTCGCCATCATCGTTTTCAAAAAAGTACGGACCAATGACGCCGCCGGACCAAAATCCGCACCAAACAGTAACTTTTTGTGGATGCATTACCACCTGGTGAACCTCATGTGGGTTGTGGTCGTCCCATATACGGCAATTTTGCTTATTAACAAAACCATTCATCCAAAAATGCGCCTCGTCGCTAAAGATGATTTTTCGGCCAAAATCGGGGTCCTCTTCCAAACGTTCTGTAGCCCAGTCAGCGAACAAACGGCGATGTCTATGGTCATTCACTTTGAGCTCCTGGGTCAGTTGGATCTTGTACGGGTGTAGGCCCAAGTCCCGACGCAAAATTCGCCAAGTTGAAGTCTGCGAAAGGCCGAGTTCTTGTGCACGGCGAGAAATCGACTGCCTCGGTGTCTCCTGCACACTCTCACGGACAGCAGCGATGTTCTCGGCCGATCTGGCGTTCCTTTGACGTAAGGGTGTTGGTTGGTTGTTTACCGAACCAGTCGTCTCGAATTTGGTCACCAAACGTTGAAGAGTCGACTTTGAAGGGCCACCGCGTCTGCCGTAAAATGGACGTAACGCGCGCAACGTTTGCACTAACGAACACTCATTTTGATAGTAAAGTTTTATCATTTGGACGTGCTGCTCAATCGTGTAACTTGCCATGGTGATTTGGCATCAGTAACTGAAGAAATAACAATGCATTTGACAGATGCCGTCAAAACAACATGGCCGTCACAAACTGTCAACATCGACCCGCCCTATTTGAAAGACCCTTTATTTAGTTTTTAATTAAATTCTTTGAATTACTACTTCTTAATAAATAATTCTCTCTTCAAATCTATCTATTGTA